>JAMJFZ010000199.1:26652500-27252500 GCA_026225945.1 Cricetomys ansorgei
ATTTAATACCAGCACTTGGGAGATAGAAAAAAGAGCTCAGAAGGAGTCAATGTCAAACAGGAAGGAGATGAGTCAAAGTAAATTTCAGGCAAAGTAACAAATCAGAGGAAGAATTTGAGGAGTGAGGACATGCCGAACTCTCATGATACAAAAGAAGACTCTCAGCTCAGACAAAGAGAGGGAGAGAGATAGATATATAGAGAGAGACAGAGAGAGAGAGAAAGAAGACAAGACACAGAGACAATGAGGCAGTCTGAGTAAGGATAAGGCAGAGAAGCAGAGAGGCTTACTGAGGCAGTATGAGGCAGTAAGAGCTCAGAGAAGGACACAGAGGCAATCTGAAACAAGGAAACAGGCAGCTCAGCAGAAGTCAGTATCAGATGGAAAAGTGAGTCAGTTTGGAACTGAGCCGAACAGTTCAGTTAGAAAAGTTGCAGGAGTCAGCCAGATTCTGGCAAAGTCAGAAGAGTTCTACCAAACAGCAAAACAGATCTGTAGGTTAGTTTGAACTAGCATCTTGGAGAAGAGTTTGAATTTAGTACAGCTCTGAGTCCAGAAGGAGCTAGTCAGAGTGGTTGGGTCAGCAGTGGAGGCTTAAATGGTCTTGATTGCATGGAGGCTGAAACTTTCCAGTTCTAGGCTTAAGAGTAGATTGTGTGGAGGCTAAAACACTCCAAGTATCCAGGACTAGGAACTGTGATCAAATTAGACAAAGAATAGACTGGCTTTTGCCTTGAATCTACATAGACATGCCATAATCCCTGTGTAATTAATATTATGGAACAGAATTGTTACTATTCTTCAGTCAATACTGTTAGTGTTAAATTAATATATGAAAATTTGAATATGTCTTCTCAAAATTCAAATGATGTCAATATAATGGCATTTCCTCAAAGAAGAATTAGGTAATGAAATTTTCCCTCATGATTGAAATTAAGGTCTTCATAACATAGTGGTCCCAAGTAGAATCTTTTGTCTTCTTAACTTTGATCAGATGATGGCAGAGCGTACTCCTGTCTGAAAGACATAATCATAAGATGTTATCTTGGGAGTATCACTAACAATTCTTTCAGAATCTTGTTCTTGGATGTCCTGATCCATGAAACACTGAGAGAAAAAAACTTTTACTTCTTTATATAGTATCTGGTCTTAGATATCTTTCAAAACAACAATAAAATGAACTAGGCAATAAATTCATGCCACATATAGTTGCTACCATCAATGGAAACACTTAATGAGAGCATGACCAGACAACATGAGAAGAGTTAGGAGGAAAGAGGCTGAAAATTCCACTATCCCATCTTGCAGACGAAATTTCTTCAATTATAGATATAAAGGCTCTGAGCTAAATAATTGGTTGTATGTTTGTACTGTAAAATCAATGAAGAAAACTATGTGACATTCTAAATTTGTAGAAAGGAAACGTGCTGACAAAATCTCTTTCATTCATTGAAGAGTTGATAAAAATCATAAAACAAAATTCCAAAAATATAAAGACAATACTCTTCTACATAGTAAAATTCACAATATCAAAGTGAATTACTTTATGCTTCATATATTTGCATGACCATAAGAATTCACAGGAAAGAGCAATTGACATCTAATTTAATGAAGAAATCTTTAGACATAAAAATAAAATTTAGAAGAAGATAAAAGTATTGTAGGTTATAATATTCAAAACACTAGTATTTAGAGGCAAAGCTTTCAGCAGATACTTTGTGTGATAATTGGCATAAGAGAAAAAGTACACACAAAAGAAATGGTATATTGACAAATACAAATAAAGTTTCATATATAAGTCTTGAGGAAGATTTATACATGTAGTAAAAGATTGGAGAGTCTATGATCAAGTTGCTGACAGGTTAGTATTGTTTCTTGGTTAGTAAAGTATATTACTGTTATTTCCTGAGTGGAAGAAGTAAAATGTTTCTTTTTCTTAGTGAGTTAAACCATGAACAATTTAGATATGCTGTCATATGTAAATGTGCTCAATCGTGCTCATTAATTTCTATAAAATTGTATTGTTTGAGCCCAGGAAGACATTTCACAAATCTCTTGCTTTCAAATCATCTCAAATTTCTTTAAGTAGGTACTTTTCTTCAACCTCTGAATCTAAGGACTATACAGAAAAGCCAACCTAGACACATACTACTTCATTATTTTCTGTGACCTTCAGAAATGCAATTTGTTACTTTTCAACATGTCTGTAGATAGTAACTCTTATTGGGATTTTATTAAAAGAAAAGATGTTGAATTTTCACAAAAGACAATAAAATAATTGCTTTTCTAGGGAAATGGAGGTTTTCCTGCATCAGTTGGTCCTATTAAAGTTGAATAATTAGGTGGGAAATTAAGTTCTAGATGATTGTTCTTACAAAACTCTATGTCATGTATCTACAAACTAAGATACGAAGAAGCCTGCAATCAGATTTAACCTGGACTTTTCACACTTTGATAAAATAAATGTATCAACAATTCTCAAAAACATGTGACATTATGAATTAAGTAAAAGTCCCTAGATTTTAAGTTTAGTAAAGGGGAAAAGTAGGGCATCTAGTGTTGAGGGAAGAAAGAAAACATAATACCAATTATGTGTTGTACAGAGAATTAAGTTTAACTTTGTAAAATGACATCGGGACATAATGGTAGGAAAGGTTTCCAATTCTTTGAAATAAAGATAACATGAAAATTATAAATTAGAAATAAAATTGAGTCATTTTATTTTTGTTTTTAATTACTCATTCATTCTCTCCTTTATAGATTAAAATATACAAGTAGAAGTATGTATACATTTTCATAATTAGTACCAACAAGAAATCAAAACCACGAATTGAACCCAGACTTTCATTTATGTGTGTAACCTTCTGGTATCTTTAAGTACACAATTATGAATCCAATTTGAAAAACTGGAAATGCCCTTTATCTGTAAATGATGTGATACATCTACTATTAAAACAAATAGAAAACTCCAAATCAGATGTTCAATGATCATAATAAAATGTAAAATGAAAAGATATAAAATTTCAACTGAATATAAGGACATAAACATGGGCCTTTGATAATTATAAGGCTGAGTAAAAATTACTGACTGCTTTTCATTATTCTAAGAAATTTTCTAAGGTAAGCAGTTAACAGTTGATTGAGTTAATCTAAATAATAAAGGTGATTGATTATCTAAATAATAAAGGTGAAAATTACTTTTAAAATTCTGTAAGGTATAAAAGATTAATTTATAAAAGTTTAATTTTAAACAATGTCAAATTATTAAGTTGTATATTTATAATTTTTAATAATATTTTGACTTAAATTTAGCAGGTAAAAATCATAAGGTAAAACTTTATAGTGTTTTGTTTTAAGTCTCATAATTAGAATTTGTTCTATGTGAATATTTTATGCAGCTTCAAGAATTAAGAATGAATGAAAGTGGAAAGTCAAAATCCGGGTAAAGATCGCCATTCATTGGTTGCTCTGTACTCATGAGCAAATGAGCAGCATTTATTGGCTTAAGATGTTACAAAATAATAATGAAGATATAAGGTTGGGAAGGATATGGATTGGGTGGAAAACAGGAGGACTTGGAGTGGGAGAAAGAGGAGTGGATATGATCAAGATAAATTGTATAGAATTGTGATTTTCACACAGTATAAATCAAAATGAAAAAATAAATGAACTTCATGTACACTGAAAATTAATTAAGATGATCCTTTTTACTCTTGTTACTATGAGATGGAAACATCAAAACTTAATTTAAAAATATTCCAATAGAGAAATAATGTTATTTGGATGTGAACCAAACTCCTGGCTTAAATCCCAGAACCCATTGTGCTGTTATATTTTATCAATGCAGAAAATGATGCTAAGTTTTGTTTTCAATGACCCTGTTATTCATTACTATACTTGCAGCACATAGTTTATCTTCAGTGAGCATTGTGTCATCAGCTAAAATTCTATAGACAGGTCTAAAAATTCCAGAGTGTCCATGTATCTTCTTCCCTGATACATCAGTAATGCACACTTACGAAACACTTGGCAGGTCATAAAATTACTTACATTATTTACTAGACTTCAACTGGTAAGACAGTATTTCAGCACTCTTGACCTATCTTTATTACTATGTGAATGTGTTTAATTTTTCCATCATGAATCAATATTCATGTTCTTTTCCAAATTCTATTCTAAGATAATGTCCAAATTTCATGACTTTACTCTTTCTCTAAATAAAATCTTTAATTAATCAATACAATGCAATATGTTTTAAAAATATTTTTCTTTGAAGGCAAATTTTTAATTTGCTAGGCTCGTAGACATATATTTACTACTCGAAGATTTTTCACAGCAGTTATTTAAAGTTGTGGTTATGATATTATATTAAACAGTCAAGCATTTCTTTGGGAACTCACATATTTAATATATCAGTAGGCATGATATTTTGAGACAGAAAAGAAAACTTTTAAAACTTATTAATAGTTCTGTGTCATCTACAACCATCTACCTTCCATTTTACTTTAATATTTTGACCATTTACTCAATTATGATCATTTTATTCTTGCACACAATTGTTTGATTATGAAAATTACTTCCTGTTACTTGAATCCTTAGTTTTCAAGATGTTTTTGGTTTTCTTTTTTCTTCCTTCCTTCCTACATTTCTCCCTCTCCCACTCTCTCCCTCTCTCTTTCTCTCTCTCTCTCTCTCTGATTCCTGAGCCATTACTTTTTGTTTAATTTTTCTCATATGATATATTTTGATTGTACTCTTTCCTTTCTCCCATCAGTTCCAACATTCTCTTTACTTCCTTACCTACCAAAATTTGTGCTGTCTCATTCTTTCAAAAATAAATAAATAAAAATTTGCAGAAAAAATGAATGCAGCTAGAAACTTCTGAGTGAGGTAACCTAGACCAATGCAAAAATATTTCATGTTTTCTCTTGTAAGTAGATCCTAGGTTTTAAGTTTCTCATATTTGTACTTCTATCCAAATAGCCACAAAACATAGGTAGCTAGTTAGTGATCAGTTGTCTTTTAAAGTCACAAATTATTACAATATTTTGCAATATTTGTATCAGGGTTAAATCTTAAGTCACTTGCATATGCTGCTGAATCTTTGCCATGTAGCAAGTCGTCCCCTCCTCCCTCTTAGGTCGATAAAGCAAGGAATATGTTTGAAACAATATTTTCTAAGAAAACCAAGGTACCAGATAGAGAAATTCATACTCAGAATTAATATAATTTGTATCAATTTTCCTAATTCTCTAGATGGAATCTTAGTGGTACATAAATTTAATTGAGTACTCATTCATTTTATCAATTTAATTTTAACTTTTTTTTAGGATGTCATTCATGACAACTCTATTTATTCCATTCATTTTTTTGTACTTTAAACTCTTACTGCTTCCCCCACTTCCCTTTCAAGTTCATAGCATTTTTATATTATTACTAAACATACACACACACATACACACACAATTGAGAAATTACTGAACCCATTTAATTTAATGCTTAGGTAAATGAATTTATGGTTGACTATTTAGAACTGAATAGCATGTCAGAGTGCTCTTACTTGGATTAAATAGATTCTCCTGACCTCTGCCTTCATTGAATAACTCTAGCTCTTCAGACAGAGTCTTAGTTTTATGAGTCAACCTGTGTTTCTTGGTTAAGACGTAACATCAATTCTTGGTTAAGACAGCACAGCAATGTTTTTATGCTTTGATATGTATGTTTATTCACCAACAAAGAGTAATATTTTGTTTTTCAGCTTCTTGTTGCAGCCCCCAAATTACTTCAAAGCACAAATTATATATAAAAAAAAGGGTTGTCCCTTGGTTTTCATCCCATGCTGACAGCAGTGCAACCTAAGCTAGCAACACAGTAAGCAGTATTCCTCCATGGCCTTTTCTTCATTTCTTACCTCCAGGTTCATGCCTTGCATTCCTGTCTTAGTTTCCTTCGATGATGTACTGTACTTTTCCCCAAATTGCTTTATTCATGGTCTTTACTACAGCAATAAAAATTGATAACAGAAAGTGAACTATTGGTGTAACCAATGTTTTGGGAGTATTGTGGGTCATTGGAATTTGAGGATATTAAAAGCTGTTAAGTACTTAAGGATTAATGGACTGTTCAGTAGTGGGATTGATTATAAGAATGCTGGCAGCAGTGTAGAAAATGGAACCCTGTCTTTCACAGTTTCAGAATGAAGTGTGCCATTCCCCTAAAGACTCTATAAATATCATTCATGTAATATTTAGAATTAAGATTTTCTGATTCTGGCCAGATGGAGATCAGTTGTGATTTGAAAAAGTAGCACAGAAGTGAATCTTTCACTTCACTGGGACAACTGAAGCTCCTAAAGTTCACAGAGATGTTAGTAGTCATAAAGAAGAGAAAATGCTTACTGCGGTAAAATCTCCAGGGAGTGTTTGCTTGGGGTCAGCACACAAAATCTGTGTCCAGAGTGGGACAAGTCTGAATCTCATGCTGGCAGCTCAGCTAGGTAATGTGAAAGAGTCTTCCATGGGGTGCTAGTTTCAAAAGCATAAATGGATCAGGAATAGAAGCTGAAGCTTCTCAATATGAGATTCCAAGAAAGGCCATTGGTGAAGGTGCTGCTTCAGTTGCAGTGGAGAAACCAGAACTGAAGAGGTTATGGAATGGAACTGATATATGGTACCCTGAAAAGCTAGCAGAGGCCATTTTTTGAAGCTACATCATCAGTTGCACTGAAAACCTCATGATTTAAGGTTATGGAGAGAAGCTGCAATTTGGCACTATGTGTCAGGGTCAGAGTCCCTGAAGAGAGTCCAGGAAAGGCTATTGCTGGAGGCTTGGCATGTGGAGAATCCAACATATTAGAAATGCCAGCATCATCGCATGACCACCAAGGAGAGCAGCAATGGTAGAGTAGAGCTTCCCTGAGTTTATAAAATAAACTATTTACTGCTAATGGCAGAAACTGTTAGGAAGAACCTTTGGGTCACAATGATGATAATTTGATGCCAGATATGGGACACTGAGCTACATGATTTGACTTACACTATTAGATATTTGGCTTTGCTTTGTTCAGATTGTGAATGTTACCTTCCTCTTTTTTCTTGAAATAGCAAGTGTGTAACTTACTTATCATTTCATAAGGGCCCACAATTAAGAGACTGGATTTTTTAGATAGGCTTATAATTTTTAGTGAGATTTTGGATATTTTAATGAGACTAAACTT
This sequence comes from Cricetomys ansorgei, assembly GCA_026225945.1. Lineage (NCBI taxonomy): Eukaryota > Metazoa > Chordata > Mammalia > Rodentia > Nesomyidae > Cricetomys > Cricetomys ansorgei. The sequence goes on from JAMJFZ010000199.1 coordinate 26,659,717, forward strand.
TTAAAGACTGGAACTTTTAAAGCTATGTTTTGTTTATGACAGTGTGTGATAGTTTTCTGATGGTGGTATCTTAGAGATTAATAATAAAGGTTAGTTTATTATTTAATTGATATGTATTGCCATCAAGTTAGCAATGTGTCAGTTGTCCTACTCTTTGGTCTGAAAAACACAAGCTAGTAAGTTACTTGAGAAAAGGAACCTCAACTGACCAAGTGCTCCATCAGTCTCCCTGTAAGCAAATCTGTAAGAAATTTTCTTGATAAATGGTTTGGATAAGAGGTCCCAGCTCCCTAGCAGCAGGGCCATCCATTGGCAGGTTGTCTTATAAAGCATAACAAAGCAGGCTGAACAAGTCATGGAGAACAAGCCTATGAGGAACACTCCTCCATGACCTCTACTTCAGCTTCTGCTGCAGGTTCCTGCTTTGAATCTCCACCTTTTCTTTTTTTTTTTTTTCCCTCAATTGACTATGACATGGGATATGGGATATTCAAGTCAAATAAACTTTTGACTTCCTATTCTGCTTGTGGTCATGGGCTTTATCACAGCAATAGAAATCAAACTAAGACATCCCCTCATTCAATACAACAACCAAAAGCTATAGTTCTTCTTCTACAACTGGGAACAGCCTAACATTACTGGACAGCAAACTATGCTGCATGTCTAGAATCATCCAGGAACTTACCATACAAAGCTCATTGGTCAATGAAGTTAGGAAATTTCTAAGGATACTGAATGTAAAACTCCAAGATATGATAGAAATTTCACATGGAATCGAGAGGTTGCTCCAAAACATAAGTATGTGATGAGATACCAATTCTGTGCATAATCCTCTCTATTATTAAAAGGTTGTTCTTACATAGTCTATGAGATGAGGTGTACTTAAAAATAAATTTAGGTCTTCTTATAATGGAAGTGAAATCAGAGATGTGGTTGTCTTTAAAAGGAATACTCTTGTCAGCATTTACAAGGTACTTCATAGTAATAGCCTGTGAATCATTGTTTGAAGGAAGCTTTTATAAAGGCCATCATACTGTGAGTATAATGAGGGCATCTCAAATATTGTTGAACTGGACAGAATTTGGTCTGCTTGATTTCACTTCATAATGACTCTCTAGAACACCATGAGGGCTAATTGCTGCCTCATGCTCCATTCCATTTTAATCCTTAACAAAAATAATTTTTCAAAAAGCAAAAAAAAAAGTATTCTTTGAACACACAGTTAGGGCATTATGCAATATGCTATTAAGTTATTCCATGAAACAAAAATAATTTAATCTTCTAATACTTTTTACTACATTTTGATTTGAAATTTAGAGAATAATATGTGCATATGTGGGTGTTTATAGGGAATATGTGTCTGTGTGTTTGAGTCTATGTATAAAGTAGAAGATCTCTAATGTCTCTGACTAAAATAAACCCTTGTAATTTCAGAGTTTTCACTGGGTGCAGCATTTTATCCAATTTAGACAGACTCTCACAGCAATATAGGTCTACTACTAATACTGCCATTATATTATGAACATTGTTGATTTTAAATCCTTTTCGTGTTAAAAAAACAAGGCATTGCTTGCCAAGATATGAAAATAAGAATGAAAATTTAAGGAACTTTCAAGATGGCATGGTTTGTAAAGGAGCATGCAATTCTTTTAGAATTAAATAAAATGTTTTTATCATATTCATGAAATTTTGGTTGATGATATTTTTTATTTTATTTTTTTTCTCTTATACATTGTATCCTGACTACCTTTCTTCCCTCCCTCCACTCTTACCAGCTGCCAATATCTCCCCTCTCCCTCAGAACTACCACCTACCAACCTACCCATCCCCATTTCTCTCCAGGAAAGAACAGTCCTCCCAGGATTACTGTGATGATTTAATTGCATTTGCATATATCCAAAAAATCAGAGAGTGTGGTATAGATCTTTTGATCTATTTCACTTTATGAAGAAGTGAACCACAGTTCTTTAAGATGGTTGTACTAATTTACATGCACATCTACAGTCTATGAGCATTCTTTTTATCCATAGCTTTTTAAACATTTGTAGTTGTATCATTGATAATAACCTTCTTTCTCACTGTGATTAGAAGATAACACACTCAGTAGTGATTTGAACTTACCTGGTAACGTATTAAGAATTTCATATCTTTTGCAGTTCATAGCCTTTCTATTTAGAAGAGACGTCTATTTGTTACATTAATTATTTTCTCATTCTTTAGTGATTATTTTTTATTTTAATTTTTTAATGTTCTGGATATCAATTTTTTCCTTGTCAGGTAAATGACTTTTAAATATTTTTCCTATCCTGAATTTTATCTCTTTACTTTGTTATTTTTTACTTTACTGTACAGTAGCATATTTAGTTGACATTATCTCAATTATCTATTTTGCTTTATGTGATTTGGGGTAAAATCTAAATTATCATTGTCTATATAAATGCCATGTATTTCTTCTAACCTTTCTTGGAATAATGCCACATACTAATTGTTCAGTTTATTTTCTTTTTTCGTATATGTTTGGATAAAGTGAAACAAGTTGAAGTACAGCAGGGAAAGAGTCCATCACCTATATATGATACTCATTTCTAAAGCACTATTTACTGAAGGTTCTGTTCTTTTCCTGAGATATGTGTCTAACACTTGCATATAAAATCAGTTGGCTAAGAATCTGTTGTTTTGTGACTCTGGGGTCTACTCATGTGCAAATTATGGTCACCAAAATAAAACGTGCACATTGACAAAACCAGATGACACTCCAGCCTAGATTAGGGAAATCTCACAAGTTCCCCGCTACAAGATATAGTGGTAAAGAAACAAATGACAGTCAAGAGGAAAACCAGTCTTCCTCAGGGATAACACCTTTAATTAATTACCCAATGCCAAGTGATCAGTCGAAAAATATTTATATATCTACGTAACACTAAAAAAATTTCATAGGTTGTATTATGAATAGGTATCATACATATATACATAACAAAAAATAGTTATTGCATAAGTATTTAAAATACTTAATATTAGGAGTCATTAGACATGAAGTTTCAAAGATCAACAAATATGCCATTAAACATATAAAACTACTATCTTGATATAACAATATTACTAAAAATAAGTCTATTTAAAAGATCTTTGAGATTTACCACACATGGCATATAAATCTAATCTAATCTGGCAGCATTGTTGCAGTGATACTTTGGAAAGGATTCCATTTTAAATGAAATATTAAAAAGTACATTGGAAATAATCTTGAACAGTGGCAGGTGATTCTTTATAAGTCAAACATTAGAGTTGATACACAGTTGAGGAATTTTAACTTAGAAATATAGTTGATTAAGGAGATAATTCCTGAGCTAATTACAAAATCCATTCAATTTTTCATACTCAATATTGTAAAATGCATTGAGATATATAAACTGAGTATAAAGATAATGTGTTAAAAATTCAACTAATTAAATAAACCAGAGTTAGGCATAATATGTTCATCTCTGAACAAAACAATGTAGTGATTTTAGAATATATTACTAGTGTTAATAGTTTGGTATGTATTTCACTTAATATATTTATATTTACTCATTACCTCAAATATTACAATAATAGCACACATAATAGGAATTAATGAGAATTTTGTCAAAAGTTCAATTTTGAATAGTGATATAATATAAATGACTTCCAAAGGAATAGAAAAAAATTGAGGTATTATAATACTGTGTAAAAGTTCTTATAATTAAAACAAACTAAATAGAAACAGCTGCCTCACTGTCAACTGAAATTCTTTATTACTTTTAGTTAAATTTTTCTTAGCCTTAGCACTGACATGACAGTAAGCGCCTAATCATTCACAGCAAGAATAGATGTATGGGTGATAAAAGGCATAGATTATTGCCTACTGAATAATTAGATTGTGTATGTTGTCAGAACAAACTGCAGTTAGCTTCTTATGTTGCAGTAAGATAATAGTTCAATAAATAGCTAAACAACAGTAGCTTAATATTTGATATGTGCAAAAGTTGAAACATTCCTGAAAATAACCAGGAAATTTATTTAGTGTTTCGTTGTATTTTTGTCATCAGAAAAAATCAGCATAAAGCAAACCTCTTCCTTATCAACTTTATAAGAAAAAAAAGGCTACTAGAGAAGCGAGATGAGTAAGGCGAGTGCTTCTAAAACGTTGCTCAATTAGGCTATGCTTTCCAGGTTAATACTTTATTTACTCTGAGTTACCAATCATGTATCAGTGTTGCATTAAGGAAAGAATTAAAAGCCTTCTCCTTGGAGTTTTTTTTAAACCAAAACCAAGGCCACATTTGAATTCTCTACTTCATTCCCTGTGTCTCTTCCCCCTATCTCCTGAGTATATGCCAGACTTAAGTCTGTCTTGTTCATCTTTTTTTTTCTCCTGTTTGTGTACTTGTGTGTGTGTGTGGTGTGTGTGTATGTGTATGCATGTATATTATCTGTCTGTATGTGATTTATGTGACAGTTTACACCGATCAGAAGGCTGTACTTTGTGTTTATTGAACTGGATAGAAAGGATCTCATGGTGAAAGAAGGAATACTTTACAGAAATCCAAGTTTCACAAGGATTATTTTAGTTACTCTAACTGATCCCAATAAATATCATTTTTCATCAGCCAATATCAATTAATGGTTATTTTCAACATTTTGGGTAGTTTTAGGAAGTTGCTTTCAATGTCTGTATTTGCCTACTTTCAGCAAATGATACAGATGCATTATCTAGGTCAGGGCATAGAAAAGTACATTACTTAAGATTGCAGCTTTGCAGTAGCTTAAGTTGGTTGCAAGGCAAATACAAGGTAAATAAGGTTGGTTGTCACATTGTTCTCTTTAAGGCATAAATATATAGCTTGAGTAAAATAGGCTAGTATCTTTAAGTCTTCAGTGACTTCAAGGTGCATTATTAACTGTCTGTGAAGACCAGAAAAAGTTCCAGTCTCTGACAATGTAAGAAATATTTTAAGAACTCTTGGTGGTTCTTGTATGCTTCCACTTCTTTCTTTGTTCTACTTCCTGTCTCTGCTTCCACACTTTGCTTCTATTCCCTGCTTCCCTTTTGGAGATTAAAGGTGTGTGCTACCACTGCCTTCTGGGTTGTATTTAAAGGTGCGTGCTACTCTATATTGGGGTTAAAGGCATGAATTAACATTCTATCCTAAAGCAGACATACTGTCAGATCAGAGGTCAAATGTCTATCACAAAGCCTTTCAATGTCATCCTTTGCTAGAGTATCCATGCTGCTGGATTAAAACTTTAAATGTTCCTCTGCACCCACCAATTCCAACCTCGGGTCTTCATTCCTTGATGGAACGTATCAGGTAACCTTAGCCCAGTACGTAAGCACAGGCACTTAAAGGCATTAATTAACTTATTGCCTTTTTTTGTCAAATCAGTTCTTCTGATGGCCAAACTTACAGGTGTAAATATGAACTTTATGTAAATCATCATGAATAGTGCTTGAGAGAGGCCTCTGTAGCTTAGAGCGTTCCAGAAGTCCCAGATCAATTATCAGAACCTACATGGTGGTTTACAATATTCCATAACTTCAGTTCCAGTGAATCCTTAAGCCTCTTCTGTCTTCCATGACCATTGCACTCATGTTGTACACAGATATATATGCAGGCAGAAGCTGTCTACATATAAAATGAATAATTTTTTAAAAATAAATAAAACTATCTCTTTCACTAAAGCAGAGTACAATGTTCTGCCAAAAACTGTAGATAAATATTTGTACATCTTCCTATTTTTGCTCTCATGGAACTTCCAAAGTGGGGAGACAGATAGCAATAATCAATTAACCGGCAATATAACTGACTCTCTGTATCTACCAGATCTACGTCCAATGATTCAACCAACTTCACATGAAAACCCATTGAAAGTAAAGCTGTGAAAACTGAAAGAATTCTTTTACTGCCTGTGATGGCTAGTCTTAAGTCAACTGGACACAAACTAGAGTCATTTGAAATGAGGAAACCTCACTTGAGAAAATGCTTCTAAAGATCCAACTGTAAGGCATTTTCCTAACGTTATTAATGGAGGAAGGCCAAGCCCATGTGGGTGGAGCTATCCTTGGGCTGGTGATCCTGGCTTCTATAAGAAAAGGAGGCTGAGCAAGCCATTGGAAGCAAGCTGCACTCCTCCATGGGCTCTCCATCAGCTCTGACCTACCAGTTTCAGCACTGCTTGAGTTTCTGTCCTGACTCCCTCAATAATCTGGATGTGTAAGCCAAATAAATCCCTTCCTCCCCAACTTATTCTCAGTCATGGTGTTTTGTTGCAGTAATAGGAACCCTAACAGAATGGGAAGAATTTTCACCAATTTGACTTCCAAAATATTGCTGATTTCCAAAATATATAAATAACTCAAGAATCAACATCAACAAAACAAGTAATCCAATCAAAAAATGGGGCACAGATCTGAGGAATTCTCAAAAGAAGAATTTCAAATGGCTGAAAAACACTTAAAGAAATGTAGAGAAATATTTAATCATTTAATCCAGCAGCATGGCTGCTCTAGCAAAAGATCACATTGAAAGGCATGTGTAATAACTAGAAAGGGATCAAATTCAAAAGCCTATGTGAAGGGATCACATTCAGAAGTCTGTATGAACCCTATGGAATGCAGAAAGAATGTTACTCAGACTAATCCTATCCTCTATTTGTGCTAATGCTAGGTGAAAGGGATTTCTTTGGTTAAGGCAATATAGGACACACCTTTAATACCAACTCTGAGATTGAATGAGTGAACTCTGAAATTAAATCACATTGAGGACATGCCCAACTCTCAGGATATAAAAGGAGGCTCTGAGTTCAAAGGTAGGGGAGTTGAGAGAGAAACAAGTTAGTGTTCTAATGTTATCCTGCTCTACTCATAGATCACTGCCTAGTCCAGTATTCATCAGAGAGGCTTAGTTAGGCAGCTGATGAAAGCAGATAAAGAGGACCACAGCCAAACATCATGTAGAATTCGAGGAATCACTTGGAAGAGGGGGAAGGGGATCATAGGTACCAGAGGTGTTAAGGACAACAACAGAGCAAGTCCCATGGAGTCAACTGACTGGCACACTTGGGGCCCACAAAGCCTGAAGTGGCAGACATAAAGGCTACAAGGCACACAATATATAGCCTGTGGTTGTCTGGCTTATGTTCTTGCAGAGCTCCTATAGGGTGTTGGTGGGTAGTCTCTAACTCTTTTGCCTGCCCTTTGGACTCTGCTTTTCCTGCCGGGTTGTCTAGTCTGTCACTGATACAGGTATTAGTCCTGCCTTTGTTCCATCTTGTTATACTCTGTTTGAGCAATAACCTTGGGAGGACTGCTCTTATCTGGGGAGAAGTAGGGCAAGGGTGGTAGGGTAGATCTGGAAGAGATGGGAAATGGGGGGATTTGAGAGGAATGTCAGAATGTATTATTCCAGAGAAGAAAATTAAGTACGGAAAGAAAGTAAGAAAGAAAGAAAGAAAGAATGAAACAAACAAACAAACAAAGAAACAAAGAAACAAAGACAGAAAAAAAATAGTACTCAACTAAGATTCAAGAGAAGCAAAAATATAATTCAATCTTGCTGACAAACATCATACAAATTGTATACTCACACAACTCAGAAACCTAAAAATGTGTACAATTAAAATGATCATAATGAAATACTCAAAATAAAAACTTGGAATTAAATACTGATAACACATGTAGGCAATATATAAGCAAGTTTACTGGGAATTCAAGCTATTTAAAAGCTTTCCTTCCTTAATAGCAATAAAGAATTCATGACCTTCTCAGAAGCTAAGATCCCTTTTATTTTTCAGTTTCTAATACCAACTGTCATCATGCATATCACATCAATGTTTTCCCCATCCCACAGATATCTTCCCACACATCTGAAGAGTTAACTCTGGTTCAGAGATATATTTGATATCTGATCTTTCACAATCCTAGAGTGAAATGCTGTTCTCTTTATGCAGAGCCCAGAGTTGTAGGCACCTAAAACACCTATACTGATGTTGCTTTTAATTCAAGACTTCGAATGTTCCTACTTGTAGGATGTTATAAAATGTGCCAGAATTAGAGAGCTATCAGGATATTTGACAATATTATATAGTTATTTTACCTTCAAATTACAGATTATTTCATGTTATTTTTATTGCTTTAATATTCTCTGACACTTGATATCCTTAATAGTTATCGCCAGCAGCCTTCAATCTTGCAATCTATTGCTCAAACCTAATGTTCTCAGTTCTGGAATTAAGCCTAGACCTCCATGTCCAGATCATAATGTTTCTTAAGTGATGCATAGCCAAATGAAGGATGTACAGGGATATTTCATCTTCTGATCCAGCAACATGGGAACTCAGGGAAAGAACACATTCAAAGTCAATGTGATCTGTCTGGAATGCAGTACCTGCCTTTAAACCCTATTAAGAAGGCAGAAGTGGCAAATGTCTTTAATCCCAGCTCTCAGGATATAAAATGAGTCATTCAATTCAGAAGTAGGTCAAGGTTCTAAGTTCATAGCTCTCAGTTCATGGTTCTCATTTCAGAGTTCACCATCAGTTCAAGGTTAAATGAGAAACAATAGAGGTTGAGAGAATAGAAGGAAATTGATTCAGAGCATACTAGTCAACTGAGAAGTAGAAAGTCAGAGGCAGGGTGAAGTAAAGAGTGAGTACATGCCTTTAATCCCAAGTTTGATAGTGAATCAGAGTGAAGACTTGACAGAGTGACATCTGAGATGAATCAGAGTAAAAAGCAGACAAAGTCACAAATCAGAAGAAGGGTTATCAGAGTGAGTCAGAGTGAGGATATGGCCAACTCTAGCAATATAAAAACAGGCTCTCAGCTCAGAAAGTCAGGTAATTAGAGAATCAGTCAGTTAAGACACAAAGGCATTTCAACAGAAGGAGAGTGAGTTTGGGAGAAATAGTAAGCTAACAGTAAGTGTCAGTTTGAAGCCTAGCAGATAAGTTTAGTCAGAGACGTTTCAGGAATCAGCCATAGTCTGCCATAGTCAAGAGTTCAGTCAGAAATAGTCAACTGGCTCAGAAAGCAAGTTTGTACCAGTCAGCTTGGAGAAGAGTTTGAGCCAGAACAACAAGTGATTTGAGTTTAATCAGAAGAGTCAGTTAACTTCCTTACAGCTCTGAGTTCAGAAGGAGCTAGTCAAAATGAGCTTAGTCAACAGTAACTCTCAGAGGCTGAAACATTCTAATTTTATGTTAGCAGATTAGATTGTATGTAGACTGAAGTCTTCTGTGTTTAGGCTTAAGATTATATTATATGGAGTCTGCCTCTGCAATGAGCCCACAGGAATAATTAAAGAAATCAACATATACATCTATGACCACAAAAATATGTTTTGAACTCTCTTAGCTTCTAGTTATCTACTGTAACTGTAGCCTATAAACTGGAATAAAACTAAAATAACACATAATATACTCAGATTTTGTATCTTGCCTGTCAAATAGTACCTCACTATCATGATTGCAAATTTTTAAATCAGTTTAAATTAAATCATAGCCTGTGTGTTTTATATCTATCTTTATAAAACTGATGTTACACTTGTAGTGTAAGTATTGATATACACAATTGCTACTGCTTTTCTTCTCTGTAGCACAAGCATCTAGTAAAATAAGATTATATTGCTTGTGTTTCCATTTTCAAAGTAACTGATCCATAACAAGGATTTTAGAAACAAAATTACTCTATGAATTAAATAACCATTCTCAAGCAGGTGTTTACATTAGGATGGTGATTACAGTCCCAAGATACTCAACATAAGTACAAAACACACCATGTTAAAAAGTATTTTATATAGACAAAGATAGATTTAATAAAACAAGAAACTGAATAGGAACATAAGTCTGATAAGCTATTTATACTATAAGCATAGCTACAAAATGCTCCTGATACAAACTGGGCTATATTTTTGACTGGAGAGCAGTTAGAACTAATCAAAAAAAGTGTGAGTGATGACATCTAAAAGAACCCATTTGGCATTTTGAAAGTTTTAAGTATGATCTTTCTTAATGAAACCTTTCACTCAGCATTTATTCTTCATTCATTGTTGAAGTGTTAATAAGCTTCAGAATTATATCTTCTATTTGCATGTACACATTTGAATACTTTACAAACATACAAATATTGCCTATCATGTGGAATACACAAAAAGCCCATGACTAATAGTTTCAACCCTCAACTCTGATACTGAACATAGAGGTTCATACCCACACCCATTTAGCCTTCACATAGATGGTCTTATTAATCTTCATATAACCTCAAGACAAAGTATGGAATAAGAGTACTTCCATGGTACTGAATTGTATTTGGGGGAAATTTTTTATATTTTGTGTTATACTTCCTATTTTATATCCCTTTCTTCTAACATTTCAATTTCTATATTCTAATATTAAGTATTTTACAAATTTATACATACTATTGTATCTCTACCTAAGATTGGTCCAAAATGTTTATGGCTGAGAAATTAAATTATCAATATTTGAATCTGGTAATTGGATATATTTCAATATTCATTTACTTTCTTATCTGTACCACTCATTTTTAAGTTGCTATTATTTGATAATTTTGTACAATGTATTTTGATGATAATTACTTCTTGCTCCAACTCCTCCCATATCCAACCTCTTCACTCTCACCTCTATATCCATGCAACTTCTAGGTTTCCTTTTCTTCATACATTAAGTCCAGTTTGTGTCCTTCTACCTCACTTTAGAGTGGGACTTTCCCTGGATTGTGGTGTACATATCAAGGTTCATATACTTAAATAAAACTAACTTTCCCTCTTCCATATACTTTACAATGCCAATACCTACTCAGCAAATAGTTGGATTTCATGTACCCTACCCTGATTTCATGTACCCCTACCATAATTTCATGCATTCTTTGCCTGATTTCTTGCACCCCCTACCCTGGTCTGTGCAGGATTTCTTTTCTCATTTGAGTTTGTGCAGCTATTGTGTATGTTGTTACAATTATTGAGTTTACTCATGCTACTGACATGTCATATCCCAAGAACACATTTTTGAAGTTATCCTCTACCTATGTCTATGCACCATTTCTGCAAAGGTCCTTAGGGGTCTTTAGGGGAGGAATATGATATTTACATTCTATGTGAGGACAACAGATTCCATAGGTTCTTAATTATCTGAACCTTGGCTACTGAGGCTCACTGTGTTAACTGCGATCTACTGCAAAGAGAAAGGTATCTGATGAGGCTTGAGAGAGACACTGATCTACAGCATAGCAATAAGAAATTCTGATACATTTTAAAACTATGTCCATTTAGTTTAGCAGGATAATATTAGTTCTCCCTAGTGCCTAGGACACATATAGCCACAAAATTTTGCCTTCATTTTCAATACCAGGTGGTTCCAGCTCATGGAGTATCCTGTAAGTCCAATAGGAAAGTTGACTGAGAAGATGACTCAGTTTGTGAACTGCTCACTGCAAATGTGAGGACTTGTATTCAATTCCAATCACCTTTGCAAAATTCAAGTATAGTTAATTGCACTAACTACAATTAATTAAGAATTGCTGTGACTTGTCTAACCAATCAAGCCAAAAGGTAAAATGGATATTGAATGAGAGATACCACATCAAATGTTAAGGTGGAAAGATCTTGAGGTAGAAACCTGCTGCTGTTCTCTATCTGCTATCCACACCTGCACACACATATGTTCCACAGACATATATTAACACATATATACATACACATAAATTATGAATATAATATTGTATATGAGCTTTAAAAATATTTCTTTTATTATTTGGAATTATAAACAATTATATCAGTTCTCTGAAACATTTCCTTCTTGAAAACACTCTCTATATATCTCCTTTGTTGTGTTTCAAGTTCCTGGCCTCTATTAAATTAATTGTTGTTACATACATATATGGATAGGTGTACACATGAATGTTTGCATGATGAACTCTTGAAGGTTTGATTTTTAAAGATGCATTTCTGAGACAAATAGATAAATAACACATGTCTTAAAATTAATAATAAAAGTGATGTATATAAGCTCAGGCTTACAAAAATACTAAACTGGTAAATGTGGACAATTAAATGTGTTACTAAACTAGTATTTCTATGATATGTCATCCTTTTTACATTAAGTTGTTTTTTTTTTTTTTACCTTACAGAGCAAATGAAAAAAAGCTATTCATGTAGCCTGTTCAAGCAGTAAAATATCAGGAAAAATTTCTTCTCAATACTCTGAATGGAATCACAAAATGAGATTCATTATGAGGCTTATTTTTCATAATTATACTAAATGGAACAGATGGCAGTTTATTTCTACTACTTTATACTTTGTGCATAGGATCATTTAATTTTTATACCAATCTTCTACTTTAAAATAGAAATGCTAAATTATTGATGTAATTTTCCCAGTTTTATATCCTCAAGTCCTCGCTTTACAAGTCTCATAAATTTAACATTTGAAATAGAAAGCATATTTTGTAATTAGAAATGTCTGTTATGGTAAAATAGTTTGTATTAAGTCTTGTTTGGAAATTTCATATTTGTTATAAATATTATTTTACTTAAAACAAACAATAGAATATGTTATGTTTCTTCAACACATGATAATTAATCATAAATATAGACACAAATGAGTCATAATAAAAGATTTCCTATATTAGCATATTAATGCAAATAATAGAATGGGAATATGAATGATTTATAAATAAGTTCTCTTATGTAATTTATTAAATTCTTAAATTTTTAACATATGTATACAAATATATATACTTATATAGATTGATATATATACAAATCTATAGTATGATTTAAATATTGAAAAAATTAAATGCTAAGAAGCTGTTGTTAAAATCACTTAAAATGCTAAATAATCAAAGTTTTGTATCAATTGAATTACTTGTAGTTTTTCCAAAGGTGATATGAGCAGAAAAATTGTCCTGTGAAACCCATACAGAAGAGAAGATTATACTTTGACCATAGGATTCTTTTTAATCTCATTACAACAATTGATGTATTCCTAACAGAAGGAGCCTCAGATCTTGATTACCATTACATGAGACTAGAAATTCTGATTGTTTGTTTAAAATATATTGATTATCCATGATTTCCAAACAAAATTCATTGTTACCAACTGCATTTGAACTACCCCTACAATTACAGGGAATACTGCAATCTTTAGTTTTCTCTTGTAATTAATTACATTGTATATTTTGTTGACATGCATGTAACCAGACAAATAATAAAATTGAGAGTGGTGATGGAGATTTCTTTTTATAATACTTTTGTTGATAATTTGAGTTTCATACAATGTATTAAAGCCCAGGTAGACACCTGGGTCCAGCAGGCATCTGGACATCATCCAGACACCTGGCTACTGAGCAGACGCCCTGTTATCTTTCAAGCACAAGGTACCCGCAGGAGGCCGTGGTGCCCCTGTGAGGTCCTGATGCCTGCAGGATGCCCTGGTTCCTGTGAAATGTCTGGGTGCCTGTGTGGTGTCAGAATGCCTGCTCCATATCTGGATGTCTGGCCTAGTGCCTGCATGATGCCCTGGCATCTGTGGGATGCCCTGGATCCTAGGGATTGTCCTGGTGCCTGAAGACTAGAAATTTCTTACAAGTATTTGGTGCTGTTTCAGAGGATTATAATTTGTTTTCCAATACTAACATAGAGAGGTTCATAACTACATGTATGTCAAACTCCAACGGATTTGTTAACATTTTTCTGAACTCTGTGGTCACCTGTACACACACGCTCTTTTATATGTGTGCATGTGTGTGTGTACAAAGTCCCCCACCACACATACAAACACAAATTAATTTAGGAAAAATTCTGAGGTGTGATTAGGTCAACATTTTGATTAAATAACATGAAATACCTACTATTCTAAACAATTCCATTAAAATCAGCTGTAGTGACTTAGTGAGAAATGCTCCCCACAGAATCAGGTATTTAGACACTGAGCCCCATTTGGTGGGGTAATTTTAAGAATGTTCTAGAAGGGGGTCTGACCTTGCTGGAGGAGGTATGTCATTGAGGATGGAATTTGAGAGTGGGAGCATTGCCTGTCTTCCAATTCAGTCTCTCTGCTTCCTGTTTTCAGGTCAGATGTGATGTTTCAGCAACCTGCTACACCTGCTGGCTCTCTTGTCTTCCTTGACAGTATAAACTCTCCCTCTAATACTGTAAGCCAAAATCAACTTTCTTTTTCAGTTGCCTTTGATAAAGTTATTTTATCAAGGCAAGAGAAAAGTACCCAATGAAGCAGACATTTCTTTTGACATACTCTAGATTGAGAATTTAAAACATTATATATACTGCCTATGTTTTCCCCATCACTTCTCTCCAATTTATACACAAACTTAGAAAAAAAGAACAGTTAAAACTGAGACTATTTTTACCATTTAAAAATTTTGCTGTTATCATTTCCCTAGTGTTTAACACAGAATTTCACTTTAGAATTTTTAAATATTTGGGAGTACAGTGATTGATTGCTCTTCATTACTATTTGTTTTTAATTTTATAATTTCTATTATCCTGAAAGAATGTTGCAAGCCATGACTTTTTATGATACCTCAAAATTGAAAATTAATTCAAATAGCCAATATATGGGAACACTCTGAATAATGAGAAATAGATAAAAGGATGAAAATCCATCGTGCATGTTCACAATGAAATACTTAAAGACATTTTAGAGAAACAACTTTTATCACCTAGCTGACATTTCCTTGATTGTGGTGAGCAATTTTGGTTGTACACAGATGTCACAAAAGCAAACTGAGCCAGTGTGGTGGCACATGTCTGGAATCTCAGCACTTGCAAGGTAGAAGAAAAAGGACTAGGAGTTCTAAGCTAGGCTTAGCTACACAGAGAATTCAGTCTAACCTGTGCTGCACAGAATCCTTTCTAAACAACAAAAGGGAAACACACAATACACAAAGGTAAACAAAGCTGATTGCATTCTACCAACTCTAGTGCAGTAAATATGGTAGAAATTTCCAGATCCTGAAGTTTGTGAAAACAAAGATGGATTTCCTCACTATGCAGAAGGAGTATCCACATGGAAGTACTACCATGCCAAGCATACATGCCAAAAAAGAAATTTATGAATGTTGAATATTTATGAACTTTATGTTATATGGCTTTCTTGCCAAACTTCTGCCCTCCGTTTTATAACCAAAAGCTTTCTGTGCTTGAAAAAGAATACAAAATAAAAAGTTTAAATTAAGATTGCATGAAAGTCAATATGTTACCTTTAAGAAAAAATAAATCTTGACAGTACTTATTGAGATTTACTTTCAGAGTGTAAATCTGTATTCAAACATACTTTATTCTGCATGTACATTCTAGAAAAACAAACAAAAACATTACTTATAATGGACTTGGTGGGTCCTCTAGAACATAACTTTTATAAAGGAATTCATCATTACAAACATCAGTGTCCTACCTCTAGAAAATTAGTTACTTGTACTTCAGTAGCATTAAACAATATTGAATTAAATAAGTTAGTTTACATTACTTTATTTTTATATTGTATGTAATATACAAAAACAAAAAACAAAACAACAAAAACTGACCGAAAAGCAAAACAACACAAAACTTAAGAGGGAAAAGTTTAGGTAGGCATGTAGTTTGGGGAATACAATCCACCATGGAGGAAGAGCATGACATTAGAAGCAGAAGACAGCTCTTTGCATTATATCAGATGTTAGAAAGCAGAGAGTGAACAAGACTTAGGGTCAGGCTATAAAATGTGAAGGCCTGCTCCCACTGACACATTGCCTTCAATAATGTTCCACCTCCTAAATATTCCAAAGGCTTGCAAAAAAGTGACAGTGACACAAGCTAGAGTTTACATGCTGAACACATGAACTTATGGAATGTTTTCTTAATCAGATACATATAGACAAAGGTGTAAGATTGATAGGAAGACAAAATTTCCTTAGATGGGAACTTAGTATTGCCACTTTCCTGAATCAATATAAATGCTTAATACATTGTAAATGTATCCTTATGCCCTCAAATTAATGTATGTCTCAGCCCTCTTCACTATTCCTTTTTCAGTAGACATAAACCATTAGAGTAAGTCACAGATGGACAAATGAAGGGAACAGCTAACCATGGGCTGCCCAGATTCATTGGGTACATCTCCAACACAGCTTCTATACCAAAGACATAGGGAACATCACAGAAGAGGTGGAAAAAGCCAGTGCACTAGGAATAGGATGTTGGCTGTCTGATTGTGCCTTCTAGATACAACAGGGAAGCTACACCCATGAAATTTCAACAGCATAGTTATTTATAAAAGCCCTGTAATGTTCCAACATTAGCACTCATGTCAAACTAGATCTCAAACTTGATGTGAGAAATCTCATGGGACCCAACTGCTAGAACTGTGTTTCTCAACCTGTGGGTTGTGTCCCCTTTGGGGGTTGAAAAACCCTTTCACTGGGGTGGCCTAAAACCATATGTGTAACAAATATTTACATTAAAATTCATAACAGTATTAAAATTAAAGTTATGAGGTAGCAACGAAAATAATTTTATGGTTGCGGGTCACAACAACCTGAGGAAATATATTAAACGGTTGCAGCATTAGGAAAGTTGAGAACTAGTGCTCTTCCAGAAGAACTACAAGCAACTAACAACTGCTAAGAGAAGGAATATTACTTTTTACCAGGAATGGACCCTTATTTCTTATTCAATACTGCATAGTTATCTACATAAATACAGCCATCCAGTCTACAATAAATGCTATCAGGTTGAATTTATATGTTTATTTGTATATGTAACAGCAATGCTTAAAGAGAGACTATGAATGTGTGAAGGAGGAGGAATGGACACAAAAGAACAAAGAGAAAGGAGAAGAAGGAAGAAATGGTACAATTATCTTTTAATTTAAAAAAGATAAACTCTCATATATTAGTTGCTTTTTGATTGCTGTGACCAAATATCCAACAAGAAGAAATATGAGGAAGGAAGGCTTTATTTAAACTTCCATTCCTGAGGGGAAAAACATGACTTGGTGTGGCACAGTTGCCTCATTCTTATAAATGGATAGACATCTATAGTCACCCTCTCCAAGGTTCAGGGACCATTGTCGAAGAGGGGAAATTAAGGCTAAGAGCCTTAGGAAGTAGTGGAGCCTTGTTTAGGAGTTTTCTCTTAGATGAAAACATTTGGTTCTGTAAGGAAACTCCCTAAGACAGACAGGAAAAGTATTCCAAATAACTTCTGCAATACCCTGGAACTAACTTCTCTCCTTTCCCAAGAGGAAACAGAACATATTGCTGATAGTCACTCTTACACAAGCCAAGCTGCAACAAACACTCTGTGACCAGTCTAAATGCCTGGAAAAGCTGAAACCAGCCAAGCTGCATGGAAAAGTCTTAGACCAACTGAGTCTTCTGGAAATGACACTCTCCAACCTGTTGAGCTGCCTGCAGGCTGTGCAGTGTGCTCCTGCTCCACATATTTTTTGAGCTGTTATCCATCCTGGGGATGGCTTTAAGGATACAACTATCATTGAGACATTTTGTTCCTGTAAGCAACCCTTCACCAATATTCCTGTAAGGAACCCCAATAAAAGTCATTGTTTCACCAATATTGCTTTTGGTGGTTTTCAAAATTTGGTCTCTTATGAGAGCGTTATTTGAGGCGAGTCGACAAATGTGCTGTGTCTCCCCAGGAAACATTTGTCATATAACAGCACAGCAGTCTCTAAATATCATTTTACTTTGTCACGATTCCAGGTGCTTGAGACACTGTTCTATATTCTACTTCTTTGAAAACAACCTTCTAAGGTTTCCATATACAGTAAAATATGCTATTGTTTTTCTCAGGATGATTATTTCTGCTTAACACAATTTCCTTCAGCTTTATTGGCACCAAAGTAAATGATTTTATATCTAAATATTATCTCATTATTCACAAACATGAACACATACACATTATCCTTATATACTTATCTTTTGTTCAATAATTGATAAGTCTGTCTTATCTCCCATATCAGTGGAATGATCTAGTGTTACAAGTAGATAAATACTCATTGATAGGAAAAGGTAAAAATCTGCCCCTCTGCTACCTTTCTTTCTCATGTGAGTGAAGTATCTTATCATAGGTCCATTCTTTCCCATTGTTCCACTGTATTCAACAAAGAGCCCTGAGGTTCATTTTGTTCTACCAATCCCAATTACATCCTGAAAGCATGAACAGAAAGACATTGGCAAACATCTACATTGGATGGTAGTATCTGTTAACTCTGCAGATCATGTCCCGCTTCTTTAATTGGATCAACATCTATAAGTAAAACTATGTATAACAGAGAGGCTTATAAATATCATTCTCAGACTCTAGGAACAGACTTACTCAAAACACCCAATAATAGATATTTTGAGAAACTATTTTAACATTAATAGTTTTGTAATCTCTGTTATAGTAATGAGTTCTACCTAAACAACTTGGAAAAATTATATTCAAACTAATTTTTTGTTACAAATTGAAGTAAGAGTGAGGTTTCCTTTTCCTCTAACACTTTTTCCCCCTTTTTTTATTTTATGTGTTGATTATGTTATTTACTATATCTAGCATTATAGCTTATAATATATGTGTCCTATTTGGAACTTCTTTGCAAGTAAAATAATTTACCTAAAAAATCAACATTATACAAATTATTCTATATGATATTCAAAAAATAAATAGCTTTGCCCTTATTTTATATCGCACACATCATTTTTGTACAATGACCCTATATGTAGCTCTCTAAGACAGAAAAGTTTTTCTTACTAAGACCTACAAATAAATTAACATCATTAAATGAATGATCAACATGCATTTAACAAATATATTTGAAAACTTTCTAATGTCTTATTAGTAGATTAATTGCTTTCATTCCAAAATCACAATATCTATGTCTCTACATGAGTATTCAATCTCCTCTGAAATGTATCAGTTTGGCATACAAATAAAACATTATTTATTAATTTTTGCACTTGTCATAAAAGCAAAAAGAAACCCCTGGAAATTTTATATATACAAACACATGCACATAAATATGTATATATGTGTGGATATTTACAAGTGTGTAAATAAAACAATAAAGAGATTGCATTTTAATTTAAGACATTTATGAGAGGGAACTTATTTTAATACACCAAGGAGTCTTTAAAAATGGGAACCTTCTAAGTTTTAATTAAAGCAGCAAAGACCAGGGCTTGAGTTACTCAGCTCATTTGTTTCCTGACTTTTTTATTTCAAGTTAAATACTCCTAAGCTAGGTCATGGAATTCAGTGACCTTTAAAGTAAAATTGAAATATTTGATTTTACTACTTTTCTTTATCTCTTTTTCTCTCACCACATGCAGCCTATAAATGCCAGTAGAATTAATTGCCTAATTACAGGGAACAAAAACATTGCCTTTAGAAAGATTTCAAATTTGTATATCCTGCTGGGGAGACTTTGCTTGACTACCTGACCTATACAGTATGCACTTCTTAAAGAAAGAAAATAAGCACTCTACTTCAGGGCACATTTTAACTTGTAATGAGGCCAACAAAACTGCCCTATAATTTTAGGTCCCTTTATATTTAAGGGATAGAAGAGATTATCCTGGAGTCACTTTAAGTTTGGACCTTAAACACAGATACACTGCATACACACACACACACACACACACACACAGACACACACACACACAGACACACACACACAACCAGTGAAGAGAGTCATATGGAAAATACTAATCATCATGTGTGTCTGATGCATTGCACACAATTTTTAGGCTAGCTGGTTGGACCAACTTTATTATCAAATTGCATAATGGAGTTATGTACACATGAGTTATACATTACTTTTTTTTTTTACCACGTAGTGCTGTGGATTATGATCTGTAAGTACTCATTTTATAGGTGTGTGAGACCCAGCTGTGGAATTTAGCTTCCTGATATGGTGGCCTATAAATATTTTATAGTCTAAAAATAAGAAAACTTGAGTATAATGATAATATTTTGTGTATTTTACAGAGGAATTGGAGCATGAGAAAATATGATAAAAATACTGTTTAAAATACTCAACTGACAAATTGTAAAAAAGATAAGGAAGAGCTAAAAGACTTGGAAAAATTGTTTGTGTCTTTGTGGTGGGTGACTCTGCAAGACATACATAAAGTGTCCTTATTTACTTCTGTAATTTTTATTATTTTTTCTTTTCTTTTCATTTCATTTTCATTTGGGGATTAATCCTACAGCTTCATGCTCACTAGTGAATATGCTACTCCTGAAATACATCACCCCGAAAGTGCCTGGTTTTGTTTATTCATTTGTTTTGTTCCCATGGATATTTTGTCTGCAAGAATGTATGCACATGCCCAAGGAGGACAGAAGATGGTGTCATATCTGAGGAACTGGAGTTAGAGTCAGTTATCAACCATCATTTGGCTATTGGAAACTGAACCTGTGACCTTTGCAAGTGAATGTTCTTAACCACTGAGATATGTCTCCAGCTCCCCCAAATAGTCTGTTTTCGCAGAAGTATCTATTTGAAATTGTATGTTTTTTTTTTGTTGTTGTTTGTTTGTTTTAATTTTCGAGACAGGGGTTCTCTGTTGTAAATCTTTTAAAAGCTTTTGCACAAATGGGAAAAAATCCTGGATCTCATAATAAAGGAACTAAGTTTTAGCTTATAAATAAGATATTCAAGTGGTTGTAGAATAGTTAATGATGGGAAGAGTCAGCAATTGTTTCTTTTTCATTCAAAAATAATTTTTGTATTATATAAGTTGATCATATTCTTTTCCTTTCTCCAAATCCTCCCTAAACCTCCCCATATCCTTGCACCACTTGCTTAATAACAAAATATCACAACAGTTCATTGCCTTTTTATTTTGAGATAACAGTCTGACCATTCACATGTGTTACCTCTGTTGTTAATATTTGTATATCCTGAATTAGTGTAAAATTATGCTCCACAGAGAAGGATGCCATTGGTGAAATGTCATATACATGTACTTAAAACAGTTTAGCTGTGACAGCTTGTTGCCCTCATCAACTGTGTATGATTCAAAAATGTTTTATTCTACCCTATTAATAGTTGTATAACATACAGCGCATTACTTTGAGAAGCTGTTCAAATAGACAATGAATAAAATAAATTAGCTGAGCCTATGAATGCAAAGGTGCTTACTGGTTGTTGATTGGACTGAACTGAGCAATTGATCTAAATAATGCTAGCTATGAAGGTGTTTGGTAATTATGATATTAAGGCTGTATCTACTATTGAGTGCTATTCAGCTGCAGGTTCAAGTACAAACTAAGTGCAGTTGTTTAACAGAGTCGAACAGAACCATCAACAATCCTTCTCAAAACAGCTCTAGTGAAATGGGTTTTAGTCATTGACCTATCTACTTACATTTATTTGTGATCCTATTAACTGTTTGTATTAGAGAGTGAAAATCCACTGGTATAAATTTTATAGACCTTTTTGTGCCCATCATTAAGTAATAAATTAGTACATTGTACCATTCTGAACAGTATGGAATGTTTCCATGCAGTGGAAGCTTAAATAGATAAGCTCCCTGTCGTATATGGATTCTGGTGGAACCTGAAATGTGTTAACTCAGTCCCGCATGTGAGAACTCATTTTAATTTCACTCTTTAAATTCACAATATGTTCAGCCACTCATCCTGTCTCTCTTTATACTAGTCATCTTCAGTATTGAGAACTAAACATGATCCTCCTCTGCTTGCTTCTGTGCAGCCGTTCATGTTGCACTATGAAGCTTTTCATCTGTCTGAATTCTGTACGAGATCTATATCTGACCTTAATTTTAGGATAAAATAGGAAGGCCTCCCACCTGAGGTTTCCGTGAATGTACTTCCAGGAATATGAAGGAGACAAAAAGCAAAGAAATCTTCACAAGTTGGAACTCTGTAAGATGGAATTAAAACTTTGTGGACTACCAGTTATTGTGTCAGAATTTTAAAAGAATGGTGAGGGCAAATTAATCAAACCTAATGGTATATGTGTGTGTATGCACATGGGTACTTGAATTTTGACACTTGTTACTTTATATTCTTGAATCACATTTTTCTCCTATTTATGGTAAAGATTATTCTGCATTAATTACCTCAATAATGAACAATCACATTTTTTTCAATTGCCTTAAGTAGTCTATGCTCATAACTGAAAAAAAAAATATTTTTCAAATATTTGCTAATATAGATTTTAATTAATTAGGATATATTATGGATGTAGAAACAATTATACTACCAGGTCTGAAGGAGAGGACAAAAGGTAGCCAAGTAGGTTTAGACCTTATTAAATCACAAATGAAGAGAAATGCTGCTTTAAGTGCCATATTAAACAAAGTGTAAGTACAGAAAACAGATTTATGAAACAAAAGAAGAGGGAGATCAATCTGGGATAGACCACTACACAGTTTGAGAAATCAGGTCAACAGAAAAGGTACTATTTTGAGTCGTAGCTAACAATATATAGCAACAACTTTGTCTTAGCATGATCATGAAGCCTACTTAGTCAGCACACAACTCAGGCTCAGATATGTGCCCTGTGACTAAAGGGATCATGTTTTTGAGAAGCAGGGAGGAGCAAATTTAATATCACTCTATTTTTTCTAACCTCAGAAAATAAAAAAAGTGAAATAAACTGTTGACAATGAAATCACCTCTGCAAGCCTATTTGTTGCCATATTCCTGAACTGAGATCTCTACATTATATAAGCTACTTAGAAATTCAATGTAAGTATTCCTGCTACTTGCACTAAAGGAAAACTCATATAATTTAAGTGAGAAAAGAGTAGAAGTGGCGGGGTGATGATGGTGCACACTTTTAATCTCAGCACTCAGGAGGTAGAGGCAGTGGACCTCTGTGAGATCAAGGCCAGCCTGGTCTACAGAGTGAGTTACAAGACAGCCAGAGTTACAACAGAAAATTCCTGTCTTTAAATAAAAATGATTAGAAGTCGCTATTTTTTTTTATTATTTTACTAGTCAAGAGTCCACACTATATTAAAGTAGAATAGGCTGAAATTATTACAAAACTAAATATAAAAGAATTCACATATCAGATTATGCAGACTAACCTTAATTTCCTATAGCACATACATTTGTTAAGAAACCACTATACAGGCCATAAAAATACTATAACCTTATAGATTAGGTAGATAGAGTACTTGAAAACATAAATGACAGATATTCTTCCTAATCTAGTTGTAAGATAAAATCACCTTGACTATGGAGATGATCATATATGATTGACAACAATGTGAAAAAAAAGACATGTTTAAGACAATTGATTGTGTTTCCATAGAAGGACTTACAGGAAGAAAATGTCTACATGAATCTTAACTCTAGTGTTACAGGGTAATAAAGAATAAAGGAATTTTAGAATCAAGTTGAGAGAGTTTTATTGAGAAAACAAAAACACAAATTTTGCTCATTGCAAGTTCTTGTGTGAACAAAAGAACAATTGGAAAACAATTAGAAGTGTAAAAATAGAATGTATACATTATCTTGAGACAATGAAGCTTTATTTTCTTTAATTAAAGGTTAAGCAGAGAAAGACATTGTGAATGTGAAGATGTTTCACACATGAAAAGACACCTGCTGGGAAGAGATTCTTCTGCTTATTGGTAAACAGAAGATTAATGGAAAAATAAATGGGAAGAAAGGGAGAAATTATTCAAGAGAAAAATGGTCACAGAGTGGAAGAGAGACATTGTAAAAGGTATATTCAGTCATATGAAAGATCTTTCAAAATAAAATAGGAAACTAGGGGTTAATAAAAGCATTCGTTACATATATTACCACTTCTAATCTGTGAGTTTTGAATTGCCAGACTTGTAATAGTTAATTGTACTATGTTTTATAGAGTAAGTGATAAATACATTAAAACAGGCAACATTTGACTGTACTAATGAATAACTATATAAACAGTCATACATGGTATGCACTCAGCATTTTATACATTTTATTTGGCTTGGTTTCATATTATTTAAATATTTATTCTTTTTCCAGTGTGACTCTTCTTAATCAATTTCTTTATATCATTGTAAACAAATGTTATTAAAAGTAATAATATGGTTAAGTTTTTGAAAGTATTTGGTGCTTAGTGGTTTTTGGATCCTTTTCAATTAAAGAAATAAAATAAAAATGCAAAGCAATGAAGAATATCTATTTATTTTCCTAAGTAATTTAAATATCTCTATAAATGTATTATTTTGTAAATGAAAATAACATTTCAATCTTATCTTAGGGATATTTTACAAGGTAATTAAAATCATCATTATGACTTCAGTTGTGTTACCCATGGCAAGTTGGGCAGATAATCAATGCAAGTAGGTATTCTGGAGGCTGCTTTTCTCCATGACTAACAAATGGTTTTTGTTCATTCATGAGCAGGCTTCTTCAACCTGCCACTATACAAATATTCACAGTATGCGTAAGTGATATATACTTTTATGCATATAACTATATACATTAATTATTTTAATTGCTGTTTAATAATTAAATAAATATTATGATATATATAGTTTTATTTTTCCAAATACAATTTGATCCCTAGTTATCAGATAGTCTCCATATCTCCCCAATTCTGATTTATTAAAAGTCTTATAATAGTTTCATTATTTTTACCATGTTTATGCCATTATCTAAACTTCTACAAATACATTTTTATAAATTTATTTGATAAATGTATTTTATAAATTTATAATGTGTAGTCAGTAACTAATATCCATGACATACTATGACTGAGTGGTTGATGAATTATAAGCCTATACCCTCTTAGGGGTCATGCAAGACCATTCAAAACTTTTCCAGGCTATTATATGCCTTTGAAATCCAGAAATACTTAGTTCACCTATTTGGATGCTTGAAAATCTCAACTGATCATTGATAGACATAAAATTCTAAGAAGAAAGTGTATCAAATTGAATTCCACTAAAGTAAATGGTTCATGAAAAAGTAGCCTAACTTGTTTTCTTTAAGTACGCTAATAGAGTGATCTGATTTATTCCTGAGGTAAGTATTGGCTGTTGCTTTGACAATTACTTTCTATTGTTTTGAAGATGTATAAAAAAGTGTATATTTTGAATAACCTTCTGAGCAGTAGAAAGTAGTAAAAATGCACTAATTTTACAGGCACAAATATTGAGACCAATAAAGCTTAAACATTGTGCATTGAATTAATAAAATAGTACATAGAAAATGACTCAATTTCAAGCCTTAGAATATTTATTATAAAAGTATTTAATTAATTAGATTTTTTTGGCTTTTCAAGACAGGGTTTCTCTGTTGTAATTCTGACTACCCTAGAACTCACTCTGGATAAGGCTGGCCTCAAACACGCAGACTTCCACCTGCCACTACCTCCCAAGTGCTGGGATTAGAGGTGTGTGCCATCACCACTTGACTGATTATTTAGATTTTGATGTACTACAACTCCAAGAAATATTAAAAATGGAACAGAACTTTGTACTATAAAAGTATATAAACATGAGTTGCTTAAATAAGGAACTTAAAACTTAGTAATTACAATTATGAGACAAGCAATGCGTTACTTAAGGGACAATGCAGTGACTTTGTAAATGTCTACCTAACAGTTTGAGGAAAATAAAAAGAAGATAAGAAAATTGCCAGAGTAGTCAGTCTATTATGCAACAATTGCTGGAAATGTCTGGAAGAGAGAAGTAGCAAGGGCCCAAGTGACATCCATTCCTGATAACACTCTCCCTTAAAATGCATTATAATCCTGTCACCAAATCTATTTGATTTGTGGCTACTAAGTTAACTTGATGAAATCAACTCCATATTTTAAAATTATTTAAAATATTGATTAACTTTTTAAAAAATACATTGGCAATCTAAATTTCCAGTCTATTCTAGAAAGATTTTTGTTGAAATTCTAGAAATACATATTCATTTAGTAAAATGTTGCAATTCAGAATCTAATTATATGCACATGTCCTAGACTCTTGGAAGAGGCAGAATGGTGGCATCTCAAGGAGATTTCTCTATCATTGAGCAGTTTATTACTCAGGAAGGGTTAATTCTGTATGGATTTGTTTGATACTTTAAAATCCATTGTGAATTACCTTAACATAGATGTCTAATGAATTACAATTAAATACTTAAAGTAGTAACTAAGCAGAAATGATATGTTTGTTTCTTTGTAATTGCATTTCTAAAGTAAGTTTTCATCAGAATCACAAAATGAGATCCTAAAATTCAAATTACTGAACTTCAAACCTACAATGTCTGATTATCTGCTTCACACCTAGGGCCAGATCAGTTTCATTTTTAGCTCAACAGGTTATGATGAGGCTTCTGGGCAGAGGAGACCACTCATTGGGCATTATTGCTTTACAGAAGTATATTAGATTGGGAAACATTAGAAGTTTTATAAGTAGAATGGAGAATACAGCCTTGCTTTGACAAAACAATTTCCAAAGCACCTTACAATTCATAGTAACAAGAGCTTTGAAAAATGTTACAGTGAATAATAAACAACTATCACCTAATTTATTAAAACCTTGAGAACAGATGTCACTGAAAGAATATTTCAGTTGTGAAAATATTTCTTAAAAATGGACATATGCTCAATGCATAAGAATTCCCTAAGAAATAGTCAATTGTGGTATATAAAATACAGTTTTATTTAAATAACAACAGTTCAATCTAAAAAAATTCTGGATTCAGAATTTGCTATAAGATGCAGCACAAGTATCATTTAGTCAAATTCTAACTGGAGACTCAGTAATTTAAACAAATGAAGTGGTTTAATAATTATATTTGCATAAAGAATGAGGTACCACATTCCTGGAATTAGGAGGTTTTCATGTACTGTAGACAGTCTACCTTTTGCAGTATTCCTACCTTGGGATCACCAACAATGGGATATAGAAATGTGTCAACATGTCTAGCATGATTTTCCACTTTTGTTAATTGTTTCTTCTATCCACAATGAATCTGTTCCTTGTGGAAAATTTTCATGATTTTCAAACTGGTGAAGTGGCTATAAAAATTGTTTAATTGGGAAGAAAATATTATACTTTGCACATTAACAAGAGCAATGTGGTAATTACTCTGAAAAAATACAAATCTAGAATTCAATGCACATATTGTGCTTGTGAGATAGTGTGAAAGCCTTGACATACTTACTGGTTTCTAGTACCTCCAAATCCTGCTTCTAATAAGTGGAAAATTCTCCAGCTATAAAAAATGAAGTTGCCAAATAATAACTGATACTTTCTTTTTTTCTGTTTGGGATTAATATAACTTTTCTTCCGCATTCCTCCCATATACACTTTCTTCACTCCTTCAAATTGATGGTCTCTTTAATCATTGTTATTGTATGCATATGTGTGTGTGTGTTTGTGTGTGTGTGTGTGTGTGTGTGTGTGTGTGTGCGCGTGCATTCATATCCCTAAATATAACTTGATCAGTCAGTATAATGTTACTGTCTGCATGTTTTTAAGGAATATTATTTGGTATTGGGTAACCAATTGGTGTATTCCTGCCTGTGGAAAACAATTTCTCTAGTTTTCAGCATTTTTTATCTGCCTGTAGTTCTTTGTGTAAAGTTCAGGTCTCGTGGGTTTTACCCCATCTGCTTTGGCATTTTTTACTTGTGACATACTTTTCAGCTCATGTTTAGGCAGTCATGTTGGTGAGGCATTTATGGCTGTAGCTTCTAACATTACTAGGAGAAATAATCTCACAGCAATCACATGCTGAATTTTAATTGGATGTGATTTTTCTGTAGTGAAGTGCCAAAGGCCACTTAACAAAAATCCTAGGATCAGACTTTAGAACTAATAATTTGAGGACCTGGAATTTAAACTTTGGTGTGTAAAAAAGTAAAATTTGATCAACATAATTTCATGAAATGAACTCAAATATAAAAGGAAAATAATGATGTGTTGTCACAGGTTTATAATCATAGCATTGGGAAAGCTTAGGCAGAACTGTGAGATTGAGTCTAGGTTGGAATACACATCAGGTCTCTGTCTTAAATAAAAATATGACAATAAATAAATAAATAAATAAATAAATAAATAAATAAATAAATAAATAAGAAAGTAGACAAGAGAGCAATGTGTAATGTTTTTCACACCGTTAATTATTCTTTGCATTTATTTCTTTAGAATTTTATACAACATAGTTTTTCACATTCACTACTTTCCTTCAGTTCTTCTCTTCTCTACCCACCAAAACTTGTGTCCTCTGTTTTTTTTTTTTTTAATCTTTCAATCCAGTTTGTATTAACCATATATTCTTGGATATGTAGGCTTCCATATTCACACACAAAGCCATAAAATTTAATCTTGTTTTACACTATTCAAGATTTTCTACCCAATTGAGTTGAGTTGGTCTTAAATCCATTCAGAGAGTGGTTGACTATACCCACAGAAGCATGGTACTATTGGATGGTGGGCAGGGGCGGGGTTGTGTTGCCCTCCAGATCCATAGCTGGGTAAGATTGTTAATGATAATTCTCCTCCAATGGCCTCAATTACTAAGATATAGAAAGCTTTACACAAGCACAAAGTATTATTTTTTCGTAATTTTAGCATATATATTACTAGCACTTTTGAAGTAAGAGTTTGGATCATCATATGCATGCCAGTATGGATGTGTATGAGTATTTTGCAGCAGCAGGTTGTTACATACATTCATAAAGAGGTAACAAAAATAGACACATGAAGATCTTAATTATATTTTAAAACCACAAATCATGTTATTTTTCTGTTTTGTTTTTCCTTTTGTTGAGATAGTTTTTTTCTCAGAGAATATATCCTGATAATATTTTCCCCTCCCACTTTTTATTCCAGTTCCTCCCTTCCTCACCTTCAATATGGATCCAATTCTTTTTGTCTCTCATTAGAAAGCAAATAGACTTCTAAGGGATGATAATAAAATCTAATAAAATAAAGTACAATAACTTAGCACTAAAACTAACACATAGAATAGTATAAAAGATACAAAAAGAAGGAAAAGAGCCAAGAAAAGGTAAAAAAACAGATACTCATTTGTCTGCCCACCAAACACTGAACTGGAAACTATAAGGTATATTCAAAGAAACTTTGAGTTAAAAAGAGAGTAAAAATAAATAAAATTAAATAAAAAATAGCAAATAACAGGATACATTTTAAAGCACAAATTGGACATATTTTATCACAAAAGTAGCATGATTTAGTGGAGGAGAGGGGAGCAAATTTGTAAACACAATGTTTGAAATTCTCAAAGAATAAACAATAATCAAATATTAAAAGAAAAAGAACATGTGGCTTATAATGAGTAGTAAAGTAAGATTTAAAGCACAACACAAACTCATCTAGTTAGTTTAACTTTGTATTAATACTCTTAGATTAATATAGATTAATTAATTAAATTAATCCTAAAGATGTCTTTTTTTAATTGGGTAGAGTTATAAAAAATTTTCCTAAGACTGTGGATGTTTAACAAATCATTTAAGTAAACCATGCTTCAGATCGCTAAAATAGTCCAAACTAGTTTGAAAACTTAAAACTAGATTTTAAAAATGTCTAAGTATCTAACTAAGAATATCTTAAACACTTAGAGAACATGATTCATCAGGGTTTTTATTTAAAATCTTTCTATTTCAACTAAACACATAATGCCCCAAATGCAAGTAATTATATGATTCCTACTTAAAGTGTATTTCCTATCTTCCTTCTTACCTATTTACCTAATTAGGTGGGAAGAACTAAATATAAATTCTATTTTTCCAGAAAAGTGACAGATAATGTTTTTGTACATTTTTGGTGGTTAATTAGAGATATTAATTAGGAATTTACATTTAAAGTGAGGACATTTTCACGTGTTTTCTGCAACATATATTTCATTCTGTACAAGTAAATACTCACACATTAGGCTAATTTAAATAATATAACTGATTTTACTTCATTCATAATGTAATTCATTATAGTCAGAAAGACAAGAACCAATAGATTAATTGTTTTTGGTAGGTAAGCTTGTGTTCAGATTGAAAATTTACCATTCCCTACACTATTATGTCCTAGAAAACATTCTTTCAAAGCCATAGCTTTCTGCCTGCTTGCAAACAATGGCTTTATACCGGAAATTCTCAAAACTCTTTTAATCATTACCCTCTGAATTACCCTCCTTTGAGTATGTGTGAAGTTAAATTAGTATACACCAACTATATATAGTGAGGTTTTCACCAACTCTAAATTTAACTTTAACAAACTTTTGTGACAATTTCAAGTAAATGACATTTCCTGTTTCTGTGATCTGGAAAATATCTACCTGTAAAGAAGTATAGAAAAACATGATGACCTTTTAAAGAAGGAAGACTTACCCCTGTTTCAGGAAGAAATATATTATCTCCAGACATGTTGAATACCTGAAAAACAAATATTTTAAAGAAAGATTGCTTTTTTATTCTCTGTAGCCATTTGAATTGCTCCAAGTAATGAAAAACTATAATAGATACTGGAGCTAGTTCAGAAAAAAATGGCAGAGAAGTCAGACCAAATGTTTCACTCCATAGCTGAAAGAATGAAAAACAAGAAACAATTGTAAAAACAAAAAAGAAGATTAAGAATTTTGTCTAAACTCTGTGAAGTAGTCAGAGATTTATACTACCAAGTAAGCACTGAATCAAGATAAAAGAAAAATATTAAATATATGGGGGATGATAAGACATTTTCTCTTGTCTTTAAAAATATTACTAATTAACTGGTGATGTTTTAGATGAGCAGTACATACTCCCAATGTGGTAACATGGATTTAGGATTCTGAGAAAGACAAAAGATTTTATTGAATCATTAATGTGTAAGTAAATCAAATTATCCCTAGAGACAATTTGATGGACTGGTATAATATATTTATTTCTATCTACCAAATTCATATAGCTCACAAAAAAAGTTGAATATTACAAGAAAAAAAGGGTAGAATATATACAAAGAAGACTTAGGAAAACAAATTATGTAAGAATGAACATAAAATAGATCCCTTGAGGCCAGGCACTGGAAGATAGTGGGCATTCAAAAGACACGAGGCACATAGGGAAACAAACAAAATGTTCAGCATGAGATTTATGATCCTAATTGGTCTAGAAATACCTTAAGTTTTATCTTGAGTTGACTGGCAAGCTTAGAAAACATCTGAAGCTAATGATATTGTCTGTATGTGTGTGTGTGTATGTGGCTACTGCTACTATTATTTGATTGCTTGTTTGTTATTGAATTACAGAAAATTTCTGTGAAAATACTAGATAATTAGTAAGAATGGAAGGATTTCATGACCACACTAAATAATACAGTTATGTGCAAAAAGTGTCTTATAAAGTGTCACAAAGCAAATACACAACAATGGTTTCTAACAACCAAAACAGTAACAAAATATAACATATTTTTGGAAATATGGAAAAGTTTGGTTTTCTGAGTAAGGATACTCTAATAGTCAAGTGTGTACTTTTTTAGTAGATGATAACACTGCTTAAGGAAAAAGTGGAAAACTACGCTATAGTCACTGTGGCAAAGTAATTTGCCACAAACTATCCATGAAGCTCAACATTTGACTTACTATACAAAATGTTCCAAAATTATATTAAGTATGCCAAAAATTTGTATTCAAGTTATATTTATCCTAAAGACTGTAGACGTTAGTTTAGGGCAGAGGACAATGTATTCTTTTATCTAATTAAATCACTGATCCTAGCCCTAGAGCCTGGAGCTCTGGAGCCCTATAATATTACCTCTTTACAATTTAGTCTTAATCCTTGAACTGGAAGGCTTCAGCCTTCATACAATATATAATATTTAAACTGATAGCCCTGACCTATCAGCCTTCAGCCTTAAGCCTTCCAGGACCTACTGCTGATTCAGCCACTCTGACTAGCTCCTTCGACTCATTTCTTTCAACTGACTCTTTAGTATACTTCTCAACTGATTGTCCAATTGACTCTTCTTACTCACCCTTCAACTGACTTACTCTATCTATTCTTCAACTTATTCTTCTTAACTGATATTGTTAACTGAATGACTGTAACTTCTATGTAACTCCTTTACTGAGCTGAGAGTCTGCCTTTTCTCATGAGAGTTGGGCATGTCTTTACTCTGCTAACTCTTCCTCTGATTAGTCATTTTGTTTGCCATTCACTCTGACTCATCTCAGATATCACTCCCTGTATGATACTGACTCCTGAGTTCTGCTTCCTGTGTCTGCTTTCATGTTCTTTCTGGGGATTAAAGGCATGGACCACCATTGCCTTCTGAATACTGGATTAAAATTGTGTCTACATTTTATCTAGGCCATACAAACCTCTGAATATAGCCCCTGGAATGTAGACATTAGCTTTCACAAAGGGCTATTCCTCTATGAAGGACCAAAAAGAAGACAATTGTTTTCTTAAAATTTAGAATGCCAATGAAGAAATAGAACTTCTATAAGGAGCCCAAAGAATCCTAGTAATAAAATAAAATAACACGTAAAAATCATTAGAGAAGTTCAAGGCAAGATATGCACAAAGTAAGAGAATCAGTGAACTTGATAGTAAGAAATTGAATTTTGTAGACAAAAATGATAGTAATCAGAACCTAAGAGACTGGGGTATTATTTAAGTAAAGAAAAATCTACATTTCTAAATTCCCAGTATATTTAGAGAGAAAGAATCTGAGAATGGGGAGTTTAAACATATAATCCCAGCCCTAGGGAGACTGGTGCAGGCAGAGTGTCCTGCTTTTGAGAAAAGCCTAAGATATAGAGTCAGATATTGTCTCTAAACAAAGAATCAAGTGTGAAAATGTAAAATAAAGGAGCTGAATGGTCACTTGAAATAAAAAAAAAATGGTCCAAGAGGCCCAACTATTTAAAGGACTGAATTTTCCAATCAAATGATCATACAAAAAAAAATATCAAAATACCTCCAAGTAGGATAAATTCACATAGCAGCATAAAGTGATACTATAGAAATTTGATTATAATTCCAAAATAGAAAGGAAAGCATCAAAACATTAACATTGTCAAAGGAGATGTTATTCAGGTGTGACAAAGTGTCTTCAATAAGATCAACTGTGGATTTCTCAGATGACAACTGAAGGAGTTGGTTGGAGATTATAGATGTGTTTTCTCACCATTAACATTATTATTTTCAGTCTCTTTACTTTGGTTTAATTTGGATGTTAGGCCACCAAGAACTGTAGGCATTTCCAGAAAGTAGGACTGCATGCCAGTCTCCTTAAGTTCACTGCCAGCTGTCTTGTCTTGTTGAAGAGTGTCTTCTTTCTTTCTTTGCAAGGGAAAGAGCAAACTGGATCCTCATTTTCACTGACTGAAGTTTATTTGTCTTTAGGCATTTCATCTGTTCCTTCCTCTTTTTATTATGAGTCTTTTATTTTCCTTATGTCTCTCAACAATGGCATTAAGCACGTCCTGTTTCATACTGTCATGCTTCCTTAAAACTCCATTTCCCAGTTTCTAAGATACCAACACATCTTTAGGGAATTCTCAAGCACTTGGAGTTCTCTGGGTAACAGAGGCTATGGAAAAACTACCAGAAAGTCCTTGGATGAAGGGACAGAATGGTTACATATCTTACTATATTTTTCTCAGAGTGTTTTAGTTATAGATATTGCAATTTGCATTTAATATCATTTTCATGTCACAAAGTATTAACGTTACATTTTATATAAGATAAATGTTCTGAAGCTCAGGCCATACAAGGCAGACAACAGATTACATTTGGCAGAGATTATCTGTTCATCACTGACTTAAATAGAAAAACATTAATAATTTAGGTTTTGAAGGAATTTCTGTTTTATGTCAATTTATTTTTGATCAGTTGGGTGTTTAAGTTGCTTTTGCTGAATGTCTTTGGAAATAAACAAAAGAAAAAATGGGTGTAAAGAGCATACTAGCATCCTTTAAGACCACAGATGATGTCCAAAACAATCATGAAGGACAGGAGTAGATTTTTTTTTTCCTAAGAATACATTTGCCAGTATTTTTCAAGTCACAGTGACATTACTTCTACTATGCACAAGAGGTATTTTTTGGCATAGGCTTTGTTATCAGCTTGTTGTTTCTCTACAGAACAAGTCATAAGCTTGTGTATTAATTTAATTAGAATGACAACACTTGAAAAAATGATTTAATTAGTAAACATTTCAGAAGATATTTTTAGGGGCATATATTGTAAGGCAGTACAGCATGGTTATTGCTTTACTGCAGTAAATGCAAATGACATTTTTCACTTTATTTTGGTTTTTATTTATGCATGCATCCATACATACATGTATACATGCATGTGCACATGGGCATGTGTGCACATTCACAAAAGTGAGTGTGTATGTATGTGTTCGTGAGTATGTGTGCTTGTGTGTATGGGTGTGTATTTGTTCTACATGATATGTTTGGATGCCCAAGAAGGACAGAAGACAACATTAGATCCTTTTCACAGGAGTTATACATAGTTGTAGCTGTTTGATATGGAAGCTGAACCAGAATGTGGATCTTTTACAAGAGCAGGAAGTGCTCTTAATTTCTTAACCTCCAAGTCATCTATCTAGCCTATAAACTTGACCTTTTTAATCTACCCATTTCCTCTTGAACTGAAGAAGGCCAGGTTTTAAAATAAAGGTCATAGAGCTGGAATGCTGATGCATGCCATCAGTTAGAGCACTCATGAGATAGAGGCAGGAACACTGAGAGATTAAAAAGTCTGTTCTACTTATGGAACTCTGGACCAGCATGGAATGTATAATAAGACCTTCAAACAAAATTAAATAAAGCAGAATTTTAAATCAATACTGATGTGGCATCAGTAGGCTTTCATTTAAATTTATAAGTCATGCTTTAACCAAATGTATTTAATATATTCTGTCTGCTTATTCTTTTGTGTGAATGATGGATAAAAATCACATAATTTTACAGACATATTGATATTCCAAAAATGACAAATTAGAAAGACAACTTTGGCTTACAATACATGCAATTTTATGTTAATGTAAAATTCAATCACATTATATAAAATGTTATCCATTAGGATTGAATGGTCCAATGTGTATTACAAACCATGATAATTAGAAACTTTTTGAAACAAATGCAATATGTGAGAAATTTTATGCTTTCATAGTTTATTATAAGAACTTGTTATATAGTTAGGCATGGACAAATATGTTTTCCAAGCTGCCTAGTTCAAACTGACCTTCTGAGCTGGCTTACTGTTTCTGACTCAACTCTTCTGATTCTGGCAAACTTGGGCTGCCTCAGACAGAATTGCTCTGCTCAGTTTCAAACTGACTCAACTCTTCCCATCTGATACTGACATCTTCTGCTGAGTTGCCTGTGTTACTGTGTTTCTTCCTGAGACTCATTGTTCCAGAATGCCTCAGTAAGCAACTCTGCAACTCAGCCAGATCTATTCATTGTCTCTATATCTTGTCCCCCAACTGCCTGGTCCAGATTGCTCACCTCATACTGTCTGTGTAACTGACAGTCCTAAGTAAGTGACTGCTTCTGTACTTGTACCTGTAACTCAGTAACTGACCCTGTAACTCACTCTTTCTGAGCTGAGAGCCTGCTTTATATATCATGAGAATGGGGCATGCCCTCACTCTGACTCACTCTGCTCTTTCTCTGATTAATCACTTTGCCTGTCATTCACTCTGACTCAACTCAGCTGTCATTTTCTCTGTGAAACTGACTCCTTCTCAGCTCTGCCTCCTGTGTTTTTGGTTTTAGGGATTCCACATTTTGTTTCTGTTTTAGGGATTAAAGGTGTGGACCACAACTGCCCTCTGAATACTCATATTACTGTGTGGATGCATTTCCATCCAGACCACACAGGCCTCGGAATGTAGATCCCTGGAATGTTGACCCTTCCTAGCTTTCACACAGGCTTATTCCTCTAGAGTGCTTAAATAAGCAAAGAGTAAACAACTCAGAGTCAGACTTCTAAAATTTGAGACAACACCAGCTATTGAATTGTGTTAAACCAAACCTTCTTATTGTCTCCCTTGGATTGTTAGTCTCTCTGTTGGCTTGTAATGGTCACAGAAATATCCAACATGTACATATGTGTGTTTTTGCATGTGTGTGTGTGTGTGTGTGTGTATGTATGTATGTATATATGTGGTCATGTGTATGTATTCATGTGTTTATATATTGCATATGCATGTGTGCTTGTTAGTTGTGTGTACTCATGCACATATTTATATATTAGTAGAACTAGAGTCAAATGTGCTAGGCCAATGTTTTACCACTGAGCTTTATACCTATGTTCTAGAAAATAAAAATAAAAACTTTGTTCTAAAAGCGGCAATATATTATTTATAAATACACTATTTTAACTGGGTTATTTGTTTAAATATGAATTTCAGTTTGGGTGGGGTTCATGTCTTCCCGATTCATAAAAATTCTGTGAGGCATAGCAACAGTAAAAGCAATATTGCCTCATCAGATTATATATTTTCAAAAGGAATGTTTAATTAAAATATTTTTTTAATTTTTATATTTAAGTATAAATAAATTCAAGACTTACGTGGAAAGCAGTCAAATTGGATCAGTATAAATTTAGGCAATATTGTTAATTAAAACAATAGAAAATATTATTATGGAATATATGCTTAGGATATTTTTAACTAGAAGATTATGTTAATTAAAAGAAAACTAAAGTTCTATAATTGGAAACGGGGTTGTCACATTGGATAATGGCTATCTTCTAGTGAAAAGTACCACCCTGTTACAGCAGTTGTGAGGACCTAACATTTCATCCATTGTCCATTCCAGCCTCTTATTGCAATTCATTTTTTGTGTGTGTCTAAAGAAGTAAATTAAATGGAGTATAGTTATGCTTTACAAGCCTCAGAGATTCTGCGATACATAAAGCTGTTTCTAGCAGACAACACTGTTCTGCATTGCTATTTATTCTCTTGGACTTGACATGTAGGCAAAAATTTCCATCATCATTGTTTTGATCTTTCTGTAATAATTTTTGCCAATAAATATTTCTAGAAACAAAGTAAGTATTCTGCTAGCTATTATATACATACTTTGAATGATACATTTTGAATTAAATTCATATATATATACATGTGTATACACACATGTATGTATATATAAGCATATATACTTATGTGTATATATATAAATTTGTATGCATATATTCATATATACAAATATGTATGCATATATTTAAATACATATTTGTGTATTTTCATAATGAAAAATATGAATTTTCAGGTTATTTTTCAAGGGGACACAATCACTGATTTATTCTTCAGGCTTGTATACCAGAAGAGGGATTGAGACTTTCTATTTTAGTTTATATAAACTTTCTATTCGTCTATATTGGATATATTTGAACACACATACAGAAAATAGTATACAAAAGAACTCAGAGGACAATCTGTGTTTCAGGAAGAAAAAACAAGACAGGAATGATGTTGGAACACAATAAAGAAAAAGGAGAACAGAGAAACAGAGTTTATAAAAACTGAAATAAGGAGCTACTGTGCACAGAAACTCAAATGCCAAAGCAGCCTCCAAGTTTACTTGCTTTGGGACTGTGTCCTTTGAGAAGCCACAGACACAGGCTCAGTGGATCTGTGTCAATGTTCTACCCCAACACTGAGTGCAAAAGAAACCTATGACTCTGATGTCACATCTGGAAAAATCAGAAACTGCCATTCAAAAGAAACATGGCAACACAGACTTCAATGCCATGCTGGAAGCACTGATTTCATAGAGGTCACAACAGACAGGGCACTTCTTGTCCACAAAAATATCCTGATGAGTTCAGGATTCTGTATTTTATGAAAGGTGTGTGGGGGGGGGATACTTAAAGAATGAAAACATTGACCTGATCTGTATCTGGCCTTCATGGAGTTTTGTAGATGACTATTCAATATTCTGGAGAAGGGAGTAATTATTCTTGTTCAAGATAACAATTTAATTTCAAGAGCAGCTAACATATAATGTGTATGTCTAATCAAGGAAAATTTAAATGTCAGCGTCTTAAGCCATCATAAACTTTTAAAATAAGACTAAAATGTGTACGGATTTCAAATGATGTTTTTAGCTATAGTTGAACAGCAGAGCAGAAAATAGGACAAGTTTGGAAACAAACAATACTGACACTGGAGGTTCATGATGTGGACAACTAGTAACACAGTTCCACAGTGAAAAGTGATTGTGTACAAGACATAAATGATAGAGCTAATACTATTTTCTGAGGTACCAGTAACAGAATATTACAACAAGAAGTAATGGTGATAGCAAATACTTCCACCTGGATCAATGAGAAAATTGCTGTGTTCTTAAATTGCATTAAGTGAAAGTAAGTACAAAAGTAGCAGCTTGAGGGACTGGACTCAGACACTGTGGCATTTAAAATCCAGATGTAAAAATAATCAGCCAGGAAGTCTGATAAAGGGTGATCAGGTAATTAAATGGAAAATGAAAACATATACACTCTTAACATGTATGAGAAATAATTGGCAGCCTTGTCAGAAAAAGAGAGGAGATGAACTGTAATGTAAGTTCAAATACCCAGTTGAATCATATAGAACATTCTAGAGCTGTGTTGAACATTGGGAGTTTACTAAAAAAGGTTCAGGCAGCATGTGTCAAGAATCACCTCTTGAAAAGGCTACATTAGAAGCAGAATCACAAACAAAAATCCTGCCAAAATTCACTGCAAGTCAAAACGTGAAAAACTGAGGCAAACTGATCCTCATTGAGATATATTACTTTCAGTATGTTAAAAAGAAACTTTGGCCACTAAATTTTGGATTATGTGTACTTATAAGTGACAGAAAATAGTATTAGTTTTCTGTCTCACCAAGCTACTCCTGATAAATTATAAAAAATATTGTCATGGGCTGGCCAGATGGCTCAGCAGCTAACAGGGCTTGCCATACAAGCCTGGTGACTTGAATCTGATATCTGCGACCCAGAGAGAGAAAGGAGAGAAAAACTCAAAAGTTGTCTTCTGACTTATACACACACACCCTGTCCCACCACATGCCCACTCACACACTGTTAACTTGAATGAGCTAATAATAAAAAAGTAAGACTCAAAATTATATTAACATGTCACAAATTTATTTTAGGATTGTGTATTTCATAGTGAGCCAAAAGTGACAGTCAAACTACAGAGAAAAGAAGTTTTCATACGTAGTGTTTATTTTTGTCAACATCGAAGAATTACAATATATTGTAATTATATTGTAATTATTGGCATGCTGAAATCCTAAATCTTAATGTGATAGCATTAGGCAAGCTTTTGAGAGTTAATTAGATTAGGGGAGATGAACCCCCATGCCTGACAATGTTCTAATAAGCCAAGTTTCACTTTACCTAGAAACTTGAAATGTTACAGGCAAATGTAAGTGAATAATTCATTATCATTTTGGTATGTTATTAAAATGAAATATTGAAATGAGATAAAATGATTTGGCAAATAAAGAATGGTGATATTGATCTGTATTCTGTTAAATGGTTTAAATCTATGATATGATCATTGACAATGTAATAAATGGCTATAATAATGGGTAGTCAGCCACAGTATAAATTATGAATAAACTAAAATAGTCAAAGAGAATTGAGAAATATGATGACACTCGAGGAAATCTAAAATAATAAAGGCACAAGTTGAAAATAAATCAGTGCACATATCATCTGGTTATGGAAACATACTTAAAGTGTCAAAGTACTGACAGGTACAAACAGCAATG
Source organism: Cricetomys ansorgei (assembly GCA_026225945.1). Classification (NCBI taxonomy): domain Eukaryota; kingdom Metazoa; phylum Chordata; class Mammalia; order Rodentia; family Nesomyidae; genus Cricetomys; species Cricetomys ansorgei. The sequence continues at coordinate 26,699,462 of JAMJFZ010000199.1, forward strand.
GGCTGTATGAGTGATACAAAAAAGAAAACAATGAATCAAGTTTCCCCAAAGGGAATAGACACATCCAGGATATGTGCTGACATAAAATCATTTTGGTTATGAGTAAATACAGTTAAATATGTAAAGATAGAAATATGATGAGCATATGTTATGCATAGGCTCCAGATATTCAGATTTATTTATTCTTCTATCCATTGAATAAATATTTATAGACCTTTTTTGATGTATCAACTCTATAGGCTTTAGGTACCTAAAATCAAATGACAAACTGTAGTCAAAAGACTCACTTGCAGAGGAGGAGATAAACACTAAAATCCCTAGGGTAAGGAGACTACTACAAATACATACACTACAAAATGGCCAAAAAGGCATGTGAAAAACATCAAAGAAATTGACAATTGCCCAATAATAGATGCTTTAATTCTGTTTGGAAAAATAAACCATAGCATGCTTAACTCCTCAAGGATCTGAAAGTCGGTATTTTCTCTATATGAATAAACGTTTGTAAAACATTTTTTATAGTGCACGTCAGTAAATCATAGAGAAGATAAAGTTTAATTTTTTATAAATTCTATAATACATTCATGATGTTTATAGTATGTCATATTGCTAGCCAGGGAAAAAAATCAAAATTAAAATATCAAGGTATGCTCTAAGGTCTAGAGAGGAGGCTCAGCAGTTTAGACTGCATGTAGCTCTTCCAGAGGACCCAAATTCTGTCTGCAGCACTCCTTCTGAGTGGAATGCAATTGCTTACAACTCCACCACCCCCTCTCCCCCGTGGGATCTTAATCCCTCTTCTGGCCTTCATAGGCACTAGTGTGCAAATAACCACATACAAACATATACATTTTAAAGTGTTGTCTACTATAAGTGTATCACTTGCCTAATATCATAGGGTAGAAAAATATTAAGCAAAATTATTGTAAACTAAGAAATATCTGAATATTTCCAAACTTTTTGAGGAATTTTGCCATCAATACTTCCATTTCATAGTATAGTAGGGAAAAGTGAGGTTTACCAATCTTAAAGGTCTATTGAAAACTAATTTAAAAGCTCTGTTCTAGCTTGAAGTTTAACGAGATGTACACTTAATAACTATGGGCTTCATTTATGATTTAATTGTATTTCACATGTATTATAAAAATAATTAAGTTTTGTTGTGGTATGTTTAGTTGTGGATAATATCTTAGTTAAGATTCATTTCTTACTTGTTTACACCTCTGTGCCATCCCCAGCTTCCACCCCTGACAGGAGGTTCCTGTTATTTGTTGATTGAGGGTCTGTGTGAAAACAGGAAGAAAACACCTGGGGATTGAGGGGTGGAGCAAGGAGGGAATAGGGGTAGGAGGTGGAGGAGAGTAGGAGCAGGACTAGACAGAAGGAAGGAGAGGGAGAAGAACCAAGAGGAGAGCAATGGGGGAAGAAGCCATTGGAGCGAGCTTTCGGCCTAGCTGCCGGGGTATTAGAATTCCCTGAGATTTGACGTGGTTTGTGATTAATAAAGAGCATTGGAAATTTCAACGTCTGGACTCTCCGTTAAGCGACATAACTTTATTTTAACAAAGTTTTATAATTTATTGTTATGACACAGTAGCCTGCATCTCTATGATAAGTCCTACTCTCATGTATTACAGTATGTCACATGCCTTGTTGATGTATTGAGAATTATCTCAATTACATCTAGTTTCATATAAGCAAATAATGGGTATTTCTGTTTTCCTCCTTGGTCTAGCTTCTTTGGGAGCAAAGAACAGTGAAAAAATGCTTAAAATTATTAAGTAATATTAATTACTTTTCTGACACCATGATAAAGATAATTTGACCAAAAATACGAGGAAATAAAGATTATATTTGACTTACAGTTCCAGACAGATGGAGCCTATAAGGGCAGGCAAGGCACAACAACAATCAGAGAAAATATGACACCAGGGACAGGAAGATGGATGATCACAGAGAGAGAACAGGAAGTAAGAGATGTTATAAATACTCAAAACCTTGCCCAGTGACTTAGCTTTTCCAGCAAAGATCCCCTCCAAAAGATTCATTTCATAACTTCCCTTCAAACTGAACCACCCACTTAGGACCAAGTGTTCACCATGTGGGAGCATGGCTATAAAGAATTATGTTGATTATACTTTAAAAGTTGGGATGACTAACTCTAAATAGGACAAGCATTTCTGGTATCTTGTAAAACATGGTTTAGTTACTCTTAATTTTTTTTTATGATTAAAGGGGGAAGGGTACAATTGGAGATGTTCGTAGAAGTGAGAAAAACACAGCAAAAGAAATGGAAATCCAAAAACCACCTAGTGAAAGGAACAAAACACTAGTGGTTTCTTGTCAATATTTTGACTTCGATGATTTCTTGTTGCCTTTTTCCAATCATTTTTCAGGATAGCAAGCTCATTATCACATTGCCTTGGAAAATGAATAATCCTTGTTGTTCCAAGACAAAAATAAGCATAACAGTTTTTTCACACGAGTTGTCCTCGTTAGAAGACATTTAATATGACAAATGTTAAATGATGCTTTTCTTCATAATTTTATTTGCATTTTATATTAAATTATTTATTACATAACCATATTAATTTTATTCATGGTTTTGCAATAGGAAAATACAGCTAGGTGTTAGCCAGTCTTTTGCCACTGTGAAAACATACTTAAGACAACTTAGAGGAATGAAGGCTTATTTTGGATAGCTGTTTTGGAAATTCCCATCCTTGGTGGTTACTCCACCCCTGTGGATCATCACAGGTCCCAGAGCAGAACAGAAAAAAATTCTGCTCATCTGATGGCAGATGGAGAAAGAAATATCCAGAAGATTAGTCCATAAATACATACTTCCAGGGAATGCCCCATTGATCTAAGTCTCCCCTCTAGGTTCTACCTACCAATAGCCCATGAACTCAGTAACATGTTGATGCTTTGATTAAGATAGTGCCTTCATTGTCCCATCACTCTCAATAGCTTCATCTGCAGAGGATCAGCTTCCAACATTAATGATGTAGGTGGCGTTTTTCGTATTAATCAACAACAGAATAGGACAAAAATCTGACTGGCTCTGCATAGCCTATGTAATATTGGTTGTCAGGTGCCTCCTTTTCCATTGCACTCATATTCATCAATAAAAATGTCCCAATTGTTCTTTGCATACCCTTAGGATGTTCCTGGTATATTATTGCAATTTTATTCAAATGGAAAATGCTTAATCATTTGATCATATTATGTCAATCATTTCATAATATATGAATCATCCTATGGTCATAATTGGAAAGAAGAGAATGTGGATGCTACAGATCTGTCTAGGTTATATCATAACATTTCTCATTAATTTACATAAAGAAATGCTATTCAGATTAAAATCTTTTTTTTTTCTGTGTGTGATCTTAGAAAGGACAGCTCCTTTCTAACCCTAAGTTAGAATGCTTCAGTATGCGAGGCACTGATCAATAATTAAAGCTAAACATTTCTGACAGAGCAGCAGATAAGAAAAGAAAACACAAACTTTCATAAAATGCTTAAATTTAGATATATGTACATTTGAAAATGCAAAAGAAAATGCAGTACTATACACCTAGCCACTATTGATCAGTTTAAAAATGCTACATTTATATTTGAAGAATTGTCATCAATTGTTACCAAGATCTGTTATCAAGATCAGGAGAAAAAAGGTATCTTGGTAAATTCTTCAGTTTATCCTCAGGTTATTCATATTCCTATTCATATGGGCCATTTTCAAGGGTATGTAGTGTCACACTTTTGTAATTTTAATTGCTTAAATCTTCTGTTATTGACTAAAAGATAGGGAAAAGCCAAATTGAATTTTGATTAATTATACATTTCAAAATTAAGAAAGCATTATTTCAAATATTCATAGTAAATTTAATATTAAAGAGTATCTACAGCAATGTGGTTCTTTAAATAACTAAAAGTGTAAAGTAATTACCATATTCTTATATAATGTATTTGATGTATATGCACAAATATACTTGAATTTATAAACTATTCTATTAGTATTAGTTTATTTTATATTTCTGATTTAGAATGTATAAACAAGCTATCATGAACACAGAATTAATTGAATGACAAAATCTGGAAAGAAGGAATGCATTACTTTTAGATACACATTAAATCCTCACATGATTTAAGTCAGCTATTTTATATAACACAAAACTCCAAAATGCACAGCTTTAAAACTGTAATAATTTATAACATTCTAATATCTAAATTGAGAATGCTACTTTATAAAGAAATATTTTTATTTGTTCCTTGAGACTTTCATAACTTGTGTTTTTTTTTTTTTAATCTCCTACCTATTTCCACCCAAATCCAACATGGAGCCATCTCATATTTACTTAACTCTGTGTCCTCACAGTTTTTAAAACCATCAAGTCCTATTGATGCTGCCTATATAATGTTAGGTGTGTGGATATCAATTGAAGTGTGTTAGACCTTCCTATCTAAGAGAATAACAGTGGTCACACATTTAAAGAAAAATTAAATCTACCATACTTGACAGCTATTGACAATTCCTCATCTAAGGGTGGAACTCATGCCACCTCGCTGCTTCTGTTTGGAGTTTTATCTGTCTTGAGTCTGTGCAGAATTTGTACCTACTGTGAATCCCTATGTGCAACTTCTCTATTGTGTCCAGAAAACATTGTTGACTTGTAATAATCCACTGACTGTGGAAGACAAATACTATAGCATCTTAATTTATCTCCAGTGAGACTACTTTTTGATGAAGTTTTACAGAGTTTAAAAATGAGAATTCAAAAATTGTTTTGTATCCTTAAGTAATTAGAAATATCTAATGACTCATATTTCTTTCTAATAACATGAATTTATAATTATTTATAGACAGCATAAAGTAGCAACAATTTTAACAATAATAATAGATTTCCATTTTACAGAGCAGTTCCTGTGACAACATGAAATTTCCCATTAAATTACCTTAATGGTAACTCTTATCAACGGCATCACAAGGTTTGCAGAAGGTCATTTTTTTTCTCTGACAGTAACACTACAGTAATTTTATCAATTTTAACTGCTCCAGGTCTAGCCAGCATTACACACATTTATAGAATATCACTTTATTGATCTACACTAACATGTAGTAAGTGCTTATTATCATTGTTAAATTTAAGCAGAAAAAATATGTATATACTGCTTAGTAAAGAGCACAACTATCAGCTATATTCATATGTTATTGTCTAAATCATATGTACATTTCTAAACTTTAAAAATATTATTATATCCTCTAAATGGATATCCAATATAATAATAACTTGCAAAATTAAGGCTGCAAAGGGGTCCTATGTGTAAATATGCATATTCTAATGTGACTAAGCAATGCAACTGGACTATGTATAAAATTTTTAGGAACAGGCATTGTGAATTATATAAAAATATTTAATATATAATAATATATTAATAAAAAATGATGGAAGGTTGGAAGATGACTCAGTGTGTAAAGACACACACCGAGCCTCAGATCTTAAATTTATTCTCCAGGATCCATGTTATAGAAGTAGAAAACTGGCTTCCCCAAATTGTCATTGCATGCACACACACACAAACACACACACACAGAGGGAGGAAGAGGAGGAAGATGGAAAGAAAGAAAGATCACAAATATGAATGCAAGATAAAAATAAATGTAATTAACTTTTTAAAATACTAATGATAGGCTCACTAATATTTTTTCTTTAAGTAGAGGACTGATGAATTGATATGGTTTTAGTGTAATGACATCTCAACTGGCAGCATATGTCAACAGTCTCCCTGAGCCTCGAACATGAATGTGTTCACACAATTGACTAAAAGAGTAGAAACTGTTAACTCACAGTACTAGAGATGCATGAGTAGCCTAATTAATATACTTGATGCTATTCTATTCACACCCCCACTTCACTACCTAATTCCATGGGCACAGCAAAACTGTTTTGTTTGATGCCATTCAGTGCTGTTGTTACATCCATGCTGCAGTGTGCCTTGTCCACCTGCTGATCTTGACCACTATCTCAGGATGCTGCAAGTGCAATTACATTCTTGCTCCATAGTATTCTAATTAAAGCCTACTATCTCACTGAGCTTCTCTGATTAAAAGCAATTGGAAGCATCCCATCTGTAAAAGCTCATTTAAAATATATTCCTTAATTTTGTGTAATTATGCAAGAGGATTGAATGTATTCCAACAAAATCTTAGTTAAATCTCTCCTACTATTTTGACATTGCAGCATATTAACGTACACTAGAGAGAAATAGAGATAAAAAATAGCCTTGGGAAAAAAGGCATCAGAGACACAGCTATTCAAATATCTTCTTCAGGTTAATTTCATTGCCTTCAAAGCACCCATCAATGTTGTTTTCTCTGTTCAATACTATTGACAACTTCTCTGTTTCAAATAACTTTGTTATGGAAAGTCATACAAATAATATTATCTGGTAATTTCTATAAAATGTAAATCTTACATTCTAACTCTGGAGACAATAGAATGTCTAATTAATAAATAAAATTTAATTCTTTATGGCATGTTCTTTTGTCTGGATCATGAGAAAATGACTTGAAAACTATGTTGATCTTATTGGTTAAATTTGCCTGTATTATTTATCATATAATATTTTATATATAGGAACAAATATTGAAAATACTGTTATTTATTGACTTGTGTCAATATTATGAAACAATTACAAAGCATCATTGCTAAATTTTTCACTGACATTGCCACTGATTTTTATAGCATTTATGTGTGCATGAATTTATATGTGTATGCAAGTGTTCATATGCATTTGTATGTATATATGTTCTTATGTGTATGTGTACATGCGTGTTTATTTGTATATCCATGAATGTGTGTATATATATATACTTTTATGTGCCAGGTTCAGCCTCAGCTTAAGATCAGGGTCTTGAGAAAAGGATGCCTGGAAGTGGCGTGAAGAATTGATTCAGGAGTCAAAAGTTGGTACAAGATGGCAAGAGTCATCTCAGGAGAGCATCAGAACTTCTAGAGCATCTAGACAGAAATTTTATATTTATACATTTTAAGCTTTCTCTAGTTCTACTTCTTCTCTATATCTATCCAAACTTCAATCATGTTTCTTTAGCATTAACAGCATCTGTTCATCTTTTCCTTGCATATCCAGACTCAGGGGTATAATACTTGGTCACACCACACAATTGGAAAAAGTTCTTAAGGGACAGGCCATGCACAATTTTATCTTGTCCCTTAGTAGACTCACACTTAGTAAGGCTGACCCAGAGGCATCAGGCCTTTGGAAACTCCCAAAGGCTTCCACTTCAGGGTCATTAAATTCAGTCTCCTTCTTCCTTATCATGGGAATAGCAAGAGAGTAGGATCTCATGGAGGAATTGGCATGGGTTCTTTTTACAGGAACAAAGAAATCTTTAGAGAGAAAAAGAAAAGAATAGCATATAAAGAATAGTTGGCCCATTTGTAGAGCATTTATTGTCAAATGTCTTCTGCAGAGGTGACATGCCAGTGTCTGGAATTGTGTCAAGCAGCAATGGGCACACTATGTTGTTCCTGGCATTTATGTATATGTATATTTGTTAATTATGTGTGTGTATGTGTGTGTGTGTGTGTTATGTGTGTGTGTTGGCTAAGATTTTTGCCCACTTTTTTTTGACATAAGCTAGGTTCCTCTGAGAAGAGGGAACCTCACCTGAGAAAAGTCCTTCATCTGATGGCTTGTAGGCAAGTTTGTGTGAGAATTTTTCTTAATTAATGATTGATGTAGGAAAACCAGCCCAGTGTGGGTGATGGCATTCAGTGTAGATGATGCCATCCCTGGAAAAGTGGGCCTGGGTTGTAGAAAAAGCAAGCTGATCATATCTTAGATAGACAATAAACAGTGTTCTTTCATGGTTTTTATATCTGCTCCTGCATCTAGGTTTTTCACTTGAGGTCCTATCCAGATTTCTTTTCATGATGGCTGATAATCTGTCATGATAAACAAAACTCTTTCCTACAAAAGTTGGTTTTCGTCAGTTCTTTATTAAATCTCTCTCTCTCTGTCTCTCTGTCTCTCTCTTTCTCTGTCTCTCTGTCTGTCTGTCTCTCTCTCTGTCTCTCTCTCTTTGTCTCTCTCTCTCTCTGTGTATCTGTGTGTGTGTGTGTGTATACATTGGAGACCAAAGGACAGCATAGTCTTGTCTTTCACCAGGTAGACTAGGCTAGCTAGCCAGTTAGCACCGGAATTCTGCTTGTCTTCTACTTTCTTAACATACAGGTTACTATTGCACACTTCAATGCCTGAGTTTGTCTTGTGGATTATAAAAATCAAAACTAAGTCCCCATGCTTGGAAAGCATGCACTTTAACAAATAGACCACCATCTGTCTTGGGTTTCAGTATATTAGATATGATGCTAATTAAGAAGGTTAGATTTTAAACAGCACAATGTGATATTTAGTAACTACATATTGCACAATATACTACCTACAATGACTAACTGAGTACAATTCAGTACAGTTATGTACCAGCAGTCTTAAATGTATATCTACTGTTTGTATAATTATATGTTGATATTATCTTCATGACAGATAAATTATCTGATTTATGTAGAAAAAAATGAATAAATTTAAATTTTGTTTCTGTGTGTACCAGTGAAATGATTACTTCATTCAAAATAATGAAAAATTGTTCTAAACAACATTTATGATTTTCAAAGTCCTTACTATTACTATTTGCTGTTGGATCAATGAATTTTTAAAATTTAAAATATTTAATACAGGAAGGTTCTGAAGTCCATATTTTGCCAGAGGCCACAGACAATCATCATTTTCTTTCTCCCTTACTCATTTCAGCTTTTCATCTATATGTAGCTGCTTTGCTTCTTGCCTGCAGGCTCTCTAAAGGAGATGAGTCAGTGATTATTTGGTACCAGAAGCAACACTCTTCCTACTTCTGTCCATTCACTTGTTCTTTGTTCACAGCAGAATTACAAAAATATTATCTGACAGTCAAAAGTTCACATTTTGTCAAGTCCTACTTTCATATGGTAAAATTATCTCAGCCCAGATAAAAGCGCTCAAATACATTAGATTGTAAATTCAGCATAGTTGAAGATATAGCACTGTAAGTAAATCTATAGGAATCTATGGGAGAAGGATCAGCCCTAATTTAATCCCTTGATTTCTGAGCACATATCTTCTAGTTATTCAGAACACAGTGCCATTGTTTTAGAGACTTTAACAGTGCTTAGAAAGTCCAGAAATTCAAATTGGTGAATATTTTTTAAAAGTGTGTTGTTTTTTTTTTCATATAAATCATGTGGCTATTCTCACTGTCCTAACAGGCCAGAGATTTATCAGGCATGTGCTATTTCATAAGACTAGTGAATCTCATTATCATTCATTAAGTTTCTTCATTCTTTTGTGCTCAATGAATCCTTCATATTGATGAAATGCATTCCAAGATGTCCTTTAGTAACCAGGAATTTGTACATTGACACTGATAGTGACATCATTGACATATTGAAGATAGCCATGAGGGTTAGTTCACTAAGTTTCTATTTTCTCAAAAGAAAATGATTAAGCAGTAATTGAGTTGACAACACATATCTAGCAAAATCCTCAAGAAATTGGTTTTTCTATGTGGAAAGCAGCTGGGCTTCTGTTGGTGAGAGGCTTGAAATTCTACAGATGTATAATCTTGGCAAAGGTGAGTTCATACATCTATGTTGTGACAATTGAAAACATTGCTCATGTATCCATTGTGCAAATCCTATGTGGTCAAGAAGAAAAAATACCTAACATGCATCAGTCATGTAGATGTGAAATAATTCATCTCAGATAATGCTCCAATTTTAAATGAAAATTATTTCATGATTTAAAGATTATTGCATCTTCTTAGTGTGTGTGTGTGTGTGTGTGTGTGTGTGTGTGTGTGTGTGTGTGTGTATGTTTCTTAGTTAGAATTTCTTTGTTGTGAAGAAACACCAGGACCATAGCAGGTTTTATAAAGAAAAAAACATTTAATTGGGGCTGTCTTGTAGTTCAGTCAGAGCTTTAGTCCATTTTCATCATGCCAGAAAACATGGCAGCACACAGACAAACATAGTACTCGAAAGGTAGCTAACAGTTTGACATCACAATCTGCAGGCATCAAGAAGCAAGAGTAACACTGAACTTGGTTTGAACATCTAAGGCCTAAAAGACATACTTCATCCAACAAGTCCACACATATTCCAACAAGGTCACATCTTTTAATAATGCCATTCCCTATGAGCCTATAGGGAGTCCTTTTCATTCAAACCACCACAGTGTGTGTTCATGTGTGTGTGTGTGTGTGTGTGTGTGTGTGTGTGTGTGTGTGTACTTGCATACGGAGATCTATAGCCAATAGCTACTGTGTGAGCTCATCAACAAAGACAAGGAGACATTTGTTGTGGAAGTTTATTTTTAGTTATGAATAAAATAATTGTTTTGTGCACTGTTGGGTGAGGGTCTGCCTAAGTCTTGGGAATTTGTATTGTCTGCAAGTGGTGGATTTATGTGGGGGATATTTGCTTGCACAGAATCTGTACTACTATCAGTAGAACATCTGAGGAGTTTTGGATCACTATAAACACCTGAGCTCAGATACTCAGGGTTCCACTGTGAAGTATGGTGCCTGCCATGATGGAGATTCCCTCTGAAGAGGTCTAGAAGACTTTCTATATATGAAAATGCCTCCCTGTCTCTCATAAGCCCCACAACATCATGCCAGCTAATCCAACATGGAGACAGAGAAGAATAGAAAGAAACTCTAGACTTCATGGAGTCTGATTTGTTTTGTCTTTTTTGAAAATCTGTCCAGATACTGGTGAGGTGAAGCAGTCCTGACGAGACATATCTGTTATAATGATGAGAACTCTACCACATGAGGGAAATCTTCCTGCAGACAAGATAACAAGTTAATTTTCCTGAAACCTGTACACTATCTTAAAATCTGGAAAGTGTTTCCTCGTGGTCAGCACACAGAAGCTGTCTTCCCAGAACTGGCTGAGGCTGTATCTTGTACTGTTTGCCAGTCTTGGTTCTGTAAGAGTTAACAAGGTGGTGAAGGAGTCATGGAGAGCAACTGAGGTTTGGCATCATTAAGAGAGCCCAGGAGAGGCCACTGGTGAGGGTTCAGTCCCAGGTGCAGTTAAAGGCTCAGATTGAAGGGGTCATGTAAAGAAGTTGAGGCTTGTCACTATGAAGAGAGCCCAGGACAGGCCCTTGGTAAAGGTACAACTTCAGTGGCAATTGAAGGTCCAGATTGAAGGGGTCATATAGAGAAGTTGAGGCTTGGCACCATGAAAAGAGCCCAGAAGAGACTATTGGTGAAAGTACAGCCCAGTTGCAGTAAGGGACCCCAGTGTTCTGAAGATGCCAGTACCATGGGATGACCACCAAGAAGAGCAGCAGCAGTGGAGGGGGGCCAGCCAGAGCCTGGAGGATAAGCTGTGTGTGCTGCCTACAGCAAAGTCAGAGAAGTGAACCAAGCCCTTTGAAGGAGCCCAGAAGATAGTGAGTGAATTCCAGATTGGTAATGTTTTTCTGCTGTCCAAAGACATTGTGAAAAGCTTTATCAATGTTTGATTTCATTTGGTCCTATGCATTAGTAACCCTTATGATTGCTCCTCTTATAAATAGTTGTGCTGGTGTAGTGTTAAATTGTGTTGTAGAGATAAAGCAAAAATTTTTATTGGCTTATACAGAAAAGGGGAATTGTTGTAGAAGTTTATTTTATTTATGGGTAAAATAATTGCTTTATGCACTGTTGAGTGAGGGGCTCCCTAGGTCTTGGTGTTTTGTATTGTCTGCAGGTATTGGATTTCTGTGGGGGATGTTTGATTGGTAATGAACTGCATGTGCTGTCAATAGAACACCTGAATAGTTCTGTATCAATAAAACCACCTGAGATGGAATGCTCTTGGTTCCACTGTTAAGTATGGTGCTTTACATGATACTAGTTCCTTCCTCTAAGGTCTGGCAGAGTTTGCACCTATGAAAATGGCTGACTCTGGCTGACTCCCATATCTCTGACTGAACTGCTCTACTAGGCTTCATACTGACTCTCACTGTTAGCTGACTATTTCTCCCAGACTCACTCTCCTTCTGTTGAACTGCCTCTGTGTCTTATCTGACTGATTTTCCAACTGACTGCCTTGCCTGACTTTCTGAGCTGAGAGCTCTGCCAAGTCTTCACTCTGATTCACTTTCAGACTTGGGATTGAAGGATGTACTCACTCTGCCTTTGACTTTCCACTTCTCATTTGGCTAGCATACTCTGACTCAATCTTCTTTTATTCTCTCAATGTCTGCTGCTTCTCTCTTAATTCTGAATTGACTGTGAACTCTGAACTGAGAACCATGAACTGAGAACCATTAACTGAGTATCATGACCTACTGGTGATCTAACTGCTTCCTTTTACAACCTGAGAGCTGCGATTAAAGGCATGTACTACCATAGTCTTCTGAGTTGGTTTACTTAATGTTGTGTGCTGCATTCCAGCAGGATCACACTGACCTTGAATGTGATCTTTTCCCAGACCCAGAGCGGCCATGTTGCTGGATTAAAAGATAAAGCACTAATAGCTAGGCATGAGTTAGCAAGAGTGCAAGCTCAAAGCAATCCTCCATGTTTTCTGTTTTTAAGTTACTGCTTCAGATTCTGTCCTGACTTCCCTCAATGATGGAATATACCAGTTAGCTGAAATCAATAAATCCTTTCACCTCTCAAGACGCTTTCTGTCAATGTTTCACTACAGCAACAGAGATGAAACTAAAATAGAAATCCTGAGGTTATCTTGGGTCTCCACATGCATCTGCACAGGTGGACACCTCTCCCCTCATAACTCACAGTAGAATTTGATGTAAGCCATCTAGCTATTTATTTCCTCCTAGAAGAAATCTTCCAGGAAGTGAATATGGACTGCAGATTAGTGTTCACACTGGTTGTTAGGGCTAGACTTGCTGCTAAGACACATAAATTGCAGGAAAAGAAACAAGGTATGAGGGAGAGATGAATTGAAATCAACTTAGATGATAATACAAACTACTAGGAAGCTGTTCTCTTGTGAAATAAAACATCCTTTAAGGTAAAGTGATCAAGTCTTTCTATGTGTCCTCAGTACAATCTCTACAATAACTTATATGTGTCCTCTTACATTGGAATGCCTATAGATGAGTTGCTCCAGCAATTGAGACCACTTTTGAAAAGGTTCACATGGAAGAAGATGAGTATAATCAACCATCCTCTCCATCATACCAACTTCTCACTCTAAGCTTTAAAATATATTTGATTACTTTCAATTGTTTAGTCTACTAATGCATCTCTCTCTCTCTCTCTCTCTCTCTATATATATATATATATATATATATATGTATATATATATATATATAACCTTGAAGAAGAACTCACTTTTTCAAGGTTGACAACTTTCTAAAGAGAGTAAACAGCTTTTATCTGAATATGACCTCAATGAGTATTCAAACTATCCATGAGTTCATATTCCCTATCCATTTAAGGACATCAGGATCATGCAGTTAATACCCTTTTCTCTTGTATCACAACAAGTCTAAGAATTTAACAATTATGAACCAGTACTTTGTCTCATACTCCCTCTACTATTTAATAAACCACTAGGCCTCCACACTATTTTGTTTATTTTTTCAACATTAATTCATATATCTGCATTATTTATCTATATTCAATTTAATTCAAAAAAGTGTATTAGATATTGATATTGAAAGGTGCTATTTAAAATATCTGTACATTTTGGCAACAATAATTTACCATTTGTATTTTCTATTTATGTTTTTTATCATGTTTAAAGACTAAGTCTCCAATAGATATCTATCTATATAGCAAAAACCCTATTTCTTTTAGATAGCCATGTATTGAGTGAGAAAAACTCACTTATAAAAAAAAATAAATCATTGAAAATACTTGAATAATTAAAAAGAAAGCTATCAATGAAAAAGTTTTCAAGAACTAATTTTTGTTGGGAGAAAATCTGTATTCATCAAATTTTGTGTTTGAATGATTTAAGCATCTTAATATGTTCAGTTTAGGGATATAAAAAGCAACATAATGATTAAGTGGAGAGCTAAAAGATGAATAATTTAATGAAATGAAGCAGAAATCCCCATGTTTCTTCAGCTTTATTGTACTTTTGAAAAAAATTATTGATTTAAAATAATTAAAAGTAAGGATGATTTCTGCACTCAAGGTTTCATGTATCCAGTTTTATTTAATGTAATTTCCTTCATCCTAGCAAGCAAAAATACTTTTCCCTTCAACTTCCTGGGGAAACAAATTTCGTTTATTTTTATTACAATTTTTTATTCTCTTTCTGAGACACAAATATTCTATGGTTAGTTATTTGTCTCAAATATAACTTTTTAAAATGAAGTGCAATGTAAAAAATAAACAAAATGCTAAAACTAAATGTTTACAACAAATTCAATAGTACTAAATATTGCCCATATAAAGCAAATTTCAAATTATTATCCTACTACACTAACACAGAAGAAATCATGTTTTGTTTATCTAATATACTGAAATTCATAGTACAAAAGCCAAACATTAAACTGTAAATATTAAGATGGCATTTATAAGAAGTTGAATGTAATTTAAATTTAATTATATAAAATAGGTTTCAAGGAAAACAATTATTCTATTCATTGTGACATTTAAAGGATAATGCTAACTATAAATGTATTGTTAAATGAATCTTAAAACATTTTAGATATTTATATAGATTTAAAACATTCAAATTGAGGGATGTGTTTCTAAAACACATCAATTCCTTTGTTCGCCCTTTTCAAAAACAAGAGATACTTCCACATTGTTCAAAAAAATTCTCACAATAATTATCTTTAAATTATTTATGTAAACACATATTTCAATTTGGTGATTGATATATTCACTCTATTGTTCAGTTTCAGTGTCATGTTATAAAAAGGGGACACTGGGATGAAGACATGAAAACACTAATTACAAATGTTGATCATATATGAATGCAATCAAAGTTTTAAAATGCAGAATTTATAAATAAATTTATTCTTCAAAAACCCTTCTAACTTTGTTTCTGTTTCTGTAGATGTATATGTAGATTTGGATGTCAATGTCTGTCTCTGTAACTGACTACTTCAACTAACTGCTCTGTAACTGCTCCTCAACTCACTGTTCAGCCTGCTTCTTAACTGATTATTCTTCTGACCCCTGTGTCTGCTTCTGTTAACTGACTCTTTACTGACTCTTCACCTGCCTCCTCTGTTAACTGTCTGATCTAACTCCTATATAACTCTTTAACTGACCTGAGAGCTGCCTTTTCTCATGAGAGTTGGGCATGTCCTTTCTCTGCTAACTCTTCCTCTGATTAGTCAGTTTGCCTGCCCTTCATTCTGACTCATCTCAGATATCACATCCTGTGTGACATTGACTCCTTTTGAGTTCTGCTTCCTGTGTCTACTTCCACTGTTTTTTCTAGGGATTAAAGACATGGACCACCACTGCCTTCTGAATACTGAGATTAAAGGTGTGTCTACATTCCATCAAGACCACACAGGCCTCTGAATGTAGTTATTGGGATGAAGACATTAGCTTTCACATTGTGCTACTCCTCTACATGTTTCTATGATAAATGCCATCGGCAGTGAGAAGTATCATAGAAAAGAAAGGGTTTATTGATTTCTAATGCTAGGCTATACAGTAGCAGGAGCTTCAGTCAACTAGTTCATTATACCTAAAATCAAGAGCAGAGAGAAACAAACAGATACATGCTTCTTGCTTGTTTTCTTCTCTCTTATATTATTCAACATTCCTCTATAAAGAAGAGTATTGCCCACAGAAGACTGGGTCTTCTTAGATAATTTCCAATCAAGAGTTGCCCTCATAGATGGATAAGCCCTAAAGGCAAGGCTGATATTTCCTCACTAAAACTCTCTTTTAATTCTAGGTTGTGTTAAATTGTTAGTTATATTTATTTTGCTGTGATATAACATGATGTTGAAGACCTACCTTATGAAAACATACTTTATTTGGGCTTGCAGTTTTAGAGAGATGTAACCATCATGTGGGGAAGAATGGTAGCAAGAGACAAGGTGGGGGGGGGCATCAGGAACAGGATGCCTAAGGCTTACATCCTTTACTGTAATCATGAAGCAAGAAAGCAAACTGTAGGCAAGGCTTTCTACTTTCAAAGCCCATTTCAGTGGCATGCTTACTCCAAAAAGGCCACATCACCTAAATATCCCCAAATAGTGCCATCATGTGGGAACCAAGTGTTTAGACCCCTAACATTATTGGTAATATTTTTCATTCAAACTACCACGTAGTTAAAATTCAGCAGGATAGAAGTGCTTAATAAAGCACCATTTTGTGCTGAATCATTGCTTGATCTTTAACTCTTCTTCTGTGAGCTTGAAAAAAGTATAGTGAGAGACACAGAAAGCACAACTGGATATCTACAAACAGGCCAAAAGAATCATTAGAATTAGAGCAGCCATAATTCCCAATTTTGAAATCTTATAGTTGTTCCCAGTAAAAAAAAAAAAAACAAAAAAAAACAAACTACCATGTTCATTTTTTATAAATTGTTTTGTCAGAGTAGCATTTCATTCACAAATTAAGATATTAGCATCTTCAAATCCAGTACTTCAAAAAGGGATCAAATTTTAAGGCAGGGTCTTTGAGAGACAATTGCATTACAGTGAAGTTTTTACAATGTGCCTAATCCAATATAGATGATATCATTAGACAAAAGATTAATTAATATACAGACAGTGATAATAGGAGATAGAAAGTGACAAGGTAGTTTTAGGGAAAAGACCTAAATACAAGTAGTTTCCTTGGCCAAAATCAGGAGGTGACCAAATTGACTAAAATGTCCAAGTCCTAAATGATTTTAAGGCCCCATTTCTTGAGGGGGAATGTTACAGATTAAGAGGCTTAGAGGCAATTAACTCCTCTCCTGTCCTTGGTTTTAGAACCCACCTCACATTTCTCTTATAATACTAGAAAAACAAGCAGCGCAACTGCCCTCTCCTCAGTGGTCATAAAGAATGCTTGAGGTTCCAGGGCTTTTTGTGACCCGATAGAACGGAAACTGGTATCTCCTTCAGGCCTGTTCATGAAGCTACAAATTTAACCAGATTCAAAGATTAAAACATTGTGTCCTCCCCTGTGAGTTAACTCAGCTAGGTCTATTAATCACATGGCCAGAGACCACCACACAGGAAATCCTCTTCACCTAATGACATGTTGAGAAGGTAGGTGGAATAATTGTCCTTTTAATGAGGTGATATACCAGTGAGAAGCCTTCTCAATCCAGCCCCTTGGATGGTTTTGCTCTTAGAGTTCTAATTCAAACCGAATAACTTTTCCTTTGTCCTTTTCCTTTTTTTCTCTCTCTCTGTTATTTATTTTTCTTTCAGACACTGGCCAACAGCTTAACCATGCTTCCCCCAACACTCTAAAGTTTCACTTTCCTCCAACCATCAAGCCGATTGCCAAATTCAGTGCTGAACTGCTGCTTTTCTCCAACTCTAAATCAAAGATAAAATTGTCTCTCTTCGTCTTCTCCATCTGCCTTCTTGGAGCTTCCTGGATTTCCAGTTTGTCTGCTCTGTTGCTTTGTTCTCAAATGCAATAAAAATTGTCATCAAGCTTTCTTTTGACTCTATTTTTAGTTTTGAAGGTTTTTGTTTGCTTGCTTCTGTTGTGACTTGGGTGGTTGTTTATTTGTTTGTTTGTTTCATAAAGGAGACTTAAAAACTTGAAAGAGAACCTTGATTTCCTGGGTAGCAACTATTGTGAAAGTTTATTTTTAGTTGTGTTTAAAATAACTGTTGGAAAATGGGATGCATAGGCCTTGGCATTTTGTATTGTCTGCAGGTGTTGGATTTCTGTGGGGGAAGTTGATTACTTATGATCTGCACCTGAGGAGTTCTGAATCAATAAAAAACTCCTGAGCTCAGATGCTCAGGCTTCCATTAGCCAATATGGCACTGTCCAGTACAGTGGTGCCCTCTGCTGAAGTCTGGCAGAGATTGCATCGATGAAAATGACTTCTTGTTTTCCTTGGTGAGCTGCCATAGCAGCAGTACAGAATGAAGATCATGTGAAGCCCCAGAACAGAAACAACTCACACACCGTAGATTAACTTTAGTGACAATCAATTTCCCTGATTCCTTGATTTTGAGATTCAATCTACTGTAGCTATAGGACAAAGCCTAGACCAAACGAAAACAATACAAATATGTTGCATCAGCCACTAAATTGTGTATTTTGCTTAGGTATCCCTAGAAAGCTACTATATAAAACAGATAGTTAAGTGTGTAATATTGACAATTAATTGTGAACAATATTAGCTATGGTGATCCAGCAGACATGAGAAGAGAGCACTGCCAGGTTATATGAAAAATTTAGTGAACAATACCAGGTAATATACAAAATTCAGACTCATTAATATTGGAATAGTATGTATATACACATACATCAAATTACATGTCAGACATAATTTTCAGATATTTTATTTTAACCCAAACACCTGTACAAGATTTGTAAGAATGAGTCCCATATTTTAAATGTGAATATTAACAAATTTAAGATCAAAATCCATTTTATTTGGATATTTAAGCTAACACATATGTGTGTATGTAGATAAAAAGGTAAGGTCTGTGAAATAACTTTACAGGCTTGTTTGAAACAATAGAAACAATGTATGACAAAAGTTAGGTATATATAGGGAAAAGGTAGGATAGAGTACTATATGGATGAGTTTCATGAGTATTAGGCTAGGTTATCCTAAGATTAGTATAGATTTTAGGAAGTTTTTACCAGTAAGTGCTGAATACTTTGATATATGCATGTTATTCCTTCATCCCATACATAGACTACTGATCTCTCATTACGTAGAAACTTATGAATTTCCTAACACTGCACCGAATAATATACAGATCAAGTTGTTAAAAGACATCATGTGTACAGCACCAATACCTTCAGTGACTCTTTTAGGGGTTCTTCATTGATTTTAATTTCCATTCATATAAACATTAAACCATCAGTATGTCTATAGAAAATGAATGAGTAACCATGAAATATCTTCTATTTTTAAAGAACACCATTAACTAGAAACTGTGATGAAACAGTTAAAGAAACTATATGGTATCATGTTTATACTTTAAAATAAATAGAAGAATCATTATGATACCCAAACCTAAGTTTGTTCTGCTTAATTAGTGTCAGAAAGTAACACCTTTTAAACCTGACATGGTGTATAATCTGTTTGTAACTGTGATCAGGTAATTTGTTTACTAAATTCTTGGTCTTTATGTCTGTAAATTCTGATAGTATAAAAATTGTATTTTGACCTGAAAAAGTTACTAATAAACGGAAATGCATTATCAGTTCTAAAAAGCTCCCAAATGTTACCACTCTGCTAATAACATGCTATTTCGTTTTAACAAAATGATTTTCTTTGAGAACCAAGTCAAATGTATTTGCATTTGCAAATTTTATCATTTGCAAAAGTTATCATTATTAATGCAAGGTAATTTGCTGAGCTGAAAGATCATTATTCTATCTTTTAAGGCAGAAGAAGTTATTTGAGCCTATTAAGATAAAAGTAATTACTTCCTATTTTTTACTTAAAATTATTCTCCCATAATGCATAAATATCTTCTGTGATCCAAATATGCTAGACGTTAAATATATAAAAACCTAACATAAAATATTTTCAAAGTTAGTTACATTCAACATATCTAGAAAACATTTCTGTAATTATTCATATCTATGGTTTTATACTTTATTCAGATACATTCATTTAATATTATGAGTGTAAATGCAAATAATGTAACAGGGTCAGTGTTCTTTCCAATAACATATGTAAAAAATAGTACCAGTCTAAACATAAGCACATACTATGGTCAAATTCTTTTCCTATAACTTAACTGCTTAACTGTCAATAGACAAAGGTGAGAATATCATAATCACATTCTCTGTATTATTTTCCATTAACTTTATTCTGGATAAGTACAATTTTATTAATAATGCAATGAATAACTTCTGCAGAAAAATAAATTATAATTTAGTTGGAGTCAAGGATAGAATACTCAAGAATCCCATTTCCCTTTTGAGTTCAATGACTTTAAAAGACATATATTTACTAAGGATTAACTGACTAGATGTTAACTACATTAAAATGAAATTCTTATTTTTATTTCACACAAATTTTTTAACAAGATCTGAGTGGAGACAAAGATCTTAAGAAAGGCTTTAAGCCTAGAATCATTTTTTTCCTTTATTGCATAACACCTGGGTCTATCATAAAACCTTTTCAATTGAAATGTGCTGTTTAAATGACCTTACCTCCAAGAGAAGTCTTCCATTTCTGTGAACTCTTATACCTACCAATTCCAATGTAGATGGAAAATAACAGTTTAACTAGATTTTCTTCTTTCCTGAAATAATCCAACGCTGTCATGAAAATTACTATTATGTTTAAGCCATTTTTTTACTATCACTATTTCTCTACTAAGTACTGACAAATGGAAAGCACTCAGGAAATTGAAATGCTCAGGCAAATTGAAAAGTAAGCCAAGGCATTTTAAGAAAATGTTAACATAGAGAAATAAAATTTTTTAAAGGATGTAAGCTTTTGAGATTGGCTTCTTATTCTGCCACACAACCTTTTAGCAAGTTTGACACATGAAATTCAGCAGCATTTCTTTTAATCGTTTTAATTTGAGCAACAATCACACTTAGTCATTATTATGCTAATTTTAGTAAAATAAACCATTAAGTCTCCCCAAGATAAAGTAGCTGTAAATTATAAAAATAGCCTTCCTTTCACATTGGAATTACTCTATCTAATTGTTTAGATTTAAACTTCATCACATTTATCTGAGGGAAAAAAAAAAAAAAAAACTAGACTAAATCTTAATAAAAACATTAACTGTGATTATTGAAATAATCTTATCCTTATTCAAATTCTAGTGGGTTGTCATATTAAAATTGTAAGGGATAGTTCTTTCTTCACTGGGGATCATGTCAAAATATCTATTTATTGGAGTGAAGTTTATAGCTTTAGAATTATTCTAGTGGTCTCACATTTTATTATCCTTAATATAAAAGATACCATGGCATTATCTTCTTGCTTTAGGAAATGGCCAAATAATTCACAGAGATAAACAAATATAAAACACTTCTTATTGTTTAAAAAAAAATTCTCACACTGGTTTTTTGCACATTTTGCAGTCAAAACCCACCTTAAGTTTTCTATGATGGTTTATCTTGCTAGTCACCTTGATTTGATCTGGGACCAACTAAGAAGCACTGCTATAGAGAATATGGGAAAACCTACAAAGATATTTCAAAGAAACCTTAGATGGTTGGAGAAGACCATCTTTGAGTGCTCAATACCTTCTGGTACTGCCCAGAAACAAAGAATCCTAAGGAAAATCATGATAATTTTGCTTGCTTACCTTCACTCCTTGATAGTGAATATATCTACTCTGTTGCTGCTATTGCTATCCTTTGCTAATGTTAGAACACAGAATCTGCAGTATTCCAATGTGACTGATGACCAGTGGGCCCTCAGGGTCTTATAAGTCTTTAGTTCCAAATTGGAACTGCTGAAACATCTAGCCCCATTGACAGAGTAATCTTGTTTTTCAGCTGTCCCATGTACAAATAACCACTGTACAAATAACCAGCACATATCATGCAAGACAGCTCTTCTAGTTTTCTTTATGTTGCTATGATAAAACACTGACCACACACAATTTGGGGAAGGAGAGAGCTTATTTGGCTTACACCTCCAAATCACAGTTCATCCTAGAAAGGAGAAACTCAAGCAGGAATTTGAAGCAAAAATCAAGGAAGAAGGACACCTGCTGACTAACTCTGTACCTTGCTTGTAGACACTTGCACACCTATCTTTTTTACACAAACCGAGAACTGACAGTATAGGGATGGTGCCACATTTAGTGGGATGAACTCTTCTATATTAATTAATAATCAAGACAATTCCTTTTCAGACATGCCAACATTCCAATATGATTTAGGCAATTTCTCAACTGAAGTTAATATTTCAGATGATTCCAGGCTGTATCAAGTTAGGAATCTAATAAATAAAAAGAATTGTATTATATGTTCATTTTAACAGTTCTATTGTCATAGAAAACTCTGCCTAATACACATTAATTATTGCTTTGATATTTAGTAATTCTCTTATTTGTCTGTAAGGGCCAGATATTGCCACAGGATAGGAAAACAAACCAACCAAATACCCTATTTGGAACTAAGTACTCATGTTGATGATTGGGTCTAGACTTTTCTTTTCATGAGAATTCAACTCTTTATAGCAAATAAACATGAGAACAACAAAAGTGTTCCACAATTAATAACACTTGATTTCACAGTTTGACCTGTAAAGGATATAGCTGCTACTTAAAAAATTCATGATTCTCAATCTGCACAATGAAATTCTTTTGTCTATTATGTATATGAAATAATTTTCTTGTGAGAAATCCTACAGCATGAAATTAATTGAAATCTAAGTCAGTTTTCCTTCCAGTTTCTAGAAGATGTATTGAGAATCCCTTACATGCATAGAAAATATCTATTAAAGTATTACCTTCTGGGTCTTAGGTCAGCTGAGATTTTCTGTAGTGAAAAACTATCAGGATACTGGTATGGACTAGCTGTGCATGCACAGTCTTAAGTACAGTAAGAAAGAAAGAGCCTCCTAATTTGAATTAAAAAGGAAAAGTCTAGGAAGAATTTAAATTGATTTTAATAGCATTACAGATCAGAAGATTAAGGTCAGAATATGACTTGGCATGATGTTATGCCCACTATTTTTTCAATATTTTACTCTTTCAGTAAAACACAAAAACTGAAAGTGATTATCATTTTGGTTCTGTTACAAAGAAAAAAATAAGAGATTCTTCATTTTTACAGATTTTAAATGGTAGTTTAATGATTTGTCTCAATGCACAGAATACATGCATTACAACGACTGTTTGACCAGTTATTAGAAAATACAGAAGTTAAATAAAAGTTCTTGAGACTAAAACAAAAATTGTAGTTTGCTCCTTCAAAAGCCTGACCCTGAGTTCAATATTGGCATATTTGTGGCTTGCCACTGCCTAAATTTTATTTTCAGTAACATCTCTCACTGAATCCTGGCAGAATATAACAATAAAAAGGGACATTAAGATCGCAGGTCCTTTTGGTAATGAAGTGATGGATTGTCTTATTTCTTTTTACTTCCTTCTTCACTATATCACTTTGAGTAAATGTTGAAGACTGTAATAAATTGATATTATATTTCCAAACCCTCTCCTTCCTACTGAAGGTCATTTGGACATGAGGTTGCCAGAAGTTTCCAATAAACATGCTACTGGATAGATAACACTTTCAAAGTAGAATTTTCAAGGAATATTTCAGATATGAATTTAATGCAAACTATGCACAGAAATACATAGCTACTTTTTATAAGATAATTTTCCAAGTTGAATCACATAAGGCATAGATTCTAGTTAGATATTTGTTTTTCTTTAACATTATATATTCTGAAGGTCATGAAATAATGCAATGTTGATCTATTCTCACTGAAAGTAAAAATACTACTTAACTTTGATTTATAATAAATTATCTTCTTTTAAAAATAAAGTTTCTAACCAAAATTTAATAAACAGAAATCTATGGTTACAAAAGTTGACAAATACACTTACTCATGTAAGTGATGCCTGTTCGATTCAACTAGCTAGGCTTTACAGAGTCTGAATATCCTGACTTTGAACTAAGAAGCTTTACCAATATGAGTACAGTCTTTGCATTCATAACTGGGATGTAATAGGACAGAATACAATAAGTGAATTGTATAAAATCTTTTTATTTTATCTATACATTTATATACATATTTGTTATTCTTATTTTAGTTTGATCTTATGTACAAAATACTACACAAACATACAATGAATTTACTCTTTTTATATAACATTCATGTTCAATTTTCTTAAAAGTCTGTTTTTATTTTTTTAATTATTTAACATCATATAATTTTTAATGATTTTTTATTTTCTATTTCACCATTAAGATTTGACTGCCTCTTCAAGCATAGATGTTCAAAGAAGAAAAAAAGTTTATAACGAATAGAGAAGTCTTTTTCAGTGGAAGGATATAGAACACTGGAATGTATTTGGAAGCAAGATTGATGTCTCTGAGCATGGGATCATGGAATGATTATATGCTGTTTTTGAAAAACAAAACAAAAAAAATTTGTGTACTAGAATTTTGAGCATTTCAAATTCAACATATTTACCACATCCTGACAGCTCACCCTCACTTACTTCATTAAGTAAATATCAGTTAGTGGGATAATTATTGTACTCTGGGGTGTTGCGAAAGGAGTGAATCTCAATGCTTGTAGAAGACACAGTGTTAAAGTTAGAGACAGAGAAAACCAAGAAAAGAGAAGTACAGGCTGAAGCCCGCATCGGAGCAAGACTGATCTCAGGATTCCCTACACATGAAACATTCTTGTCCTGACTTGTTTCAGGTACTAAAAATGCTTTAGTATATTTTATCAAGAAAATATCCAGTGATCTGAGCCTCTATGAGGAAGATGATCTGAAGTACGAGCCTTGTTGATCATGATATATGATCATTACTATCCCTCAACCACGTGGCTATATTATCAAAGCATCCTTGGAATTAACATGTGTCTTGAAACACTAAAGTTATTTGAAGTACCTGCCTCATTTCCAGCAGCATTTTGATTGAGTTGGTTTCATTTTAAATATATGTGAGTAAATATGCACAGATTAATTTGTTATTCTATAATATTTCACATCTAAATTAAAAGTGATCAATATTTCTCATGGTTGGAATGAATTTGAAAAGGAGATGGTAGCTGAGGGGAATATCTTACTGAGTAAGCATGACAAATTTTCAGTATAATCACAGTAATTTAGCTTTGAATCATTTAATGTCTTCTCATAATTCCTCATATTAATATTATTGTTAAAATATGTCCTTTTACCAATCTTATAATTATAAATAGGTAACTAATAAAAATATTATGACATATTTTCAATTAAAATAACGTTTTCATTGGATTAAAAATCGGTGCTTAAGCATATATTTATTTCATTACATTTTACTTAGATTAGAAGCAAATATCACATTTTTAATCATAATATTACATCTTTAGAATATTAATAAGCTTAAAATGACATAGCTTTTTAGGTCAATATTTAAAAGCATATTTCTCTGACACTACAAATGATCATGTCATTTTAGTAGCAATATCTCCCTAAAATGTCTTTGATAAGAACTAAAATTTGGGAAATTTAAATTAAAAATTTTGTTGCTGAGCTGCTATCCAGATTTTGGTTTTAAGGTGTTCAGTGATTTTATTCCAGGGTTAAAATAGACAAAACGTATTTATGATCATTCCTCCAACATTCTCTTTTGAGGTCCATGTTAGGAAGGAATGCTGATTACTATTTATATGGTTATTGTTAAATGCCAACTGATGCAGAGACTCTCTTGATTACTTTAATTGAGATGGGAAGACTCATCCCTCTTTGTTTCCCAAATATGTATGTGGTGAGACCTGATGTATTGAACACCTGCAACCTTGTCTTGCCTAACAGGGTGGACCGTTATAGGGTATAGCAATCCAAAATAAGCCCTTTTCCCTTAGTCTGTTTGTTTTTTTGTTTTTGTTTTTGTTTTCCGTAATATTTTGTAATAGAAGCAGGCAAAGGAACTAGGATAGTTCTCTATCATGAAAACATATCGTCTTGCATTTTGTGTGTTGTCAAACTGATTATCTTCACTCAATTCTTCTGGCCTCATGGGCTATATATTGAACCACCACATATTTAAATTAATCCATCAACATTCTCATTCAATGATTTTGTTAAGAATAATAAAAATGAAAGCCTTTCTTAATTGCAGTGTATGAAATTCAAATGACTAAGCATGGGTTCTGTTCGTAATGATTTTTATTCTCAGTAAAAGGAAACCCAGTCTGAAGGGAGAGACCAATGTTAGAGAATTGCATTCCTGAATTAGATCTGATATGGTTTTACTGAACACTTGGGTAAAGATTAACCTGCAAACCCCATGTATGTGTTCAGTCTGAGAAGATACACATTCTTTAGTAGGTTACACAGATTAATGTGTTTAATGCTACTTGCCTAGTAATGTGTCTTTTTTGTAATGATTTATTTATCTTTACTTGTTATGTACATGAATGTTTTGCCCACACATATGTGTACCATGTATGTGCTGGCCTATGGAGGACAGAAGAATGCCTGAAAAAGGAATGACAGATGAGTATGATCCTCCTTGTGGATGCTGGGAATGTAATAGGTCTTCTGCAAGAGAAGAAAATGCTCTTAACTTCTGAGCCATCTCTCTAGCCCACAAAATGTATTTTTGATACATTTTACTTGACTTTATAACATGTTAAACTATAGAAAAGTCAATATTTGCTCTATGTAAAGCTTTTCCCTCATATTTATATCATGTATCTGTCATTTATCATTATCTATTATGTGTTTAAGAATAATCAAAATAGAACGTGCTACCAATAAGAGTAAGCAATAAATGCATTAAATAATTAAAATATTAAATAATTTGGAGAATTAAAATAAATTTGAAGTGTAGCTACACGGAAACATTTCAAAATTATCTGATATCATTTGAGTTATAGAAGTCAAATATCATTGCACAATTACCATAAAACTTCCAAAGACAATTTATAACCATGTGGAATTTAGGGTTGTATAAGTGTTCTTGTTTTGAAGATTTAAAGACAAGCATACAGCATTAATAGTCTGAAAAGAGATGTAAAATTAATTTGGAGTAAATTTTCCTCTACAATCAACTAAATAAAATTCTCCATGAAAATAGTTATTTGTTATGGTTACATTAGATGCCTTTTTGACTAACTCACTTCCTATCATCATATACAGTAGGTAAAGCAATGGAATACCTGTGAAGCAGCATTATATAAACAAAACCAATGGATGCTTCTGAGGAAATTAAAATTACTGGATGCCCAATAGGAGAATATTCTACTCTCATCTTCCTTAGCTGCTTGTAGTTCTTTGTCTAGGGTGGAGACCATGGTAATGTCTGTAAATACATACATAGAAATAACATTATACAGCTAAGATTTTAAATGTTGCTTAAATGATGGAGTATATATATATATATATATATATATATATATATATATATATATATATAAATTTTAGCAGATTATTAAAGCAGTGTTCAATGGTGGTCATCTTATAATTCCATTTAAGTAAATTCAAGTAAAAATGTAAGTACATATGTATAAAAGGGAGTGTACAATAAAGTAATGACCCAAACTATAGCCTAATCTTATAGATATGATATATAATGTATCATATGCTAATTTATTATCTATCCCTCTATCTACCTACTACCTAACTCTTCTTATTCATGGATTCCTGCTCATTGTTTCAGAAAATATTCTGTACACATGCATTCACCTCACTTTTTCTCTTCTAGAATTAGTTGTGAAATCATATCAAGTATGGCATTCCATTTGTTCAGATGAAGGAATGGGTATGAAAGAAATTTGCCTCTGTCTCCAGTATTGAACTAAGTAGCCTGGTATCTATGCATTGACAGCTGTTTCCTGACTATTACAATTAGTCATATTCATGGTATTACTGATCAGAGGTCCCTGATAACCTTAAATGATGATAATTAAAATATCAGTTTCTTGTAAGGAAACTTACTCAGTTTAATATTTGAAATGTCAGCTCCTATTTGAAAAGATGACAACTGACAAACCCATGCAATGCATGTGGAGTAGATGAGGAAGATTTCTTAACTATGTAAAGCAGAAAAGAGATTAATCATTTTACTCTCTGAGAGAATTGGGTGAACTAATATTAAATTTTTTATTGTATTATTATTACTGTTCATAGTTAATAGTTGATCCATTTAAAAGAAACTGGGTAATCACTTGTCAGAATTAGAAAAATCAACTTTTACAATCAGTTTTGCCCTATTAAATTTGAGTTCTTTTCCAATCCACATGAACATTTTTTGTAACATTCTTAAATGTAAGATCATTAACACCTTTCCAGTTAAACATGTGTTGCTTATTTCTTCTCTTGAATAAGGAATGTATTTGTGTGTCTCTTGGAAAGCTTTGTCTGGAATCCAGCTGTGTAGCTGCACTTCTCAGCTCATCTTCTGTAGATTCTGCTCCCAGAAGAAAAGACATCTGGGAATTTCTTCCAGACATTGATCTGTGGGGGAAGTATTATGTATAGGAAAAATATTTAACCCTCAGAGGGGTAAGTCCTTTTACACTTTAATTTGTGTGTGTGTGTATATGTGAAGTAGGAATGCATATTAGCGTGCACATGCATCAGCATACACGTGGAGGTTAAAGTACAATTATATGCAGTTGAGACCTCCTTTTGCGGTAGTTAGTCTTCTCCTATCTCTTATATATAGAATCTGGGAATTAAACTCAGGCTGATAGTCTAGTAGCAAAGACTTGTTATGCCACTACCCAGGTTCAAGACAGATAATTTTTTTAATTTATTTTTTCTTCTCTCATACATCCCAACTACAGCCTTCCTTCAGTCCACTTCTCCCAGCTCCTGCTCAAACTCTCATTTCCGCCAGATCCACACCCAACTTCCCCTTAGAAAAGAGCAGGCCTTCCAGAGCATAAAATATAAAACAAAGCTAGGCAGGAACCCCTATATCAAGGCTAGACCCATAAGGAAGAAAAGGGCCCCAAGGGCAGGCAAAAGTGTGAAAGACCCCTGCACACACTCACTCCAACTTTCAGGACTTCTATAAGGCTTCCAATCCAAATAACCTTAAGATATATGTAGGTTACCTTGTTCAGACCCATGGAAACTCTATGAGCCCCTATGAGTCCCTAGGTCCTGGTCAGTTGACTCCATGGGACATGTTCTCCTTTTTTTTTTCAACCTCTCTGGTATCCACAACCTGTCCTCCACCTCTTCTGTATGGTTCCCAAATTCAACCTAACGCTTGGCTATGGGCATCTGCATCGGCTCTCATTAGCTGCTGGAGGAAACCTCTCTGATGAAGATTGGGGTCATTAGGAATTGTCTCCTGGCTATCCAGTCTCTGGTTTCTGGCCAGCCCTGTAGTGTCAGGAATGGGCTTCCTCCCTTGCTGTGGGATTATGTGCTTCAGTTGCCCTAGCAGATCCTGTAGGTAGTGTAGGTTAGAGGTTGAAGGATTTGTGGCTTCCTCTCTTGCTGTGGGATTATGTGCTTCAGTTGCCCTAGCAGATCCTGTAGGTAGTGTAGGTTAGAGGTTGAAGGATTTGTGGCTGGGTTAGTGTCCCAGTTCTACCACTGGAACCCATACCTGATTATAACAGAAAAAAATTAAAGTAACTGTATTAAGGGGCCTGAGGACAGGACTCAGAAATTAAGAGTGTTTTTCTTGCAAAGGACTGAAGTTTGGTTCATAGCACCCACGTTGTGCAGCTCACAAGAACCTGTATTTCTAGCTTCATGAAACCCTCTCATGGTCTTTACAGATACCAGGAAACATGAGTACAAACAGACATACAAACAGATACAGAAAAATAAAAGAGAATGATCTTTAAAAGTCCTAACTGAGGTAAATAAGCACACTACAATTAATTTTGCAAAGTTGTGAGAACTGATATTCTTAGATCAGGTGACAGTATGACTTGGTCAAGTAAAATCACTTAGAACTTGTTCTTTTGACAATATTACCACTCGGTGAAGTGCCAGGTTCTTTCTCTCAGTCCTCTTTATTAAGGGCTCACACGCGTTCCTAAATGTTCAACTTTTATGACTTAGTAATTTCCCTTAATTCTATTGGAATTAGGATTTCAACATCTGAATTCTGGGAAAATGCATATTTTCACATTATGAAAAAATATTTTATTATTCATAAGTAAATGTTGACTGAGGACATTCATAGGCACTCAACTTTACACTGCTCCTGTCCTCAGCCCTCTGAAACAAACAAATGGGCAATCTGAGGCCACAGATATTTATTTTTGCCAATCTGTCTCTTAAATTGCTATGTTGATTCATTTGTGGCTGGTTTTAAGATGTGTTTTAGGAATAATTAGTGTCTTTCATATGTTGATTAATAGTGGTGTTTCTTAATTTTAGAATATTTACACAAAATAATTAGATACTTTAGGTATGGGAGCCAAATATAAACTATAAGTTCATTTGATTTCATGTATCATATATAATATATATAAAAGTAAACATATAACTTAGTAGCATATCCACATAGAATATTTTAGTTTATTAGCCACATAGAATATTTAGTTAGAAACTACATATTTTCTGTAACTCACCACCTGAGATTGGGTGTGAAGTTTCCCATTGTTGTTTCATCAAGACATACAAATATTCAGGTAGTCACATATTTGAAGTTTGAATTTTTGGATTATGGATTTTCAGCCTGCAATATCACTGTAGCAGAGACACATGCAAAAATACACACATGTGCATGTATTCATACACAATATTTTATTTTAAAATAGACCTGTTAGAATATAAGCTATGACTCCACTCAGTGGACAGAATTCAAGCCCATTCCAAAGTTTTGCAATATACCTCTGGATAAATTATGTGCATTTTTAAATAACTGTGTTAGTTAGTCCAAGTTGAATTGTGCTGCCCAGTTCTTTTCATTGTTATTAACATTTCTCACTGGACAAAAACTATTAGTACTTTTAATACATCTACCCAGTTTGACTAGCTTTAGATAAAAGTCTCTAGGTACAGATGAGCTATTGTTCTTTATCAGACTTTTAAATCGTACGCAAAGATGACACGATGGTTTCCTGAAAGACTGTAACTTGAGTAATGAAGTAAACTGGGGATATTTTAGATTTTTTTTAACCTTCACTATACTGAAACTAGACAGAGTAATATTTGCAGCACATTAGCATTTTCCTAGCCATGTATTTTTGAACAGAGAGAATGAATTGGAAAAGCATATTGGAATGCATTCAGAATATGATTCTACCACAACTCAGTAAATAGTAGAATCTTTGAAATTTAATCAAGTATCTTTCTTTAACTCCCCAGTTTTCTGCTGGCTCTAAAACTATTCTGCTGAAATAAGAGTGCAACAGCCAAGATTTTCCTCTGATGTGCCAGCAACATGAATTGTTGATTTTGTACACACAAATGAGTCTACTTAAAAATCAAAATTAATATCAGAAACATATATCATGTTTATCATGATATCAGTTTATACTCCTAAGATCTATTTTAAAAATAGGCTCAGTCTGTAAAAGGATATACCCTTTTCACCAAATCTCTTTGCTGATTCATCTCAAGTTGTCAGCCCTGAATACTTTGGCCTAAAAACAATGAACAGGTGGAGTGATGGCAAGAAGCCAAGTAAGCTTTATTGTGGCATCATTTTATATTAAAAAAAAAACAACAACAACAAAAATATTCTCAGCGTTTCGTGTGGCCAGCATATCCAATTGGCAAATGCACACTGTCATAGTATTTTAAGGACAGGCATCTTGCCATCATAGCAGATGGTTATGAGTATTGACAGCCAACAATCATGGGTGTCTAACTGTGGTGCTTGTAGAAAGCAGAATGCTCAGGAAAGAAAGTCAATTAACACAATGTCCAGCATTCCCAGAGTTAATACAAAGAGAGATAGTAAAAGGTCTATTGATCTTTTGGCACCTAATTCCTTACTTATCTATGAAAAATCACAATTACAACAAAGCATTCACTCTAATACAATCAGTAGGGCACTGCTATGCATATCCAATGGAAGTAAAAATCACTATTTTGAAGGGCTGCCTGCATTCCAAGTATATTTCAGCTATTCACAACTGTAAAATAGTATTTTCAATACAGACAAATTTTAACAGTCTTTTGTTTGGAATAAAGCAAGATAAAAAGTAAATAATTGATCTAATCAAATAACCTCCAAAACACACAATAGGTCTTTGATATTCTATTTGGAATATTACTTATATTTTATCTCCACTAATCCTAGTAATATATCAAATGGTGATAATGTCTTCATTGCTTACTAGTGGAAACATGAGTTCCATCCAAATTGTTATATGTAGAAAGCTTTACATTAGAATTTATTAAAAACAGATAATTTAAAAAGTGATTATGTAAAAACCAATTGTTCATTTTCAAAGAAAAAATAATGTAAAATTAAGGCAAATATATATAAATTCATTCACAAACAAGCAAATTCTTCTGTATCAATAAAACACTTTTTTCTTTAGTTTTTAAGGTATTTCTATTACTGTTTGACAGTGTCGTACATTTATAGAATGAGTTTTTATTTTCCAGTCCCCTCTTTCATTCTTTCCCTCACTTATTTTTGTTGTAAAGCGACCTCTTATTGGTGTGTGTGTGTGTGTGTGTGTGTGTATTAGAATGTTTATTCATTTAATTTCTTTAAGAGGAAGTAAATAAATTTATCTAATATAAGCTTTTAATTATTTACTTTATATTTGGGGATATAATATAATTATGTCACTTTGCCCTTCTTTTTCCTCCTTACAAAACATCATGTATACCCCTCCTTGCTTGTTTTCAAATAAATGGCCTCTTTTTTCATTTTTGTTGTGACATACTATACATGAACATATGCACATATATACCTAAATACACAAATACAACCAGCTCAGTTGGAATAATGTTACTTTCAGATGTGTGTTAGGGCTGACCATCTGGCATTGGGTAATGAATTGGTGTTACCAATTTGGTGTTACCAATTGGTGTTACTTTTTCCTGGGAAAAATTATTTCTCAGAGTCTCAGCTTTCTTTAATTGTTCACAGTTCTTTGAGTAGGGTTGAGACAATATGGGTTTGACGGTTTGCCTCCCCCCATAAACTTTGGCATGTCTATTGTTGTCCTTGCTCAGATGAATTTTAGGCATTCATGTTGGAGAGACTTTATGAGTATAATATCTAACATTACTAGAAGACACTCTCACACTAAAATACTTGATCATCTTGCTCTTACAAATTTTCTACCATTTCTTTTGCAATGTTCCTTAAGGTTTATGTGTGGGTTTCTATTGTAGAAGTGTCACTCCACAATGCTGCACCTTGATTGGTTGTAATATTCTGTAATATAAGTCCTATATTTTAAAAAGAAATTTCATTGATAAGAAATGAGGACTACACTTATCTGTAGTTATAAGGACAAATCATTAGATTATTGTTTAGGATCATGTTGGTTTAACAAAACTACAGTTTCAGGCTTTTCTCTGAGATCCATAACTAGCCTTGGGTAGTTGGCTATAATTTCAGTACCAGACATGATTTCCTTCTTGCTGAATGGCTTTAAAGTTGAATTAGAGAGATATGCTTTCTTTTGTATGTGAACTATATAAATATGACCAGAAAAGACACATAAGACAGATAAAAGAAACAATTCTACCCAAGTGTATGACATTGAACAACTGAGTTTGTTAAGGATATTTACAGATCAGTTACTTGTAAATGGATAATTCAAAGATATCAAATCAGCAGGAGCCCACCACTGCCTGGGCCATGATTCCGGAAAGCTGCTACCTTAGAGCTCCTTGCCTGATTTTCAGGCAGATTAATTGGTCAGAGAGTTTAACTTGGTATCACTTGCCATTGTAAACTTAAAATTGGGGAGGGGACCTCATACATATTGCAAATTTTAGGAAATTTCTGAATCCTGCAAGTTGTTTGCATACTGAGTATTCTAAATTTTCTTTGTATTTGTAGCTTCAATGAGTCTATCTCCAACATAGATTATTTCAGTTTGGAGAAAACTATGCAAATTTAAAATTTTCTAGCTTTAATTTTCTCATTAAAATGATGCTATTTCAAAGTCAAACCAAACTTGAAAAATGATTTTGGAGCGGCATAATATGAACATTATTACCTATGCACACATTGTTCAGCTTCAACAACAAAGCTCATACTCATTTTAAAGCATATTTAAATTTACAAATTAAGACTTTTTATGTTATATGAAGTGATAACCTATCTGTAATCTCAGATACTTGAAGGGCTAAGGAAGATAGATTGGAAGTTCAAGGACAGCTTTAAAATATAGGTATAGTTATATTGTGTGTTCAGAATCAATTGACCTTTGACACAGTCAACAGAATTTATACCATAAAATTCAATACATGATTGAGTGTACCTTTCAAACAAATTCAGGTTTTTCACCTATTGTTTTATGGCATTGTCCCTGAC
Organism: Cricetomys ansorgei; assembly: GCA_026225945.1. Taxonomy (NCBI): domain Eukaryota; kingdom Metazoa; phylum Chordata; class Mammalia; order Rodentia; family Nesomyidae; genus Cricetomys; species Cricetomys ansorgei. The sequence goes on from JAMJFZ010000199.1 coordinate 26,733,750, forward strand.
AAAGACATGATTCATATCAAGAACTGAACTATAGCAATGACTGTTGAAAAGTTATCAGAAATAATTTTAGTAGTCTTCTACTTGGAGGAAGTTCATTTCTTTACTATTGTGCTTCAATGTCAAATGACATGAATTAATCTGCTGTAGACTTATTTGAAATATCTAATAACCTGCAGAGAAGATTAGGATAATATTAGACAACCAACAACTGACACAATTCCACTATTCACAAGTTCAGTTTTTGATACTTTAACATCAGGAAGGATTGATGTTGTATGTTCTTTCCTAAATGAGATTTGACAAAGGAAAAAGGAAATGTACATGTTTTTAAGATGCCAGGGAAAAATGGTATTTTCCAAGTAAGCTTAATTTTATTTTCTGTATCAACTTCCTGCTTGGTCTAAACATGTAAAAACATTTTAGCCTGATTTACCTTGACATTGCTTTGGATATAAGTAGATATTACACAATACGCTCTGACAAAATAATGCTGGAATCTGAAGAAAGAAATAATAGAAGAAAAAATAACATAGATTGTGAATATTTCCTTACACAAATGAAATGTTAAGGCTTTATTTACACAAACACCTCTTGTTACTATAGATTCTACTTTAATTACTCAAAAAGGTTTAGAACCCAGAACAGACACATTTTATAGTTTTGACATATAATTTTCTTTCTTTGTTATACATGTATTTATAAAAAGCAGGTTTTTGGCCTCTTGCTTCGGTATCTAGTATCTATCTTGGTTATGTACTAGAACAAAAGTACTAATTTTTTGTTAGAGTTTTCATTGATATCCATCTTAAACATAAATAATAATGAACACATTTATATAAAATTTACCTATCAGAAATAAAGTACACATACACAGTGATTCTACAATTAAATTAGGAAACTTGAAAATGTGGGCAAAGTCATCAAGAACTGTAGTATAAAGATGAATTTTTAATAACAAAGGGAAGCCTGAAGGTAGTGGCACAGTCAAAGGCAGGAGGATCTCTGTGAGTTCCAAGCAGCTTGATCTAGAGAGTGATTTCCAGGACAGCCCGAGTTACAGCAGAGAAACCCTTCCTCAAAAAAACAAAACCGAAACAAACAAGAAAAAAAAAACAAAACAAAGGGTTATATTTTTGTTCTGTGTATTGTGTGTTTTATATATCTAAATGTCCATTTAATAATCTAACTAGCAATCTTAGAGTATTAGACATCCAGATGATCTTGTCTAAACTAATTCACTATCTGTGAATGTTGATCCACATAATGTTGATCTACATAATAATGTATGTATTCACACATACTTAGGTGAATATCAGTACTATATGCATTTAAGATACATATATATATATATAATGTTTTGTAATATTTGCAATATTTGATCATATTTTATTGATTATATTTTTGAACTTCCTGGGTTCTTAAGATTTTTACTATTTCAAAACCTCTTGGTGATTGAATGAGAATGATCTAATTGCCCTAGAACTGTATATCAGCCTAAATTTCCCAGAACCATATGCTTCCCAATGAACAATGTTGAGTATTAATTCAATCTTCACCTAATAAACATTAAAAGATCAAGTCTTTGACACTGAAAATAACTCACAGAAATGTTCCCTTTGGAAGAAAGCTACTCAAGAAACAAATTCCAGCAGGTTATGAATCAATCCCTGAGTCCAGATTTCACAAGCAACAATGGCAGTAAGGATGACCATTCCATTGAGTCATGGCTGTTCCATGTGATGTGAAAATGTGAAAATGCTCTGAAAAATGTTACTGAAAGTTTATTGCTTTTCATTTTGTATTAGAGAATTGCACCTGGAAGCTTCCCTTCAAGTTTTCCAATGATCTACTAGCATCTGGCTTAATTTGGGGAAGGTTTTTTTACATTATTGGGTTCATATTAAATTTCTTGAAGTACATACTTATTTGTCATATTATTAATCTCTTATCCAAAGGTTTGAGGTTGTTGAGTGACAATCTAAATGCGTTATATATACTTTTTTATGTATTATTGTCTATTTTGTTCTTTGTTTGAATGACTTTCTCTGTGTCTCTCCAACTGTGTGTGTGTGTGTGTGTGTGTGTGTGTGTGTGCACGCGCACTCATATTTGTGTGTGTTTGTGTACAACAATATTTAGGAGTTGATTCTGTTATTTTACTATGTGAGTCTCAGGAATAGTTGTGGAACTCAATTTTCTGGCTTAGTGGAAGACACCTTTGCCCTCGACATCTTTTGCTATCCCAGACAATTGTTTTAACCCTTAACTCTAAATGTCAACATCTAAAAATAAAGCTTGCTATCTGTGCATTGTGCAATGGTATAAAAGAGAGGCAACCTCTCTCCTCTCTCAACTATGAATAAGGAAAGAATGAACTTCCAAATGTTATCCTCTGACCTCCGGTGAACCTGCTCCTCGAATACACAACCCCCCACATACACAGAGAGAGGAGAGAGAGAGAGAGAGAGAGAGAGAGAGAGAGAGAGAGAGAGAGAGAGAGAGAGAGGAGAGAGGGAGACCACCAACCCACACACTGAAATTTGTTCTCTCATTGTTGCAGAGACTTAGAATTTATCATTTCTGAAATGAAACCAATATCTTCCATATTTTGTGCTTCAGTATGAATTTTAATATTATTTGTTTCAATTTCTGTGGAAGATTGCATTGGGATTCTGATGAGGGTTGAATTGAATAGATACATAGATTGCTATTGGTATGATGGACATTTTCACTATTGTAATCTTTCCGATCAATGAGCATTGGAGGTCTTTCAATCTTCTGGTGCCTTCTTCAATTTCAAATGTGTGGAGTTGCATCCTCTCTTCACTATTATATAGGGAGGCAGACACTGGCTGAGAAACAGCACACAGTGGCACATAGAGGCCATGTATAGGTGGACACAGGCTGAACTCAGTTAAACACAAATGCCCAGAAGTCAGAAAAGATAAAGATACATACCACGCAAGATACTTGCCTCTGAACTCAAAGACAGATTTTCACAAGATTTACTCAAAAGTGGCATTTTTCACCAGGGATAGTTATATAGCAGATTACTTCTCTGCTTTCTCCAAGATTTCAGATTTTCTGCTGTCACCCACATTTAAGTGACCCATATTTCAGTATAAACTGTCTTTTTAGCCCATTCTGTAAGTCCGTGTTGCTATCATACTGTCTAATCCTTATTCATACCTTACAATCTACTGTTCCCTTTTGTCACTGAGTCTGACTATTATATTCTAAGTTTGAAAGATGAAATTTATGAAGAATAAATTTTAGAAAGGAATCTTTTTGATTATTTGTTTCCAGACAGGATTTCTCTGTTGTAACTCTGGCTGTCCTGGAACTCACTCTGTACACCAGACTGGTCTTGAACTCACAGCGATCCACCTATATTTGCCTCCAGAGTGCTGGGATTAAAGACATGCGCCCCCATTGTTCGGCAGAAGGGAAGTTATTAAAGGTTTATGTGTGAGAGTTTAAGGGAAAGCTTCAGAACATTCAAAACATGCAGCATATTAGGTCCCAAAAAATTGACTGTCATCCAACTGCTGGTCAGGTGGCTTTTATAGGACATGAGGGAGAAACCAAGATGAGTGAGTGGGTGGGTCAGTTAAGTTTGCCCATCCACGATCTTTTATCAGGTTCCTCGCAGCTTTGTTCACATCTTTATGTGAACCTTCTCAACACTACTCACTTCGTTGGTGTAAAGGAAAAAAGAAATCTAGAGGCAGAGCAGGAACTAGAACTGCCTTCTAACAACAGAGTCTCCTGAAGACATTTTCAACACCAGGTTGAGCATGGCATTTGGAAACACTGATTTTGAGGTCTCTGCCTAATGTGGCCTTCTCCATTTTTATCCATGTTGTCTTCACAGTGAAGATCTGAATCATGTCTCATAGAAAGTCTGGAGCTCAAGGATTAATGGCTGAAATCTCTGGAAGCAGCACTCAAATATATCTTTTCTCTTTTATGTTTATTTATTCTGGTGTTTTCCAACAATGAAGGAAGGCAGGCAGAACAGTCCTTATTTTTCATTATAAAGGGCAAGCTATCTATCTGCCTCTTAAAAACGTATATTACAGTGGAGAAAAAGAATATAAAAAAGATAAAATCTACCACAGGCTGATGTGCAATTTTCTTCAACTAAATTAAATTAAATTAATTAAATAAGTTTATTAAATACATGAGAAACATTTTGACATTCTTGTTATGAGGTGCATTCATTAACATAAATATTCAAACAAAAATTATAATTTCAAAATATTCTATATCTTAGTGGAGAAAAGGATAGCATTGCAAAGATTCAAGACTATTTTTTCATAGACAATAGCTTCATTCTGTGATGAAACAGGATGCAAAATACATCAAATATAATTCAACCATCATACTAGATTTAATAATCATTGTGAGAAAAAAATATGTGAAATGTTGCAATACCATCACTATGGCAACCAGAAGCTTTGTGAAGTTAAAATATCACTTCAAATGTAAACTCTATGAAGGACAGGACTTAATTAGAAGCTATACTAGAAAACATTTTTGAAAAATCTTACAGAAATTCTTACATATTATACAAAAAAACAATTTTAAAATGCCAGATATTCTGATTATCAAGCATTTAAATCATGTTTACTATTTAAAAGAAAATTAGAGGTGTGGGCTTAAATGTAGATTCCAGATGTAACCATAGGTTCAGGGCAAACGGCATTTATTCTTTTGTCTAATTAAATCAAGTTCTTGCTTGGAGCCCTGGAGCCCTGGAGCTCTAGAACATTTCGGTCTCCATACAATATACTACTAAGTCTAGAGCTGGAAGACTTCAGTCTCATCTTCTAGAATGTTTAAGCCTAGAAGACTTACTACTGACTGAGCCACTCTGACAAGCTCCTCCTGAACTCTAACACTTCTAGCTCAACTTGCTATTCTGGCTCAAACTCTTCTCGAAGCTGACTGGTTCAAACTGACCTTTTGAGATAGCTTACTATTTCTGACTGAGCTCTTCTGACTTGGCAGACTCTTGTCTGATTTTCTGACTACCTTAGACTGAACTGCTCTGCTAGACTTCAAACTGACTCACAAATCCTGTCTGACACTGACTTCTTCTGCCTAGCTGCCTCTGTCTTGCCTGCTGCCTGCTTCTGTAATCCGCTTTTCCTTACTGCTGCAGGAGGAATCCAGCCCTTTCCACAATGGGTTTATGGACACTCCATGAAGGATGACAAATGATGTATAATTATATGACAAACAAGTGCCAGGATATTATGGGCCTCGACATACTGCCTCAGTCAACCTCTCTGACCCTCAGGCAGACCACTTCATTGTCTCTGTATCTTATCTTCTTTCTGTCAGCTTCAGACTACTTGCCTCATACTGCCTGCTGTAACTGCTTCTGCTCTGAGCTGAGAGCCTACTTTTATGTTGTGAAAGTTGGGCATATCCTCACTCTGACTCATTCTGCTGAATCTTCCTCTGATTATTCACTTTGCCTGTCTTTTACTAACTCATCTCAGACTTCTTGTGTGATATTGACTCTTTCTGAGCTCTACTTCTTGTGCATGCTTCCACACTCTATTTCTAACTTAGGGATTGAAGATGTGGACCACCACTGCCTTCCAAATACTGAAACTAGAGATGTTTGCTACCACTGCTTTTTGAATGCTGGGATTAAAGGTGCCTACCAACATGCTTAACATTTTTTCTACATTCCAACTGGACCACACAGCCATCTAAATGTGATCCCCTCACGTAGACCTCTGGGATATAGACCCTTCTTAGTTTTCACACAGGCCTATTCCTTCACAGAGGTTTCCAAAAAAGAAATTTAAAGCAATATGTTAAATTTTTAAGAAGGATACATTTTTCCCTTAATATAAAGCTTTTGTTGCAAAATATTTCCTTATTTTAAAAAGTTGTCTAGCATGTTTTAACCAGCAGTATAAAAATAATTTATTTTACACATAACATTGCCTGAAGTAATGGTATAATCTAGATTTGTATCTTTTGACTGAAAGTAATGATATTGTTGTAATGTAAATAGATTTTTATCATAAAAATGTATTATTTCAATTACAGATATAGTTTAAACAGGCTTATATTTTCTGGAAATACTCTATTATTTTTTATGATAGTATAAAGAAATAACCATTTTGTTCTTTGAACTATAATTTCATATTTCATAATATGTAAAATTAACTACTTATTCTAAATACATATTTATATCATTTTTCAGAACAACAAATCAGTTTTCCCAAAATTCTTTCTTGAATCATTCAATGTAATAAACTGGAACAATCTCATGGTGTTTAAAGATAGAACACCATATTGTATATGTTGAAATTTTTGGCAGTCTGTTTATAATTTTCAAATAAATATATAGTCTGAAAATATCCTTTAAACAACAACTGATAATTTTAGTTAAACTAAACTATTTGTTTTGGCATAGTTATTTTGTGTGTTTTTATTTTTAGTGGTCTCATATTTTTTGAAATCTTCAAGGTTGATGTCGCAATGTACAAAAAATTTATAAATATAGTTAATTCAATAGTAATAAACATTTTTACTATGTTTGTTCAAAGCACAGATAAATGGGAACTTCTGATCTTGTTAATTTATGGTTAGTTTATTGAGGTGATAGAGAAGTGTATTTTCTGAAAAACTATTGTATTCAAGTGTGGTTCATGAACATGAACACAACCAAGGACTCATTTATCTGCAACTTTCGGTTTTCTAAAATATTGTTCACAGTACATGGAAAGTTCTCTTTTCTCAGTCTACTTTATAACAGTATATTCAAAAGTTATAGCTGCGGGTGTCTCCGAATATCACAATACTATTATGTGACTTCATCCAGAAGAAACCTCTGGCTGGAAACCTCTGGAAATATTTTTGTGTGCTATGCACTCATAATATCTAATTAAACTCCAGAGAAGTCTAAAAAACATAGATTTATTGAATTGAATGTTGAGTGTCCTGATCTCTACAGTGAATTTACATATTCTTTACAAAATCCCTATATGCAAATTACTGTGTTTAAAGCAAGTAAACAACTAGAAAAGACTCATGTAATGAACTTTGAGTTATGTTCTTGAGAATACAAATTTCAAGTATTTTAAATCCATTAGAGTTACTCTATTTCAAAAATCATTGTTCTTTGCTTGATATATATAATTGAATTTGCTCACATAATACTGAAAGTTTACAGGCACAAAATTAACAACATGGACTACCATGTTTGAGATACATAAGTCTTTATAGTGAAGATAAATATAAATGTAGACATTTGCCTCTGGAAGCCTTCATTGTGATCTACCCAACTTGAGTGAAGCCTGCCCTAATTAAGGATGTAAAGATTCTGTACCCAAAGTTCAGGATAAGAAGCCCTAAGGAAACAAAGTTGGAGTCTGTCCCTTGGAGAGATTATCTATTCTAATTTTATATTCTGGAACTGAAGAAATAAACATAAGATATGTTAAAGGACCAGTTCTGATAGATATGACCTAAAACCCTATTTATCACTTACCTGAACTCTACAAGCTTGTGATTGGCGATTCATAGTAATAGTTTTAGTCTCTAGGCATACATGTAAATTCAGAGCTAGCATTTGGTAGGGACAGGAATGTCTAATTCTACTGTTTGCTAAACTCTGGTCACCCTAGATAAGGTTTTAGATCCCTTTGGAGAAGATGGGAGAAATATCAATCATATCGATTTTGTCAGTACAAAAAGGTCCTTTACCAAAGAGACCTAGCCTTCTCTTCATTAAATGGATTCTTGGTCTGTACACTGGCTAGAGTCTGCAAATTGATTGATAGGTCATGACTTTATGCTTCTACAATTCAGGCTTAACTTTTTCACACATTATAGGACTTTTCTGTTTATATGAGCAACTAAGAATTTAATAGAATTTATATATATTCACTTCCAGGAACACTATGGTGAATTGTCTGTTTTAATCACAAAATTTTACTTATTGGATCCTTTGCATATTTTGTATACTCAACTTCTGTCAGTTCTTGTGCAGTTTCTGGGTTTACTTTTTAGTATCCTTTAAGGTAGAATGTAGGAGTCTCCGCTTAAAGACAGCATAGGAGAAACTTGGGTGGTCAATCACACTGCTTTCTTCAAGGAAGGAAATGAATGATGCCTAGTCACCTGAAATGCCTGAGTGAAAACTGATCAATAAGCCTGGTGATTGTTTCCTATTCTATTAAGAGCCAGTATGCACCTAAATTTCCTGATATCATGAGCATTGGTTATCATCAGTTGGTCATCTATTGGTTATCATCAAGATAAATTCATCACAATTGCATTATTGGGTTTATCTTGCAGTATGGCCATTGATAACATTGTTAGGCCTTACACCTGAGTTGGAATACCAATTGGTTTTCTCTCTTGGCAGCTTGTATATCATCTTTAGATAGTGTGAGAGCTATCCTCATCCTTGAGGAGAGTTTTCTGATTTGGTTCCAATTTGATTCCTCCAAGTCCTCTGTCTTAAGTGTATGATATCTTCTCAATAGAATCTTTTCTCAAGTTTTTGGAGATTAACAAAAGCCAACACACTATCATACATTTTGGGGGCTTATAATGCTTAACTTATGCTCCATGTTTTTCCTGAATATTAATACCAGTCAGCCAGTACCCTATTGTCTAAAATAGATTCGTATTTCCAGAACATTTATTCTCACCTCCCTGGACCTCTTTAGAGTCTTTTCTAGGGATCTGAAGTTTCTTTCTAGAAAATGAGTTCCTGGAGATGGCAGTCTATGATAACACACACATAACATTTCTTTCAGTTTCCTTCTGTATTCTAAGATTAATGAAATGTGTTGCTTCTTCTATCAAACAAGATTTTTTTGACTATCTTTATTTTCTAATGACCTTTCTGTTTTCCTATATATATCACCAGATCCTAACAAGCTTGGTTGACCCATCATTTCTCTATTCAATTTCCTACCCCATGTAATATGGCTTTTACTCTTTATCTGCAGCTTTGCATTAAATCAAATTAGCCTTGTAGTATTATATTCTTCTTCTTCCTTTATTTAAACTTATTCCATTTTTTATACACAATTTTTATTCTAATATTTCAGGAGGTGATAATGATGTATTTTGAACCAGGAAGAGCAGTATATACCTACAATCTCAAGTACTCAGGAAGCATAGACAATGGAATCATATTCATCAATTTATAAGTATCTTGTCTCAAAAAGAAATTTTTAAGAAGGTCAGAACATAGGTAAATGGTGTAGTATTTGTGTAGCATGTACAGTCTTAAGCTTTACCAAAAATGTTTAAAAAGAGAGAAAGTGAAGGAGAAGAGGTAGGAAGAAAGGGTAGGTAAAAGACAGAGACAGTAAGAAAAAAGAAGAAATAGAAGGAGAGGAAAAGAGAGGAGAAGAGAGGAGGGAAGGGAAGTGGAGAAGAGGGGAGGAAAGAAGAGGAGAGGAGACAAAAAGAAACAATTCTGAATCCCCCTTGAGAGCATCTCTGCCCAAGGAAGGTAGAATCTTGGAACATATATATGTGTGTGTGTGTGTGTATATATATATGATGGTTAGTTCTGCTCATCTAGGAAGACAGAACCAGAAAAGGAATTTTCTACATCAGATTGGTCTGTAAACACAACTGTGGGACATTTTCTTGTAAGATACTTAATGTTGGAGGGCCCAGCCTTCTGTAGGCAGTGACAGCCATAAGCAGATGAACCTGGATTGTAGAAGAAAGCAAACTGAGCAAACCATCAGAGCAAGCCATTATTCACCACTATTCCTCTATGCCTACCTCAAGGTTCCTTCTAACACGTAATGTTAGATATATAATGCACATAATATTTATATATTCTTTAAAATCTGAAAAATATAGCTGAGATGAGATTTTTAATTATATAAATATTTGTATTGTTATAGATACTATTTTATATAGCATAACTATTAAGGTCCTTTATGTATAAATATGTGCCAATTTTACCATTATTCTAAATGCTTAATTCTACTCCTTAACTTTGAAAAGAAAATTTAAAGGAAAGACAACAGTTATTCACTTTTGTGAACAAAAGAAGACCAATGAAAAGTACTGGATTCTTTAAAATGTTTAAATCTTTAAATCTTTAAAATGTAAGAAAATATCTTACATACATTGCTAGAAGTGTGAATATTTTTCTAAATGGCAATGAGGCCAAGATCAGATCATTTCTAGGAAGTTAAAATACAAAATGATACTATGTAAAGATAAAAGAAATAGAAAACGTCAAAGTGTCATTTGGAGAGTTAAACTGCTTTGGGGTAGTTAGTACTGCTTTAGCTTTTGAAAAAATGGTTTGGTTTTTCAGAGCTTGAGATGATTGACAGCTACCTAATTCCATTTCATAATTCTGCTCTTGCAGATTCTCTGACCCAGGAGCAGAATTTAAAAACTCTTTTAAGTTTTAAGCATTAGCATTGGTATTTGAGATAAAACAGAATATGAATAGTATGGTTATCATATTTTGAAAATCAATTTTAAAATATCACGAATTAAAAATCTCTAAATATTTTATAGGATAAAAGGATTGTTGTCACTTATTAGCTCAGGCAGGCTAACAAACACAACAAATGAAATAACACATCCTTCTTGAAAAGTAAGTTTTAAATATGTCAGTTCAGATTTTATTTCACTTGAAGAAACCAGCTGGCACTAAGCATCCCAACAAAAATACTAAATATCTTTCTGATGATGGCTATGGATTAGATCACATTACAATGTTTTATATTATATAAGTTGATATATATATATATATATATATATATATATATATATATATAATTATGTTACTGAATAGATTCTTATTTTGATGAAAATTCTGACTTTGAAAATAAAGTTCTCTCCAAGGAATTTCATCTGAATTACAGTAGTGACCCATCTTCAAAGTTCAGTGAAATCAAATGGAAATCTTGAAAGAATCTAACAAAACAGTAAAGTCAAATGTAGAAAAAGGCCTTCAGGAAAACGCAGCATGAAAAGCCAGAGAGCTTCTTTTCCTGGTTTACTGACCATTGTTAAGCAGGTATATATATGCCAGGACAGCTCATCCAAGACAATATTGGCCAAATACTTTGCAGTATTATTTGGTTCCTTATATGTATAATGAAGGAGAGGCAGAAGATGATAGTGATAATGATGAAGAAGAAAAAAAAAACTTTGGAAGACACTGAGGAAAAAGGAGATGAGAATGAAGGAGAAGATGATGAAGAAGGGGAGGAAGAAGACAAAGATGAAGGTGAGGCTGACTAGCACAGAAGACTGATTCCAACGTGTTTTGTTTTTGTAATTTTCTTCAGCCTCTGGAAGCAAGTTGTAGTCATTTATGTTCCCATCACAGTCCCTTCTGTGCTCCGTTGCTCTGTTTTTGAAGTCTTTCTTTTCTCAACATCACTTATTTGAGGGGAAATACTTTGAGCAAAATACAATGGGAAAAGAGTTTTTTGTTTGTTTGTTTCTTTTGGGTTTGGTTTTTCAGCACAAGTTTTCTCTGTTATAAAGCTGACTGTTCTGGAACTCATTCTGTAGACCAGGATGACCTCAAACTCACAGAGATTCACCTCCTGAATGATGGGATTAAAGGTGTGTGCCACCACTGTCTGGCCAAATCTCCAGTTTTATGTTCTATTCAAAATTTATTTTTATCTTTTCACACCTCAAAAACTATGATTCAACAGCACCACCATGCTCTGTGAGAAATAGAGAAAAACCTTCCTGCCATTTTAGCACCACTAGAGGCTCAAGGGTGCTAGTACCTTGTGTAGTACACCAGACACTAGCTTTTCTCATTTCTCAGTATATTGGGTTCAGGTATTATAATATGTTTCTATGTGGATACAGACAGCTAGCATTTACTGACATGTATCTGTCTTCTTTCTCATTTAATAAAAAGAAGAAAAGAAACGAAAGAAAAATAAAGGAAAGGAAAGAAAAGAAAAGTAGAGAAAAGAAAATAGGAAAGAAAAGAGAATATAGAAGTGCGGGGTCTGAGTCCAGCTCTAGTTCCCGTGATGGGTCCTCAGCTTCCACGAAGGAGGATAAACAACTGAAACTATGACAAGTGAGCGCAGTACCTCACTCTTCTATGGGACCCTTAGTTGGCAAGCTTAAAGCTCTTTAATAAGATACATAGAATACGTCTTATGGTAATTATGACACGCAAGAGTGCTTCTTTAATAGTAAATTAAAGAAAGATAAAGAAGAGCAAAGAATAAAATCAAAGAAAATAGCAATGTGCACATTAAGGGAATAAAACAAAGTTTCTCTAAGCTAGCAATCCAACTCTCTAGGCCTTGCAATCTATTCTCCTCAGTTAGTTCATTCCTCTCGTCTCTCCTATCTGTCTGTCTCTGTCTCTATGACCATTGTCCTCGTCCTTGTCCATTCTTCTCATCTAGTTCTCTCATTCCTCTTCTTGTTCTTCATTGTTCCTCTGACCAAGACTTTTCTGTAGCTTAAGTAGCACAGTGCAGGAATGTTTATCTAAGGGTTGCAGGTGTCAGGCATATCTCAATCAGGAACCAATGCGAAAGGTGTCTCTCCTTTTTACAGCTGCAGGCTTCAAAGTTACTCAGTTATCACCAAAGAGTAAATGATACAATGATTAATTAGTGGATGCTAGGGATGTCACTGCTGATTGCCATTTGCCTTGCACAGATAGTTCAGGGTGCCATGAAGGCGCCAAGGGAGGATTTTATGTTATTTTAGTTCCTTGGTATGTATTTATTCTTCTAGGTCAAAGCTCTAAATTTCTAGTCTTATCTGGTGGCCTGGCTAGGTTGAAGGCTATTTCTCTCTTTAAGTCCTGGGAATGTTTACTTTTAAGTTGGTTCAGGCTTGCTACATTCTTCGTTAGTGAAGGGCTAATTGTCTGATTGTCTTTCCAGGTGTACTAACTTTATAACTAAGCTCTCTGGCTTCTATCTATTAAGGCTTATCTCTTCCTGGGAAGATCAGCATTTACTCCAGGAATAGCTTTATGATGCACTTGCAATAAATCTGGGTTGCTCTCACGTTCCAGGACTTGGAAGTCCGGATGTGATGACAATTTACTTCTGTATAGCATGGCTGTGTTTCATTCCAGCTCACAGTGGCCAGCTCAGAGATTAATTTTGATATTACTATTAAGCTATGCAGATCTTATTATTGATGAGAAAACGTATGTCACCGTACAAAGAGGTGCAAGGCAGTTAAGGAATTCAAGTTCCCAACAGCGAATGCCCAGGAACCTTGTCAAACAGAAGCGTCCATAGTCTGGGTAACCTGGATCCCAACATAGAAGGTCTCCAAAGGATAGGTTTGTGGTGTCTAGATTGGTTAAGTGGGCATTTGGACAACATGACTTCTCCTTTGGCATGCTTAATTCGATGATCAATGGATATCTTTGCTGTTCAAGATGACACTTTTAAAACAAAATTCTCTTCTAATGGTGATTTAAGTCTTGCCACTCAAGGGGATTTTCAGCAGAAACTATAAGGTTTAATTTGGAGTTGACATTCTCTACTGTAACTTTATTTTATGTGTTTACTTATTCATTTTGGTTTTCACTGGAAGGAAACAGATGCTCATCTTAAATGCTGAAGTGTACATGTTCCTTTGCTACAATAAAACCAATGTGTACACAAAGAAAAGAAGTTAGGGGACCAAGTTTTTATTTATTTGCTTACTTTTGACCTCTAGAATGAACTCATAAGATGTAGGAAAGAATGCTAACTAGAAGGTAGATCAAAGCATGTGTCCAGCATATTGTTAAAAGTTTTTCTTGTAATTAGGTTATATTTGCTTCCTGATTGACCTTAATCAAATGAAAAGTGAATTTATCCCATCTTTTTGATGGATTTCTTACAGTCTCTCTGAAATTTAGCTGCTGTCTAACTGCCAAGGTCCCACAGAGATGAAGAGTTAGAGATGTTAACTTTCTTAATCATTAAAATTCAAACACTCTAAAGAAAGGCATTGCTCCATTGAAACATCATCAGGAGACTTTAAAAGACTAAATCAGAAGAGTTAGATAGAAATGTATAATAATAGTGTTTTTTGAAGTATATGCTCAAGGGCAAAGGGCACGGAAAAGAGTAAGGAAACTTGTCTACTTTTGTTTAACTGGGTGAAACAAAAATGCTCTCTCTGCTTAACTCTAAAGTTACTCATCTGTGCAATGATCATTTAAATTTACCGAGATTTCACATTTTTTTGAGGTTACATTGCCTTAATTCGCTAATTATAAATATCACAATTTTATTAATCTGTAAGTTTTAGATATAATAAAGCTTATATAATAACGTCTATAACTCTTGGTGGGATCATTATCATCTTAAGTGATATCCAACATAGCTTCATTAAATCATACACACACATACATATGCACACATATGTATATATGTATATGTTGATATACATATGTGTGTGTGTGTGTGTGTGTGTGTGTGTGTGTGTGTATATATATATATATATATATATATATATATATATATATATATATATATATATTCACATAAACTTAGATATATGTAAACACATTTTGGTTTACAGTCCATAAAATGGCTTTTTCAAACATCATAGTGTATTTTACACCCTCTTGCCTCCTCTTCCTCTATATTACCTCCCCTCTTCCTTCCCCAGCTAAAGCCCCCACCATCTTTGTTTTTCCCATTTCCCCATGAACCATAGACTACCTCACGAAAATCCTCTTACCAAGCATAGCAAACCTCCTTTTATATTTTGTATCATTGGTCAGAGGAGTTCATGAGTCTTCCCAAATAATTTAGACTATTTTGTTGGCTTTTGGTCTCTCCAAAAACATGAAGATGAGAATCATTTGTGAAGATATCATGCATTTCAGACACAGGAATTGGAGGAATCAAACTGGAACTGGACTAGAAACCTCCTCCCTAAGGAGTAGCTCTCATAGTATCTGAAGAGGGGATGTACTCACAAAATCTCATGAATTATCTGTTGCTCTATTGGCAACAGTAAGAGAGGGAAATTCAGTTTATTTATGAGTTTTGCCCCTGATAAGTTGATCTTGCTCCAATCAAAGGCTGCACATCTGTCTCAATAGTGTAAATTTTAATCACATTCATGTTTTCCATGTATTCTAGGAATGTCAGTCCTCACATAGGTTTTAAGAGCATATGTATTGTCCTTGTTCATCTCATATTTGGTAGTCATATTCTAAGGGTCTGGTTTTGTTTTTCAGATATATTTTTGAAATTCTATACAAGCTTTTGCATTAACTTGTAACTGTATACAAAACATTCTTCCAGGATACTATTGGAATTTTGTTAGAACTGTATTATCACCTGTGATGTACGGACCATTCCAAAAACATTCATATCCAAGAAAGTACTTGTAAGCTCTCCAGTGTGTGTATAGTACCTTTCCACTACACTGTCTTTCTTCATTATATGGCACACATCAAATTTATTGTTATATATTTTTGTTGATAGTACTATAAATGTCTTTTAATTAAACTGTTCATAGATACTGTGAAAGCAAATGGTTTATTTTTGCATAGTGATATAATATTTTGAAACTTGTTTAATTTGTTTATAAAATAAAACGTGAGATTATTTACATAGATGATCACCTAATTTGCCAAGATATCCTACATCTTACATGTAAACATATAGTTTTCTTGCTCTGTCAGTAGATTTTTAAATACATCAATCTAATAGCCAAATGAATGAAAAAATATACAATTTAAACACTTTATTGTATACAATACTTTTGCTATTGTTTTTGCAGTTGTTTCTGTTCCTAATCATCGTAATGATATATATGATCATATAACATATATATGTGTATATAATATATATATTTATATATTAAGATAATATAAAATATACATATTTATTTATATTATATATGTTATATATAATATACATAATATATAATATAGATACAGATACAGATACAGATATAGATATAGATATAGATATAGATATAGATATAGATATAGATATAGATATAGATATATCCTAAAGAAAGATGTCTTTTCTTGCAGCTTTCCTTACTCTATCACCTTGCCAGCTTCATTCTGGTTTAATGACAATGTCTGTGCTTACTGTCTCTTTCTTTTGATTCTGAGTTATCTTTTGACAGTTACAGCTGATGATACTTTGCCTGTATTTCTACTAATCATATGCATTGCAAGCTAATGATAAAACTTATTTAGTGAAAGAAAAACATGCAAAACAGTTTAGCCTCCTATCTTTATTGAGATCATAAAGCAATTATAGAAATTGTTTTGCTGGTGTTAACAGGGAAATTGACTAAGTCCTTAAAACAGATTTGACTAAATCTGTCATGGCATTTCAACATTTTTCGATAAAACACAAAGCTCAATGACATTAGTAAAAATTATTAGGAATTTTAATTATTAATACCATCAACTTTGCTAAAGGCAAATTAAAATGTTCATGTAAAAGCTGAACTCTTCAGAGTTAGTCAAATGCATTAATTGTTCATATTAAGCTCTTGACCCACTAACACTGTACTTTACAAATGCCTTGGGAAATAATCATTAATACATCAGTAATTTTGCCAACCTCCTTCCCATCTCATTTCTCAATTCATGGTGAAGAGCCCTAATTTCTTCTCTGATTAAACTTATGCTATGTTAATAGTGGCAAACTATTTTAGTTTAAGAACCTCTCCATCCACAAGGTTATGATGTTTTGTTTATTATTTATTTTTTCCTTTTAAATCAAGGTTATACATTTACAAGTCTCATTTAAAAGTTTTTCTTTTCCTGAAATGAGAATTAACAAATTTTAATTTATTTTTTCTTTAATAAAATTAATGTATTTCTGTTATTTCCTACTAAAATCATATGTATACCAAATTATCAATGTAATTACTCAAGAATTTTTATATGGTAATATGGAAAACTAGAGAATCATAGCATATGATTGCAAATAAATAATAAAATGTTTTACCCATTGTATTATACAATATTGTTATAGAATTGTCTTATGCATGTACACAGTGATGATTTTCATAAGCAACTTGTGATGTAAGAAATCATTGCAAATATAAATATACATCTAATCATATGCATGAACACAGAATTTCCTCAATTCTTATGTATCCTTGAAAGCATAGATTGTAGAAGGCACTAAAATCAGCATAATTAAAATCTACCTTTTTTTGGAGGGGGGGTCTTTCATTAGTTCTTTATTGACTTTCTCCACCCTTGTCCAGTGCCAGTCATAGTGATTTTATAATACAGATGTTAAGTGATAGATGCGCTGATGTGGACAGTCTCTTCTATTCCTTCTGTTTTATTTTCTTTTGTGCTTAAAAACACTCTGTTCAACTTTACTATAGTATATTAAAATCAAATATACTCCACTTTGTGTTTCTGTGTGTGTTTATTTTCTTTTGGTGTGGCATTTATTTGATCGGTTATTTCTTTTGATTTTCTTTTTGGTGGGGAGAGGGGTATTTGATTACATTCCCACACCCTAGTCCATTAGTGAAGGAACACAGGACAGGAACTCAAGCAGGCAGGAACCTGGAAGCAGGAGCTGATGCAGAGGCCACTTGGGACGCTGCTTACTGGCTTGATCGCCATGGTTTCTTGTTTTCTTATACCCAATACTACCAGCCTACTGATAGCACCACCCACAATGAGCTGTGCCCTCCCCACCAGTCACCAATTAAGAAGATGCCCTATAGCTAGATCTTATGTGGGCATTTTATCAACTGAGTTTCCCTCTCAGTTGACTCCAGCTAGTATCAAGGTGATTTTGTTGGTTTATTTCCTTTCTGCGAGGGTGAAGGAGCAGGGGGGTGTGGGAGGGACTTTTGGATCTACAGTGAAGCGGGGAGAATCTGGAATTATTTGGAGGAAAGGAAAGAATATGATCAAAATAAATTTTATGAAAAAATAAATACAAATGTTATTTTCTTGTCTTATGGAATTCACTATGAATAAAACCCTAAATACTCTTAGACAGTTTTTCCTCATTCAAATTTTTAGGATACCTTTATTTTCATATTTACCTATATTGTAACTTTTATCTATATCTTTCTATATTCTATCTATTTATGCCTTGCTTAATTTTTCCTGGTGTTTGTACATGCTATTCATTCTACAAGTGCTTCACACAATTAAACTTTATCTAGTTCATTTTTTCTTATTTTTCAATTAACTTCAGAAAGCAGCATATCAGCAAGCAAAAGAGGAAGGAGATATGGAAAGTACTAACAATCATAAATTAGAACTGAGTTATTAAAATAAAGTATCATTTAATTTTACTATCCATAAGAACAGCTACCACATAGTGAACATTGAATTTGTGTAAGGAATTAATTTAAGGCTCCTATACAAATTGTATTACTGAACTTGATTCCTAAATTAAGAAAACGCCAAGAGTTAGCTGTCTTTCCCTTGATAAAGATATTGAAACTGAGGTCTAAAGTCAGTAGTTTGTCCAAAGTTAAACAGTTAACAATAGTAAAGGCAAGAAGTAAATTCAAATGGCAAAATAGTTGGACCTGTGTTGCGTGGCTCTTTATTATGTAGTGTCAGAATTTGAATTCAGCTAGATTGTAAATCCAAGAATGTCAGCACATTCTATATCATGGTATCTTAGAAATACTATAAATTCAAGCAGTGAAACATATTCTAAATACTATTTAGAACATTCCTTGCATCTAAATATCAATTCAATGTCCTTAATCATAAGATTGAACCTGGGACGTATAAATTCTTAAGACGTAAAGAAACGCTCAATGAGCTATTAACATATGCCCTGCTCCACTTGTGATGTTTTTTTAAAAAGTTGAATTGCTCGGACAAGCCTTTCATCACTCTACAGCACAGGAAGGCCTTGAACTAGTGACTTGAACTTTCCTTATCCTACAGAGAGGCTGAGATTTCAAGTCTATGTCATCCTTTATTATATGCATCTTTTCTATCATGTGCATATGCCTATGTCATTTGTTGTTTAAGGGATAAAGTAAAAACTAATTATAATAATTAAAATATTTTACTTATTGACTATGAAGAAATATTGATTTCCTCATTGAAGTATATAAATTTTATAGTATTTATGACAGTGTTACATTTTTTAATTGTTTTAAACTAATACTTCTAATTCTAATTCCAAACAAATATGTGGTATGCTGTTGATAACTAGAATTTATATAGTGAACAAAGTAGAACATGGATCCTGCAGAGCAATAAGATGAAATGTGTTCAATTGTCTTTGAACTTGATGAACATGTTTACCTCTCAAGAAGTGTAGCATAAATGATCAGATATTTCTTGTTTTTTAAACCCGTTAACAACATTGTGTGTCTTTTATGGCTATTTTGTGGTCTTTTGCCATTAGGTTATGAGTATTTTTCAATAAACAACAAAATAAAGGTTTAGTATTCTAAGCACATAAGCATTGCCATTATGATGTTACTATGGCAATATGCTCACCCCTTACCTCACCCTTTTTCTTTCAGGTATTACAAGATATTTTCCATGCTCTTGAAGTTAAACAAATAAGACCAGTACTCCTCTATCCCTTTCACATTAAAGACATTTCAATGTGTGTGGATTTTTTAATTTTGAAAATATTTTCATAGTATAATATAATTGCATCATTTTCACTTTCACTTTCTATCCAAACTATAATGCAGTGTTCTCTCTCTCTAGCCCTTTTCATGCCTCATTTCTTCATCTAAAATTAATGTCTTCTTTACTTTATTATTAATGTTACACACACACACACAAACACACACATACACATACATTCATATATGGGGCAAGATTTTCCTAAAGATGGAATAGTGGCATTTATATCTTGGCAATAACCAACAGTTGTCTAACTGAATTAGGACTAGCACAAACTTTAATTTTAGCAATTTGTGTATGTACTATAATAAAAGCGTTGAACATATGTATTATTTCATCATCCAACATTTGAAAGTATTACTTTAACGTTGACAGTTTGTATTTTAAGGCAAATATTATTAAAGCTGTAGTAGTTTAACTGTTAAAATGACCATTATATCCCTTAAATAACTTTTCAGGTACTGGCACTTAACTTTAGCAGCAAAACTTCATTCAATTCAAACAAGAAGCATATGTTTTAAAGAACTTTCAACTATTAAAAGGCTTTTATATTTTTAACTTCAATTTTTCATAAACTCATGGTCATCTTCTGGCTCATTATAGGTCTACATTCATTCAGAACTTATTCTTCTAAAAGATATTTCATTTGGTATTGATTTATGTTGGAGGGGAGCAGAAATGAGCTATGATGCACAAGTACTGGTATGAAAGCATGGAGGCAAAGGTTCTCTCTATGACCTATCATGTGTGTCCATCGGATAGATTTCAGGTCATCAGGATTAGTGCAATCACCTATACTGGCAGAGCCATTTATATTACCTCAGGAGATGATGGTCTTGATGAAAAGAGTTTTATATCTTTTAAATTGAGACAAAATCCATTAAATGTATATCCAATAATTAAGATTTAAGCTAGACAAAACACCGTGATTTAAATCAAACTATTCTAGGACAATTCTTAAAATACACAAATAGCTTTTCATATTTAAACACACGTATAGCTAATGGAAGAGTTTGAAGGGAGGAAAGGAAGGAAGAAAAGTAATTAAATTACATTCTCAAAAATAAGCAATTAAAAAGAGTAAAAATAACCATTATCCTATGCTTGCACTGCAAGTATGCATTATAGAACCCGTAATATGCAAATTCTTCTCTATGCAAGTATATTTCTACCCTGCTTTGTGGAGGCTTAATGAACTTAGATTTTGCCTTAGTACCTCTTTGATGTAAAACTTTTTAAAGACATGCCTCTGACTTTTTTCACTTACTTCATTCCACCTGGATAACAAAACATACCAAGTAGAAATGAAGAAACTAGAACTTTTTCTGTACCATGTATATAATAGAGCATATGTAATCATATACACTGAAATCTGGTTTAAAAGTTTAAAACCCCCTTTTTTGATGCACTGATGCGCTTTATGGGCCATAACACATGACACTTTAGAATCATTAGGCTTCTAAGAGTCAGCCTCCAGATCCAGTTCAGTGATTAGGATAAGTGCGAGACTTCAGCAGTTGACAAGTTCAGTATCACAGCTTATTAAGTCATGGCTCAATACCCCATATGGTAGTGCATAACTGAATGTAGGGGTTGTAAAAAATTGAAAATGGTAAAACATTTCTAAGCATACAGTGCCAAATAATTCAACATCAAAATGATGAATTCAAACGGTTTCTGGAAGGCCTCATCTGTATAGCATCAGGTGATTTCACTGCATTCTTTCATGTGAATATACAATATTGCAGGTTAAACTGTGGTTATCAATCACACAATGTAACATCATCATGTGCATTCTAAAAGCCTTGATTCAGATGTGAGACTATTCTGTATTGTGGATCTTGGCATTTTTACTTTTCACACAAGGCTTTCTGCTCTTATAAAACCTTAGTGACCCATTGTGGGTTGATTTTTATACAGGGTGACTAATAGGAATCTATTTCATTTTTCCTCATGTGAATCTCCAATTTTCTCAGCATCATTTGTTGAAGATACAGTCTTTTATCTAATACACATTTATGGAATTTTCATTTAAGGGTTTACTTTTAGATTTTCTAACCCATAATCAGTATATATGTTTATCTACCAATTACATGATAGATTTTTCACTATGGTTCCCTAGTATAACTTGAAGCTACCCATTGTAATTCTTCTTTCATCATTTATCATCACCATTATCATAATCACCATCACCATGATCATCATCATCATCATCATCATCTTAGAGATTTATGCTACCATATAAAGTTTAATATATATATTTTTATTTCTGTGAAGAATATCATTCAAATTTTGATTAGAATTCTAACAAATATGTATATTGTTCTAGTATTGTAGCTATTTTCACAATAGTAATTTTTATTTAATGATCATTGGGAAACCTCACTTCTGCTATCTTCTTTCTGCTCCTGCAATCTTTTTTTAACCATTAATATTCCTTTTTGTTTATTGAAAAAATATCTTTTTCATACAATATATGCTAATTTTTGTTTCCCTGATTTCTCCCAGTTTCTCTCCACTTCTCCCATCTGGTTCCAACCCATTTCTCTCTCTCTCATTAGAAAACAAACACGTATCATGAGATAACAATAAAATAAAACAAAATCAAAATGCAATAAAACAAAGGCCAATGAAAAAAGCATAAATCTACCTATAAACGTAGACACACAGTTTTGCACCCATAAGAATCCCATAAAAGCACAAAAAACAAAATCAAAGGACCTATAGGGTTGAAAAACAATAAAAATAAAAAATAAAATAAAGTAAAATAAAATAAAATAAAAACAAGGCTCCAGAACAACATTATGAGACAAAGACTCTCCAAAGATATCATTGAGTTTAATCTTTTGTTGGCCATCCACTTCTGAGCATGGTGCCAGTCATAAGAGTAGTGAATTTCCCCATTGATATTCCCTTGGAGAAAGTTAATATTTTTTTCATTTGTCAGTAGTTATCAATTGGAGATAGCTTCTGGCTCTAGGGACGTGGACTTCTCTACTTCTTTTATCAGCTATAGGACTTCATCTGATGCAGACTTGTGCTTTATCACAATCTCTGTGAGTTCATATTGTGTTGATACTGCAGTGTGTAGAAGGCTGTGATCCCTTGGTGTCTTCTATTCCCTTTGGCTATTACACTGTTTCTAGTACCTCAATAGAGGTTTCTGAGCCCTGATGAGAGGAATTTGTTGGAGACATTCCTTTTAGGGCTGAATTGTCAAGGTCTCTCACTCTCTGCGTACTATCTGGCTGTAGGTCTCTACATTATTTTCTATTTGCTGCAGGAGGAAGACCCTCTGATGATGCGTAAATAAGGCACCAGTTTATGAGTATAGAAGAATGTCATTTTATTGCTACTTTCCTTTAGTAAAACAGTAATATTTGTTTTTTCTCCAGGATCCTAGACTATCTAGTCTCGGGTACTTGGTCAGGAAAGCAACAATGGGTATGGGTTCCATCACATGGGGTGGACCTCATGCATGCTTTGCGCCACTATGGCACTAGCCTGCTTGCAGGCAGGATATCATTGTAGCTTGAAGGTTTTGTGACTGGGTTAGTGTTTACCTTTCTCCTTTAATAGAAAACAAAGTACATTAAAAATAAAATTTCAAAAGGAAAAAATAATGACTACCTATTTACTACTTGGATGAGTTTCTTAGGCTCAATGTATGCAGAAACTCTTCTCACTGTTATTCTGAACTTTTTCTTATATGTGTTTTTCCACAATTTCATTTCTATAGAATGCAAATATCACAATTTTGGATTAATTGGCAAAATGCTATTCTATTTCATACATGAATGAAACTGTTATAGCTTAATAAAATATAAATTTACTTTAAAATATAAATATCCTTTGTCAACATTATTAAGAACATATTACTATGAATTAACAGATTTTGTTTAAATCAAAGGAGACTTGTTAATATTAATACCATAAGATTGCACAAATATATGAATATATGTTTGCAGGTACATGAACATGTGTGTCAACTGATAGCCATGAACTCCTTCAAAATGCAGAATAAAATGTATTATTGCCATGTACAACTATGTAGAATTTGGAACTACCACCAAGGGTCTATGAAAGTAACTCATGAAGAATTTAAACATTCTTTGTCAAAGGTTCAATAAGACCACATTTCAATGCAGTAACATTAGGGCAGACTTTAAACTGTTCCCTGGAGGAGGAGATGTGATTCATTGTATCAGATACAGCTTAAAGGAGTACTGTTGGTGCAGCTTAAATTAGATGGAGTAGAAGGATTTTATTTCATCCATAAGCTTCTTTGAACTATGTTTCTCTAAAACATGGCATTCAGTCACACACATTAAAAATAACTCAACATAAGCAAACCTGCCTGATTCTTTATACTCAGAAGAAATATGAGGGGTGAGCAATGCTCTGGTACCTTAGGAAGCTACTTGTATTCAGGTGTGATCTATGTCTTACAACTTAGGCTCTGGGCACGTGCTAACACTGGACATGCATAATTAACTATATAACTTAAGACATTTATACACACAAATGCATTACACTGGGAAAAATATTATGCAGATTTTTACTTTGTAAAAGTCTGTCTCTGTGCTGCATATTGATAGTTGGCATTTAGTTTGGCCTTAAATGATTGAGAAGAAGGAAAGATATTTAAAGAACTAAGGCTTTCTTTGAACAGGAAAGAAACAGATACATTAACATGGGAAGAAACAGCAGATGGCAGACATTCTAAGAGATGATTATTCAAAGGGAATTCTTTGA
Organism: Cricetomys ansorgei; assembly: GCA_026225945.1. Classification (NCBI taxonomy): domain Eukaryota; kingdom Metazoa; phylum Chordata; class Mammalia; order Rodentia; family Nesomyidae; genus Cricetomys; species Cricetomys ansorgei. The sequence continues at coordinate 26,758,099 of JAMJFZ010000199.1, forward strand.
AGCCTATTTCTACAAATCAGGATCCGCCAAGACTAGAATAGGATGTATACAATCACAAGAGATTGCCAAGAGTTTGTAAAAGAAGGAAGAAAATGTGAATTCAGCTACTTACAGATGTTGAAGAAATACTTTATTTTTGAGATTCAAGAGGGACATAAAAAAAAACATATTCACATCATAGGCATGAATGATGAATCAATTATTTGAAGTTGAAACATTAAAGAGCAGGGGTGAAATGATTCTTAATTTTAATATCGCAGTTTATCAAGTTGATTTTGGTTAAGTTTTTGGCCTTTGATACTTTAAGTAAATACGAGAAACACAAAATAGATAGCAATTCAACAAGTATGTAGTATTTCATGATTTATTTAAAAACTAAGGTAAAAATGAAGAAATATCATTCTTCATTTTTTAAGCATGCTTTAACAGAAAATACAAATGTTTTTTAACTTTTTTAAAATTCAAAATGTTGTGAAATGCATGCTTAGTTGTGTTATTGGAAGAGTATGTGCTTAACATAAAAAGTCTACCCATCTATTTTTTCAAATTTCTTCACACATTAATTCCATGTATATGCCATTAATGTCATATACAAATATCTGAATGTACATGGGTGTTAGTGCCTGCACATTTTGTATTAAAATGGCACTAAAACATCTTGATATGCATCTTTAATGGGGTATTTCAAACCATGTTAGTTTATATTCTAATGAATCACTAAAAGACATGGCCAGCACGATCTTATTTCTAGTGTAACTAAACAAATCTCTCCTACGGTCTTGTTGCTCTATGTCTTTGTTGAGACTGAGTGGTGAATCTGAGAATTGAACAGTATGAGATCTGGCTCTACTGCTTAATTGCTCTTCATATGCACAGACTTGATGGACAGAGATAAAATAACAGGCAGCCTACCTAAACTGGCCCTAATAGTTCGCATCTGGCAGAGGAAGATATGGGACAATATATTTTTCCAGAATAATATCATGCATATCAGTGTTACACCTCAGGCAAAATGATGAAGAAAAGTAATATAAGGAAGTAAAAACAGCTATCTTCTTTAATTTTCAGTATATCATTTTTCAAAACATGTAAGCCCATCATAAATTTAGAAAAATGACTGTGAAACAGCATTTAAATCATTCAGATTTTGAGGCAATATATTCATGAAAATCTACCACAGCTGTAAAAAGTTGTCACCATCAAATGAAAAAATATCTAATGTTTCTGCTTTCCCCCCTGGCTCTTTCAATGTGTAATGTATGGATTCACTTATGCAGTCTTCTTAGTGCTTCGGTCAATGAAATGAAAAGTTTCAGAAAAACTTCAACAGTGATCTTCTTTTCTCTATGTTAAATTTTAAATACCATTTGTATGCACAGCTTAAATATTTTAACATTGTCACCTTGTTAAATTTTTATAAAAATAGTATGAAAGTATACTTTTTGTAGTTTGGGATGCAAGAAACATGAGGAATTACTTCAACTAACTTAAAATACAGAGAGTTTATTAACATATTACTTCCAATTTATAAAAATGCTAACTTGATGTGACTTCAGAGTTCAAAGTTATCAATTGAGAAATAAGTTTCTAAATATTTCTCACAATGGAACATATTTTAATTGTCTTTTTTTAAAGGTGTTTTTATTCTTTGATACATTCTTACAATATATTTTGACTATATTCACCCTGCTCACTCTTCCCATAACTACCCTTTTCTTTTTCACCTCACTGTTTATCCAACTTTAAATTTTATCCTTTTTCCTTTCCTCAGAGCCCAAATATTCTTTGAAGTAGTCCTGGCCTGTAGTGTGGTGAGAAGAACTACCAATTGTCATGCCATTACAGGACACTGACTTCCCTTCTCTGAGTGGCTATTATTGTCCATAGCTCAACAGGTAATTGCAGAATTTTGTGCTCATCTCCACACCTCCTTGTTCAGATATTTTTTTTCAACTTGATTCTCCATTGAGAAAGTGATTTGGATTAAAGTGTGTCAGCTGCTTCTTTTCAATTTCCAAGAGTCCAAATAAATCTTATATTAAACTATGTTTTGTGATACCAATTTTCTGCTATCCTAACATTGAAACTATACAATAATCTACTGTAAATAAAATTTGAAGTTAAGAATCAGTTTACAACATAGATATCTTCATATACATATGAAGCTAAGGAAAACTGTTAATATCTCTGTATGTTATACACCCTCAGGCACAGTCAACATATTTGTTCAAAGTCTTAGTCATTCCTAAAACTTATTTAGAATTAAACAGTATTTGTATTAAATAAACGTCAAAGAAAGTAAAAGTAAACAGATTCATAAAAGGAAAAGTGAAAGTTTTCTTCCCTGGCTATGTAACTCAATTATTTATTACATCATTCCCTCAAAGCATATAAGGTCCTTTGGAGGCCTGTTTTGTGGCCTTTGTTCTAAAAGGTAGAAATAAAATCAATAGAATTACTTCATACATCTTTCTTAAAAGATGGCACATAAGTAATGCACACTTTTCAACCTTACTGAAAACTCTAGTCCTGGGATCCTATGGTCTGAAAGTGTCATAAGAAGAGACCTCAGTTAGAGGAATAACTCTCCATGCTTTAGCATTGAGAATTGTGGTCCACAGGTTTCCATTGTAGTGTCAGCCTTAAAATACTCAAATTACTGAAACCATGAATATTAATTTGTCTCTATGCATAAGCAGCTTACACAATTTACACAACAATAAATATTTTCTTGATCATAAGACATCCATAGATATCTTAGAAGTTTTAGGGCATGACTTGGAATAAGACACAAAACTAAACATTGATAAGTCTACATTTTTAATGCTAAATGTAATTTAGCTACTCATGATTAGAACGTGATGTCTAAATACAAAATTAACATACCAGCCTTAGATATTAGAAACACAGTATCTTCGAATTATCAAGATCTTTGAAATATGTACCCATATTGTATCTTAATATGAAGTTTTCTACCAAACATACATTTTCATATTGACAACCCAAGTATTAAATACTAGTGACAGCCAGAAGTCAATAAAGGTTATAGGAATATAATGCAAATCTGATAATATCCTCCCTAAAGAAACTTCTGAGAACATACATTTTATAGTGTTTCTCATGTGATAAAGGAATGTGCTTATTTTTCATAGATTTTATGCTGTTACAATTCAATAAATAGACTGTTTTTAACCTAATTTTTGAGTTTCACTAATGTGAGCCTCTTAAAGGACTGAATCTATCTTAGTAGTTACATTAGAGAAGTACCACTAAGACCTAGATTATGAACCAAGATGGATGCTTTTATGTGAAGATTGTCTCTGCAGCAAGAATCTGTCAGATTAAAAACTCTTAAGCTCACAGTTCCCTTCAAATCACTTTAATTTTTTTATTATTTTAATTTTACTTGTCTCCTACAACTTACAGAATACATCCTGGCCTTGCTTCTTCCCTCCTTCCACCCTCATTTCCTTCCATCTCCCTCAGATCTACTCCCATCACCATCCGCTAATGTCCTCCACTTCTTCCCAGAAAAGAGCCTTCTTGCCAGGGTTGCAGAACAGTCAGGGCATAGTATAGCAGGATGGAGCTAGGACAGACACTAATTCCTACATCTAGAATGGGCCAGGCATCCCAGCAGGACAAAAAGGGTCTCAAGGGTGGGTAAAATGGTCAGAGGTACCCTCATCCCAGTTTTTGAAAGACACCAATTTAGACAGCCATGTGATGCATTTAGGTGATCCTGCAAGTCCCGTGTCTATGGCTTCAGTCTTTGTGGATCTCTAAGAGTGCTAATCACTTGACAAGGTGGGGCTTGTTCTCCTGGTGTCCTCAGTCCCTCTAAATTCCAACTTCCCTCATCTCCCTCTTCTGTAGGGTTCCCTGCACTATGTTTGGCCCTGGGCCTCTCCAGATGCTTCTCTAAGCTGCTGAAGAGGGCTTCTCTGGTGAGGACTGGGTTAGGTACCAATCTTTGAGCAGAGCATGACATCATTAGATATCGTCTCCAGGTTATCCAATCTGTAGTTCCTTGCCTGTCCTGCAGTTTCAGGGAGGGGTTTCCTTCTGTGGCATGGAGTTCTGTCAATGAGGATCTTGCAGGGCACTCATTTATATGTGGACACTACTTTCTAAGCAAAAAGGGAAGGTAGTAGTAGCCACAGATATATAAAAACCATGCAATAAGAAGGGCCCCCATTGGAGCATAAGGATCTCCCTGGTAGGGTAGAAATTGAACACAGAGTACATTTGGGATGAGGGAGGATGGGAATGGGAGCCTAGGGGACCAAAGGAGGAGAGGAACGGAGGGAGAAAATAAAGAAAGAGACTATAAGAATTGGGAGACAATTAGAGGACGAACAAGAGACCTAGTGTAGTGGTAACTCACACGAATCTATGCTGGAGACTCTAGCAAGGATTCCCAGTAATCGGGAATAGGGAGTCTGAACAGTCCATCTCCTGAGGCCAGGCCTGTTTTCCAGTGGTGAGACTGGGACACTGTCCCAGCCTGAAAAACCCTGACTTATGGCCTATCAAATCACTCCCTGAAACAGAATAGATAAAACAAAAGTAAGAATCAGGTGAAGTATGTGACCATATAAAATGACAGTATAAAACAGTCTCCACAAGCGTTTTATTCTTCCAAAAAGTAACACAAAACCTCACACAGCTAAAGGCTTATTTATAGTCTATATGAGATCCAAAAGGCAAAGGATTATAATAGGCCCCACTCCTCTTTTATTTTTAAAATGAAAAAGGATAGTAATGTGGACTTCTCATATAGAAAATTACTATAGAATTGTGAAAGAAATTTCATTTTTATTTGAGAGATGGGTAGATTTAAATAAATAAATTTTAAAAATACATAAAGAAATTTAAGTCAACAGGAGACAAATCCCAACTTTTGGAGTTTCAAAATCTGTCCAACCAGAAATTTAATAATGTACAAAAGAGGAGAGCATGACATCAAACACAAAACCCAGGCCTGGGATTTTAATCTCCCTGCAAGTATTAAGTTAAATGATCAGTATTCTACAGTATAGTGGGAGAAACAAGACTCCTCAGTGAGAGACAGTGAACTTTTGTACATCAAAGCTGGGACTATATCTGCCCAGGAGCTATGCATCACCAGCACTAGGCTAGGTAAAGTATGGGCTATACGACTGAACCAAGGCCCAGCAAAGCTAGAATTGGAGCCTTGATCTGAAATTGGATCTGAGGAAATGCACATGGGAAAGGGTTGGATGGGAAAGTAGAGAAATGATTACTAAGGAAATACGATATTCTTAGAACATGAGTTTGTAGGATCAAGATGGAAGTAGCTGCAGGGATTGATGGGAGAGTGAAGAAACTGCTTCTGAGGCAAAGGCAGCTCAGCAAAGGGAATGAAGCAGGGTTGTTGGATTAGAATCTGGATGGAGGTTGTGTGTGTGGAGATGGCTGCTGGTGGAAGGAAGGAGTTACCATCAAAGATGACTCTCTTTACAGCAAATGGGGGTCATTAACAAACAAACAAACAAACAAACAGATCATAATGAAATGATAAGCTCTCATGAGGATCCCCTTCCAAGAGTTGTATCTGCAATAAAGCTCTTTGCCTAAGGTTCAAGGAACTTTGAAGGAAGATGGAGCAGAAAGCCTTTAAGAGAGAGAGGATCAAAGAGTCTGCTGTGAGATTGTGCTTTCTAGAAATGAGAGGGAAGACGCACCTATGATATCTCAACAATTAGCTATCTATACAAGAACAGTATCAATGTATATGCTAAAACAGAACAGGAAAAGAGTCAATGCTGCCAGTCACCACAGCCAGCCATAGTTCCAGAAGGCTATGCTAATTCTTACGTAGACATTAATTTATTTTTTCTAGAACCATGCATTTACAAAAAAGAACAAATGATGAATAGTATCAGATGAAAATATTCTATGTGTGTTGGTACTAGATAAATAAAATGGGTTTTGGCAATTGCACTGTTGGCCAAGGTGTACAGACTATTGTCTCAGATGAAGAGCCTTGCAGGTATTTATGATTCTAAAATTCATTGGTTTATAGTCATTTTGTTCTCTGGTAAATATACTTGGTAAAGTATCCATATACTGACTCACAGAAATCCATAACTTAAGTTTTAGTGGATCTAATGTCCTCTTCTAGCCTGCAGTGGCACCAGAAATTCCCACAGTACACACATATATGAGCAGTTAAAATGCTCATTTGCATAACATAAAAAATGAACTTTAAGAAAAGCAACATATTTTGAGCCTCTAGTCTACAATTCTTATGAGGAAAGGCAAGGAAGCTCAGGAAGAAATTACATATGTGATTAGTGTCCGTTATTATTTCAGTCTACCCTCTTTCTAAAGTGTCACTAATATCCTAATACTCATGTCCAATCATTACCAGAGAAAAAGACATCTGGAATGGGAGAAAAAAAAAAACTGTCCTTCCTCATGAATGAAAATACCATTTCTATCATCTACAGCTCTTTGCTCTACAAATATCTTTGAATACATATTAGGGCATCAAAACTCGGATCCCTGAGACAAGCAGAAACACAAGAACTGAACTGAGCCATGTCCTTCACATATGGTGAAGTTCATTTATCGTCACTGCAGTCTTCGAAGGTCTAATCCAAAAATATTACGCTTAGGGTGATACTTTTTGGAGCTGAAGAAACTCTATGAGGTGGATTTAAAGCAGGCTTACCTGTCTTTAGAAATGTCATCAGAAAAATCACTGTTAGAAACCAGTTACTTGTTTCTTTCTAGTGATATTATGTCAACTCCTATACTTATGTCATACGGGGTAGTACCTATGTTTTTTTTTTCTTTTATGTCCTATTTTAAGGTTAACATTTTAAATTTTAGGAGGACACTTATGACAATAAGGAATTACAAATTTGACAATTCTAATAAGTAAGATTATATATTTTATTAGAATTTTACCAATAACCAGTGAGTAATATCTGCCCACATAGATAGTCCATGATATTACATCTTGTTTCCTTAATTTTGTATAAATGTAACATTATTCTTTTCAAAGAACTTATCTTGGCTGCCAGCTGAAGTAGTAGTCTAGATTTTAGAATGTTTTCATGTCCTGTGAATAAAGTCAATGGAAAACTACAAAAACCTAAACCAGGCAAAGTAACAAAGGGCCAGAATCTTTAGAGATGAAGGAATAGGTCACTACTCTAGTAAAAGAACCAAAACTTGCTTAGTTGCTTAATAAAGGTGGAAAAACTATAGAACGTGTAGTAGAGGAGGTAGTTATTAAGATCATGTTGTTAGTTTCAGAAACTAGGCGTGTGAATGATATTAGATTTTTTTCTTTTTGTCCTATTTTGTTGGATTTTGTTAAAAACTTTCTCATCATCTAGTGAGATGATCATTAAGGTTTTTTTTTAAGTTTGTTTAAGTGGTGGATTACATTGATTGATTGACATATGTTGAACTATCCCTGCATCTCTGGGATGATCATGGTGGATGATCTTTTTGATGTGCTTAGGTTTGTGAGTACTTTATTGAGTATTTTTGCATCTATGTTCATGAGGAAAATTTGTCTGTAATTCTCTTTGTTGAATCTGTGTGGTTTTGGTATCAGCATGACAGGCCTTGTAGAATGAATTTGGCAGTATTTCTTCTGTTTCTATTTTGTGGAATAGCTTGTAGAGTATTGGAGTTAATTCTTCATTGAACATCTGATAGAATTCTGAACTAAAATCATCTGGCCCTGGGCTTTTTTTGGTTGTGAGGTTTTTAATGGCCTATTTTATTTCCTTGGGGCTTATATGTCTATTTAAGTTATTTATCTGATCGTGATTCAATATTGGTAGGTGGTATCTATTAAGTAAATTGTCCCTTCTTTTAGATTTTCCAATTTTGTGGAGTAGAGGTTATAAAAGTATGACCTAATGATTCTTTGAATTTCATCAGTTTCTGATTTTGTTGATTTGGATATTCTATCTGTCTTTTGATTAGTTTGGCTAGGGGTTTGGCTATCTTGTTCATTTTCTCAAAGAACCAGTTCTTTGTTTCATTGAGTCTTTGAAATATTCTCTTTGTTTCTATTTTGTTGATTTCTACCCTCAGTTTGATTATTCCTTTTAGTCTACTTCTCTTGAGTGTGTTTTCTTCTTTTTGTTCTATGGCTTTCAGATGTGCACTTAATTTGCTGATATGTAGTTGCTACACTCTTTTTTGTTAGGGACTTTGTGCTATGAATTTTCTTCTTGGCACTGCTTTCATTGTATCTCATAGTTTTGGCTACGGCGTGGAATCATTTTTATTGAATTAAAGAAAGTCTTAATTTCTTTCTTTATTTCTATCTTGATTTGGTCATTTTTGAGAGAGTTGTTCACTTTCCATGAATTTTTGGTCCTTTTGATGTCGCTGTTGTTGCCAAAGTCCAGCTTTAATCTATGGTAGCCTGATAGGATGCAGGGGTTTATTTCAATTTTCTTTTATTTATTGCAGCTTTCTTTGTGGCCAAGAATGTGGCCAATTTTGCAGAAGGTTCCATGAGGTTATGAGAAAAAATTTATATTCTTTGTGTGGGAGTAAAATGTTCTGAAATTTTCAATTAGGTCCATTTGGTTTATAATACCTGTTAGTGCCAGTATTTCTCTGTTTAGCTCTTGTCTGGATGACCTGTAACTTTGCTAGAGTTGTGTATTGAAATCTCTGACTATCAGTGTGTGAGGGACAATGTCTATTTTTAGCTTTAGTAATGTTTCTTTTACAAACGTGGGAGCTCTTATGTTAGGTTAACATCTTAGCATAGATGTTAAGAATTGAAATGTCATCTTGATGGATACTTCCTTTAATGAGTATGAAGGGTCTTCTGTCCTTCCTCATCTCTTTTGACTAATTTAGGTTTGAAGTCTATTTTGTTGGATGTTAGAATGGCTACACTGGCTTGTGTTTTAGGTTCATTTGCTTGGTACATCTTTTCCCAGAGCTTTGCTCTGAGGTAATGTTTATCTATGAAGTTAAGGTGTGTTTCTTGTATGCAGCAGATGGGTTATGTTTGCAAAGCCATTCTGTTAGTTTTCCTTTTTATTAGGGAATTGAGATAATTAATATTGAGTTGAGATAGTAAATATTCCTGGATATCAATGACTAGTGATTGTTTGGTCTTGTTAATTTGTAGTTGTTGGTTGCTGCTATTGCTGTTGTTGTTTGTGAATGTGTGTGTTTCCCTTCTATTGATTATGATGGTGTGAGATTATTAATTTCTGGTGTTTTCCTGATTGTATTTAACCTCTTTGGGTTGGAATTTTCTTTCTAGTACCTGCTGGAGTACAAGATTTGTAGATAGATATTGTTTGAACTTGGATTTGTCATGAAATATTTTGTTTCCTCTGTCTATGATAATTGAGAATTTTGCTAGTTATAATAGTCTCAGCTGACATCTGAGTTACTGTAGAATCTGTTGTCCAGGCTCTTTAGCTTTTAGGGTCTCCACTGAGAAGTCAGGTATAATTCTGAAAGCTACCCTTTGTATACTACATGTTGTTTTTCTCTTGCAGCTTTTAGTATTCTTTCTTCATTCTGTATATTTAGTGTTTTGATTATTATGTGGCAAGGGGGATTTCTTTCTGATCCAGTCTATTTAGTGTTCTATAAGATTCTTGTACTTTTATTAACATCTCTTTCTTTAGATTTGGAAAATTTTCTTTAATGTTTTTGTTGAAAATAGCTGGAAATCTTCTTTCTCTATTCCTATTATTCTTAGGCTTAATCTTTTCATTTTGTCCCAGATTTCATGGGTGTTTTGTATCAGAAATATTTTTTATTTAATATTTTTCTTTACAGACTTACCAATTTTATCTATAGTATCTTCAACTCCTGAGATTCTCTCTTCTATCTCTTGGATACTGCTGGTGTAGCTTGCCTCTATAGTTCCTGATCACTTTTCTTGATTTTTCATATCCAAGATTCTTTCAGTTTGGTTTTTCTTTATGGCTTGGCTTCTATTTCCATTTTCAGATCTTGGACAATTTTGTTCTTTTCCTTTCATTGTTTGTTTGATTTTTCTTGGCATTCTTTCAGGGATTTTATGTCTTCTAATTGTTTTTTTGTATTTGCCTGTGTTTCTTTGATTTATTTTACTCAATTCCTCCAACTATTTTTCATTCTAGAATTTTTTTTAGAGGGTTTTATTCATTTCCTCTTTAAGGATCTCTATTATCTTCACAAAGTCAAGGTTTAAGGTCTTTTTATTCCGCTTTGCAGCAATCTAATTATTTTTTAAAGTTTCCTTTTCATATATATTAATGTTTATTTATTTATTGTTTATTTTATTTTATTTTATTTATTTTATTTTTGTGAAAGGGCTTCTCTGTTGTAACTCTGGCTGTACTGAAACTCACTCTGTAGACCAGGCTGGCCTCGAAGTCAAAGAGATCTGCCAGCCTTTGCCTCCTGAATGCAGAGATTAAAATGGAATGCATGACTTAAAAATAAATCATAGTACCTCCAAATTGTATATATGGTGTGGTGTAATTTTGTTGTTGTTAAACTTGAGAAAATTATTATGAGATCTCTCATTAGGCAGAGAATTGATCAATCAAGGGACTGATTGATTAACTGTGGTTATACGAGACAGGATTTCACTCTGTAATCTAGGCTGGACTGGAACTAGTCAGTAGCCCATGTTCTTCTTTTATTAATTTATTTTTATTATTTTTAAAACTTTTTTCTCTAATATAATACATACCAACTTCCTTCTACCCCTCCCTTCACTCCTCTCACCTCCCCCTATCTCCCTTCTCCCCCAGATCTATCCCTCATTCTCCCACTCCCACCCCTGCCTCTCCCAGTGTTACTTCTCAAACATTGCACAACAAGATGGAACAGGGCCAGGCATGATTCCCTACTTTAAGATTGGACTAGGCATCTCAGTAGAAGGATAAGGTACTCAAGGGTGAGAAAGAGGTTCGGGAATACACCCTTCCCCCTCCCCCCAATTCCAATCTGTATGAGTTATGCAAGAGCACCAGGTCGGGCATCCTCATGACATATTTGGGGGACCCATCAGGTTCCATGTCTGCTTCTTCAGGCTCAGTGAGCCCCTAAAAGTGCTAGTCAGTTGACTCCATGGAGTTTGTTCTCTTGGTGTCCTCAACACCAATGATCCCAGTAATCCCTCCTCCACTTCTGTGGGATTCCTTGAGCTTTGCATTTTGTTTGGCCTTGGGCCTCAGCATATGTCCTCTTCAGCTGTCACAGAGAGTCTCTCTGTTAAGGATTGGGCTAGGCACTAATCAAGAGGAGTACAGGATAACATTGGATGTCTTCTTCTGACTTTCCAGACTCTCGTTCCTGGCCTTTCCTGGAGTATTTGGTTATGATTTCACTTCTTTAGCATGGTGTTCTTCCTTTCCATTGTCCCAATGGATCTTTCTCTTCTGGTGGCTGGGTTGTCACAGTATGGTACAAAAGATGTCTGTCTGACCTTTTAAAAATGTAATGCATGACTTAAAAATAAGCCATACTATCTCCAAATGTAACCTATGATATAATTAAAAAAAAACTTAGAACAAGTGAAACATGAAGAAATATGAAAGAGCTAAATTGCCTTCGTTTCTTTGAAAATTTAATTCTCTATATTTTTCAAAATACAAACAAGAGATTTCTTTTTCCCTGATAAGCAGGTAACAAAGGCACAAACTGAATATGAACAAGATATACTTTACTTTTCTTGGACTATTTTCCATTGGATTTCCCAGTTTAATCAAAACAAACAAGGAGATGTTTTGTTAATAATATGAGAACTTGCACAAAATCTGATAAAATTTGGCAACAAATCAAAGGGAATGAACAAATAATGGGATAAGCAGATGCAGACAACAATATACACAATCAGCAGTGACTCTATATTTGTATGTTGGTCCTTGGTGACTTGACTACAGATTTTGATGATAAGTGCCTCAGGAAAACAATTTAGAGAAATGAGTACTCCACTTATATTCTGCATTTTGCATGGGTTATAGATTCCTATAACTGTAAGCAGCAATGGAAAAGATGCTTGTTTTACAAACTTACATCTTCCTTCATTTTATTCAAGTATTTCTAAACTAAGTGAATGCATTTTAATAAATTAATTTTAGTGACAAATATATATCTTAAGTATATATAGTACAGTTCATTTTTGGCTGTTATTTATCACAGTAAGTGTCAGAAGACACCCATTTGGTATAGAGAGGGTAGATGTGAATTAGAACACAAATGAAACACAATTGTTGACATGGGATTCAGAGTAAATTCCATTTGTATTTATAGTTCTGAGATTAATAAATTAAAATACATTTTCTTATGATATTTGTAATGCCATTCCTATATATTTGTATTTATATAGACTATGAAATAGTTTCAAAACCAAATCCTGCTAATAGCAAATGAAAGAGTCATTTTTATTCCTGTTTGTAAAGTTCACTTTGTGACTTCCCTCTTAAAAATGTGATATATATTTTGTGAAGTCAAATATATGTAGAAAAAAAAGATTTCTCCTTTAAGTTTCAAAGATTCCAAACTAATTTGGTAAGTTCTTATGTTGTAAAGGACATTGCACACTGGTAATGTGATAAACAAAGTGTGTTACATTAGCAATTTGTCAAGAGTTATCTTGAATATTACTTTTCTGTGAATCCATTTAAAATGACCTGCACAATTAAAAAGAGCTATAAGTAAAAGCACTGGCATAAAAAAAATGTTGCCTCTACTACTTTAAACTCAATCTTCCAAAGCAACTCTGAAATAACATTATATTTATAATACATTAAGTGTAAGATTTCAAGACCAAATAACACTGCTATAAGAAATCAGGAACAAATGATATTAAAAGAAAGGTTAGCATATAATATTTACAACTTTGAAAGTCAAGGTAATGAATTTTTATTTCTACTCACCAAAATTATTGGAAAGAAAAAGCAGAAATGATGATTTATTATTATATAACATTATAATTATTTATATATTCTCTCATAAAAATACTATGAGTGGAAAACATAACATATTGTAGATACAAGAGTGATATAAAAAAAAGCATTTTTAAATACCTAGAAAATTCCTCAAATACAATGTATAAGTATTTGGGAACCTGGTGTGCTTCTGGAAGTGAAAGGAAGAAAAACAGTTATATCTATCTAACCCAAAGCTTTATACATATGTTTATATTCTGACAGGAAGCAAGATAGGTGAGGTCATAGATTTGACTTTTTTGTTTTGGAGTACTGGACATTTATCCCATACTAGGCAGATACTTTTCTCTAAGCTGACTTGCTAACCCTTTTTGCCTTTGTTTTAAGGTAAGTTCTCGATAGGTTACACTTGCTCATCAGTAGCTTATGATTCTCTTGCTTTGGCTTCTTGAATAATGGATGTTATAGCTATGTGACAACTCACTGAACAAGAACATTTTTTTATTTTACAACAAAATAAACAGCTAGAGTAGTCTGATGCTTTGCCTTGTCCATTATTAAAGGAATAATGCTATGAAAGCAAAAACATTCATCTGTACTTACAGGATGCTTGCAATACAGGGAGAAAGCTCAGGGTTTATGACATCAGTAGATGGGCTGCCCCAGTGGTCCCTCATCATCTACACTGTAAAAAGAAAGATATTCAAACAATTCTTGTCTGAGAGGGGAGGGAACAGTGAACAGATTCATTAATCTTAGAATATAGAATGAAATTGAAAAGGTATTATGGGCATGTTAATCAAAAGAATACCATCTCCAGGAGCTCATTATTAGAAAGAAACTTCAGATCCCTAGAGAAGACTCTGAAAAGGTCAAGGGAGGTGAAAATAAATGTTTTGTAAATAAGAACTTAATTTAAATAATAGGGAACAGGCATGTTGGTGTTGATATCAGGGAAACTATGCAGAGTAAGTTGACAAACCACTACATCACTTCCAATTCTACCATTTGAAGCATTTCAAATATTAACAGCCCAATTAGGAGTCAATATAATAACAAAGGAAATAGATTTTTATGTGGATATATCTTTATATCATTTTTATTTTAAAATTATTTTATTTATTTTCACTTTTGAGATGTTATATTCTACACATTTGATAGATCAAACACCACACACACAAACACACACACACACACACACACACACACACATTTTTATATATATATGTAAACACATGTATTTATTATAGAAAGTAACATGGAATTTTGAATTTCTCATTAATCTTATAGTATACAAGAAGTCTACTCTGAAAGATGTTATAAAAAAGAAGTTTAAGGCATAACACCCAGGCATAAGAATGAAAATAAAAATATCTGAGACTTTGATATTATAATACTACAGAGACTTAAGAATTTAATAGAGGTCTTATCCACAAATTTGTTTGCATCAACATTATTGGCAAGTACTAAAACCCACATAAGTTGGGTCTTAGTATCTGGACACATAACTCAGAAAAACAAACCCACAATCCTGATAATTCAAAAATCTGAAGCCATTGAATAAGAGTTTCTAGTTCCATATTGTGTAGAATGGCAGCTTCTGCACTCAAAGTGCAGAGATTCAATATAGGTACCCTGGCATGGATTGGAAGGCCCAAAAGTCCTTGGACTTCATCAGGATATCTGGCAGCATCTGCACCTACAAAACATCTCTGGTGGTTTATCTATTGAATGCAGGTCTCTGGACAGGTATTATAGCATTCAGTGTGGTGGTTCCTGAGAGAAACTAGAAATACATAAATCATGTGCCCCAGCTATGTAAGTATTAGGCATATATACCCAAAGGACTCTATTTCCTACTATGGAGGTATGTTCTCATTTATGCTCATAGTTGCTATACTCACAATAGCTGGGACAGGGAATTAGCCTAGGAATTTATCAATGAATAGTGAACGTGTGATACTTTTACAAAACTGAATTTCACTCAGCTGTAAAAAAGAAATTATGGAATTTGAAAATTAAAGAATTTGTAAAATGATAAGTTTGCAAATATAGAATATGTAGCAGTGGTTAGCAGTGCAATGAATAGATAGAGAACAAATAGATGAGGCCAAGACTGCAAAATAGTGGATTCATAATATGAATATTCAAAAGATTTTGTATACTACATATAGAATATAACAATGACATGATGAGTAGAATACTGGTTTTTTTTAACCACATTGGGGAAAATGAATATCTAGGTGAGATTATGAATGTAATTTCTTAGTTTCGTTATAATGACCACATGTGTATTTGTCGAATAGAATATTGTATATCTTAAAATCACACTATTTATCTATTTTTGTATGTATTTAGGCAGCAAGATGAAGAGGGCATTAATGTATCTACTAGGGACAAGAATAATAGCAGCAGAATAGCTGACAGACAGCATGCTTGCAAAAAACATCAGTGTATAACATTTAAAGTGATTTACTAAAAATCTAGAATATTATATCAAGCAGCTTTTTTCTTCAACATATAAAAGTGGAGAATGTTCCTGACAAAGAGTGAGGTAATACATGAATAGAAAATGACACTATAATAAACAGTAAGCAAATTATTTTAGGTATAGGGGATATATATTCATCAGAAACTTGGCTTCACATTAAAAGATGGCCTTGGAGAAGAAATAAATGAAGAAGAAATAAAAATGTATTATTAACCTATATAATGGTAACAAACATGGCAGAATTTATTGAGTGAAAAAAGTATATAGATGTGCAGAAGTAGTACCTGGGAATATCCTGTCATATGGTAACTGTTATCTGAAAAACTGTATCAGTTATATGGAAATAAGTAGATAAATTATAAATGAAAGTCTAGGGCACCTGATAAATTTTAAAAAGAATATTATTTGGCTTTCTCACAAAAATATAAAGTGTAGTCAAATATGATATTTAATTTAAAGCAACAAAAGGAGAAAATTGGTGGTATATTGAACAAGCAGTAAAGGAAATAGAGAGCTACAAACATAGTACATATATTTCTAATTATGTAAGTAATTATTTTAATCATGAGTAGCCCACTTAAATTAACTGTATAACAGAAATCCAACATTGTGCTTATAAAACAGAGGTAGTAGAAATCAAAAAGTTGATTTTTCAATTTATGCTGAAATACCAGAAATCAAATATAACAGTACTGTGTTTTTAAGGTAGGAAAAATGTTGATCCACATACAGAATATTACAACATTTACATGTAACACAGATTTCTATTTTCAAACCTGTGTCAATTGAAGTAACTTCTCATTGGCAATTGTAAAGAATAACGCCTCCAGAAGGAGTGCTAAGTATGTGGACATTTGATCTACCTGGACATATACCCAAAAGATGATTCATCCTACCACAAGGATGCTTGTTCAACTATGTTCACAGTGGCTTTAGTCATAATACTCAGAAATTGGAAACAACCTAGAAGCCCCTCAGCTGAAGAATGGATAAAGAAAATGTGGATTAGCCAGATGTTAAATAAATGACACCATGAAATTTGCAAACAAATGGTTGTAACAAGAAAAAAATTATCCTGAGCAAGGTAACCCAAATCAAGAAAGACAAATATGGTATATATTCACTTACAAGTGGATATTGACTGTTAAGTAATGGATAAATATACTACAATCTACAGACTCAGAGAGACTATTCAACAAGGAGGGTCCCAGTGGGGACACAGGAATCTCCCTTGGAAGGGAAAATAGGACACATGTTGCCAAAGGGCTGGGACCAGATGGAAACAGGAACAGGAGGAACCAGGTCAGGGGAGAATGATGGAAGGAGAGAATATACAGACAGAGTGGTATTGGAGTATATCTAGGGGATGATCTGGAGAATTAGTGAATTAGAATTATGGTTACCATAGAAAGAACCCTTAGTAATCGGGGAACAGGCCATCTCCTATAACCAGATAAGGCTTCCAGTGGTGGGACTGGAACATCATCTCAGCCACAAGCCTTCGACCTATAAACTGCCTGTAGGATCTGCTGGAACAGTAGGAGGGCAGAACTCCATGAAGGAAGGGAGCCCATGACTGACACTGCAGGGCTATTTAGTAACCAGAGCCTAGAGAGGCTGGAGACAATTTCTAATAATATTCTGCTATATTCATAGGTTGGTTATTAGTCCAGTCATTATCAGCGAGGCTTCCTCTGTCAGCTGATAGAAGCAGATGCAAAGGTCCAGGGACAACATCTTAGAAAGCTTGGGGAACCCGGTGGAAGAGAGAGATGCTGGACTGTGGAGACCAGAGGGATCAAAGCCATCAGGAGTACAAGCCGCAAGAAGTCAACTGAGTAACATTCCTAGGAGCTCACAGAGACTGAAGCAGCAGACACTGAGCCTGCATAGCACCCTACATACATCATATGATTGTCCATCTTGATGCTCTTGTAGAGCCCCTAAGAGTTGGAGTGGAGTGTGTGTGTGTGTGTGTGTGTGTGTGAGAGAGAGAGTATCTCTTAGCCATTTATCTAGCCTTTGGACCCTTTTCCTCTTGCTGGGTCACCTTCTCCAGCCTTGATGTTGGGGCTCATGCCCAGCCTTGTTCCAACTTTTTATGGTGTGGTATATCTGGGAGAGAGGGGAGAAGCAGGAACAAGAAGGTATAGAAGGAAGGGAGGATGGGGTTCAGGATGTATTATATAAGAGAAGAAAAAATGAATTATAAAAAATCAGTGCAATTGAAGAGGAAAAAATTTTTAGATGACCTAGAGATATATACTGTCACTGAACACTATAAGTAACGCAAAAAGAACTGAGCTCAGTAATATAGATTAGAATTAGAAGATGGATATATTATTAAAAAATACTGATTTCTTTATTATGAAAACTTTTTTTCAGAAGTTGCTTATAGTATTTTAGGAAAGATTTGTTTTCTCTTAAACCCAAGTTTGTAACGTTAAGAATAATGATAAAAGTTAAAAAAAAATACTGTGTAAAATTGCCCTCAGACTCCATTTAAATATCCCAATGTCTTATCTGAAGAACAGAAAAGTCTGAAGAATACCTTAATTTTATGTCCATTTTTTCCCCAGAATTTTACAGAGATCCCTGTTGTTTGTGTCAATGTTTAGTCTTGGATCACTGTGTATAGTACAGCATTCTGTACATGTTGATGCACATACCTTTATATGATTTTAAGATCAATTAATAAAATAGTAATGATCATCTTTCAAGGGTTCATCAGCAAAGTAATATTTCTGTATGGTGTATTATTTAGTCAAATTCATTTTTACTCCGTATTTCCATGATACTTTAGTATGAAAACTACTGGAAATTTTTTTATAATTTTGTACATTTGTAATGATACACTGCCCTCTTTTGAGCAGTAACAGTTTAATTTTAAAGAAGTAGGCATTTCTGCACAGCATTCTGACAATGTACAGAAAAAAATTAACAAAGAAAAAGGAAATCAGTTTAATTTTTCTGCTGTATCTAAGGTTAAAGAAGAATGACTCTGTCTTCATCATTTTCAAGTACCTTTTCATATGTGTGTTTTTAATTTGCTTATCATTATTATTTAGTTGTTTGAAAATAACACTATTCAGCAAATTTTGGCATACGTAATGTATATATATATATATATATATATATATATATATATATGATGTTCTCTGCAGAATATCTGTAATTTATTCGTTATGACTATTATGCTATTTTTTATTACTCTCCATGAGTAGTTTATCCTTAACAAATACATACACACCATTTAGCAACAAGGCCAATGCACTAAAATTGTCAATGTGAAGCACACTGTAGATTCAAGTTTTTTGAGATGTTCTTCATGGCTGATGACTTTCTAAAATTTATTACTTGAATTCCAAAAAATATATTACTGTTTTCTCTTATTTTATAGTCTTTTGGCATTCTAGTTTAAAGTATTATATTTATATTACTTGTAAACATGGGAATGTTATAATAAATCATTTTAATTGATTGAGACTGAGCATTCTTAATGAATCTATAATCTCATTCTGTTTCACTCTAATAAAAATAAAATGTTGAAGTCACTATCTCTGATTCATAATCTACTCATGGAAGTTGATTTTAAAACATAACAGATATTGC
The DNA here is from genome assembly GCA_026225945.1 of Cricetomys ansorgei. NCBI lineage: Eukaryota > Metazoa > Chordata > Mammalia > Rodentia > Nesomyidae > Cricetomys > Cricetomys ansorgei. The sequence goes on from JAMJFZ010000199.1 coordinate 26,777,119, forward strand.
CAGGTGGTGGTGGCACATGTCTTTAATCCCAGCACTCTGGGGGCAGAGGCAGGTGGATCTCTCTGAGTTGAGGCTAGCCTGTTCTAAAGAGTGAGTTCCAGGACAGCCAGAGTTACAACAGAGAAATGCTGTCTCAAAAAAATCTCAAAGCAAAAAGGAAAAAGAAAAAAAAAACTTACTGTCACATTCATTGACCAATACTCTTCTGTGATTAAAAAGCCTATTTCTCCAAAAAGAGTAGGAAATGAGTTTTATTTTATACTCACCTATAATGGAACATCAGCTGCATTCATCACTTGCTATGTATGACAAGTATAAAAAATATCTAAAAATACAGCTATTCTCTCTATATGTCATGTTTTATTCTTTGGTCTACAATGACCTCAAGGTTCTTCATGAACTTCATCTACCACTACAAAGACAACCCTACATTCTTAGGAGCAAACTAATGATAAATTAGTTTATTACACTTTCTCAAAGTCTGTGAAATGAAAACAGTATAATTATTGATATTTTGCACATTTGAGTGTACAATAATTTATTATGACTGATTGAAAAATTACAGGAACATTTTATTTCTTTAACAGGATAGTCAATAAAATTATTAGTGGATTAAGTATATCCCATTGTATAAGTATCCAGTGTAATATAAACTATGGAGAGTTTGAGGAAAGTGCATGGAGATTGTCAAGAATGCTGCAGTGTAACACAATCAGGAAGAGACTGCTGAAATGACAAAGGAGAGGCTCTGCTCAGAGTAATAGGTGAAGTAAGTACTGAGGTAGCAATTGGGTGGCTTACCATTTCCACAATTGCAAAAGGAAGACTAAACTTAGTATTTATTACTTAGCATTTATTACTCACAATCCCCTACACCTCTAAGAAATGTAAAGGAAAACAAAATGCAAATAATCTAATAATGGCCTCAGAAACTCGCAGTATCTATTGCTAAAGGCATGACCTGTTAAAAACAAGAATAACAGCTGCTTCATTAAATTGCTATCCTGAATGACAATTAAAAAGATTCCCAACAGCAATATCAATACCCCATACTGTCCAGGGAACCTCCAGGAGCTCCCTGTCCAAATCTATGACTGTCGAAATACATATTGAGAAGGCAATATGTTTCATGCCCATTTAAGAAATAATAAGGTCTATAAGTCCATGAGCTATATACAGGATATTTGGGGAAGAAGAATGAGTTTATTTCAGATAAATATTCCCTGTTATCTGGCCTATGTACCAATGGATGGCCTTACACCCATATACATATGGCAACAATGATTGGACTCACTGGGCTATCAAAAAAAGACAGGCTAGAAGAAGTGTGGAGAATATATAGTAAGGAAGTGTGGGAGTTGTTGAGGGGAGAACTGGCTATTAATATTATCAAAACTACACTGAAAAAATATAAAGAATTCTAAAAGATTGCATAATAAAATATTTTTAAAAATTATGGCTCATTGCTCTTAGCTCCTCATCAGAATTAGATGGCAGGATCTTCATCCTGGAGACACCATGTGTTCTTAGTACAGAATAAAGGGAAATCAAGCTGGAACTGGACAAAGAAGGGGCCTAACTGGGCAGCATTCTTAGTGAAATAAACTGCTCTGCAGGCTTCTGGAGGTGAGAAGGCATCAGCTGTGCTTCTACACTGTGGATTTTCCTTACTATGAGACTAGTACCTCCCAAACAAGACGGTCTCATTGTTGTAAAAGTGACAAGGATCTCTGAGTGCTAACATTGACTTTTCTACTGGATTTGAACCATGATATACAAGAAAAAACATGTGCTTAATACTGTAAACCTGATCAAACACCTTCAACTGGAGAGTTCACAGAGCCTAGGGCAGAACGTACTTCAAAGTAGGCCAGACTGCCTCTTAAACATACCTGAATCCATAAACTATACTACCATCAGTCCAGGTCAGAGAATTTTCTTTGAGCAGAGGACTGTACTTCTTAAGGCAGAAACTCACAATTGCTCAAAATACAGAGAATATGTGACTTTGAGTGCTCACTTGCTCAGCCTAATGTCAAGTTAGTAAAGATATGAAGATTGTTTTTTTTCTTTTTAAATCATATTCTAAGACATTTATTAGACTGTATTTAGGTAACTCAACCCTGAACTGGCTTATTGGAAACCAGAGAAGATGCTTTTATTATCTCTTCAGTCAACAACCCATGCTTGTTTTTCGTCTTCAATCAAAATCCAAACACTATAAAGGTCATTTTCTTAATTTTGAAATTTTAACTCAACATCATATGAAAGTTTGAACATATGAATTATTGTAACACTGACAAAGTAATATAGCTTTATTCACACACAAACACACACACATACACACACACACACACACACACACACTGAGGAAGTAGACAGCTCTTAGAATCCTAGTGATTCTTTTAATGCCTTAGTTTTATGTTCCTCAATGACTTGCGTTTCTTCATCATATATAATGATCACTACTGAGAGAAAAGATTATATTCTTAAGGCAGTAAGTTCATCTCTTAATAGAATCTGTTGTCTTTTCCCATGTTCCTAATTTTACTTTATGCCCTGTTTTTTTGTTTTTTACTGCCACTGAAGGGGATATTTGTTACTGCCTGAGTCATTTGGGGGATGGTCTTTTAATTTCTATGATCATTAGTGATTTCCAGTCAGAATCCTAGACCTAATATTGTTTGCTAAGGGATCACATCTCAAGTCACAGAGGTTAACACAGAGAATATGCTGTCATTAAAAAATTGCATTAATTAAGTAACCCTACCTGAGGTAAATCAAACTAGATGGCAGAAATAATTGCACATACTAGGATTTCACTGATGGTAAAATGTCAGATAATGAAGATGTAGAAACATCAGCCATACTTTTTCCATGAGACCATCCTTTATGCTAGAAAAGGAAAGACTGAAAAACTTACATTCACTTCTACTTGCTATTTATTAACAAGCTAAAAGTAATGCAAAAAGAAATAAAAAGAATGGATATAGACACTGAAGAATTGTTCTGGTGATGTTGGAATAGAAAACAAGCCTAAGTCAAGAAGAGCCCATAATTTCAAACTCAAAACAATGAACAATTTTCAAGATTCAATGAGAGCATTATAAGATAATAATATTTAGCAAATACTTTGGTAAAGAAAAATGGAAAATGATTTTACCATTTACTGGTCCATCTTGTACAATGCCATAATCTGTCTGACAGAATCAAAGTATTTAAAGCTACTCTTACCTAGAGTTTTCAATGTAATTTCTGATAGGACAGAAGAAAACAAGTTAGTGCTAAATTAACATTATCCTCCACGAACAAGAGGTTTTTATTTTCAAGTCATGCTTGACACCTCAAACATATGATTCTGGGCAAATTTGAAGGTAGTCCACAAGTAGAACTAAAGCAACAGTTACCATTTTTATATCTCCAGAGAGAATACAACCAGTTTCTATCCTCCATGGAATATAACTTCATCTTAATCATTATCTTCCTATTTCCAGAATGAATTAAAGATCTCTGAATATCTATGATCCTTTCAAAGACTGAGGTGTTAATTTGTGTTTCCAGACATAGAGCCTGTCAATTTTTATAAAAAGAGATTGAGGCACATACATTAAACAACTATAGAGAAATTTGTGAGGAGAGAGCCTTACCAGATATTAAACTGCATTTACTATTCAGAATATGTTGGGGAGGTTGAAAGAATTAGTGAGATCTACATATTAAAATATCTAAGATTTAATAGACTCTTAGAATACCTTGTCAATAATTCCACAATCATCCTTATATCCATACCCTAAGGATACATGAATCATATATCCATGAGCTCAGAACTAAAAGGTGCTTCCATTTTGTGTTTATTTCCTCAAACACTAGAATATTCCCTGTTGTACACAGAGAAAGTAAATGCTACAAGGGGCATCTATATTGTACCCACATCATCAAATGGTTTAATATTTCTTACAGAGGTATCTGACTAAATAGCTTTTACATATCCCTTAATCATGAGATTACATTTTCAGCAAAAGCTGTAGGACCATTTCGATCTGGAAATTCTTCTAAACAACATTCTCATGCACTGCTAAGAAATTTAGTAATGATAATTCTGGAATTCAATACTAGAGTTCATAATCAGTAACTTCCTTGTGAGATATTGAATTTGACAGAGTTAAGCATTATCTAACAGAGGATATCAAATTGAGACTTCAGAGAAAACTGCACAAAACCATGAATGTAATTATTATGAAGCAAGACCAAATAATTGCAATAAGCCAATGATGTCAAGTTATACAAAGCTGTCCTCCCAATGTGTTGCATAAAGACCCCTGCTAAGTTCTGCTGCTAACATTATCCTCCTTTCTTCTTCCCTTGTCATGTTGTTATTTTGGCTTTTATTTTCTTGCTTCACTATTTTCTTCTATGTACATATTCTTACTCTACCTATAATTGTTAATCGAAATATCCTATTTTGAAGCCATTCCTAGATTTTTAATAGATCCTCTGTAGTAGCTAACTGTAAAAGGACATTTATCACCAGACATTAAAGACATTCTCTGTGCAATTTTTATTTCATAAGATGAGACAATAGAAAAACATTAATCATGCCATTTCTATTTCTATTTACACTGACAGATAACTTTTAAAATGAACTCATTACTGTATTAGTATTTTTATTATTTTGATAACCTGATCTGTATAATCTACCCCTCAAAAAATAATCAAAAACTTAATCAGACACAATACAAATGATTTATTCTTCACTTATTTCATAGTTAAATAAATGCACTTGCTCCTGAAAGAAATTACTATGGAACTAAATACGTAATTTGTTCTATTTAAGGTATGGATTTGGTTAAGAGTTGCAAACATCTGCTGTTTGGCCAAATCCTCCAAAAATAAATTCAGATGCTTTTCTTAACTTGTAAACATAATGTCTGCTCCTATTTTCCTCACACTAATATGCATGCTTTATGGGAATATTAATCTAAGATTATCTGCAAAACAGATCTCATTAATCTCCAAGACTATACATTCCAATCAAGATGTAATTTCCAAAGTGTTAATGCCGTTGAGTAGAAAACCACTATAAGCACATATATTATTTGTTTATGTGAATCAGTGTAATGATTAGAGTTTGGGGATTACAAACACAGAAAAGACTGTTCGAAATATGTCACTAATCATGGCAAAAATTACAATTAATATGCCCTTTGTGCTACAGGGAAGGCAGTTTGGTGTCAATTCCTAGGCAAAGGAAGTGATGGATAATTACATTGCTCTTTATTTCTTGTTACTTGTTTTTGGTAGCATGTGAACCATTGTTAACAAATTGCTGTAATTAGAGATAAAAGGATTTTTTAAAAGTGGAAAAACTATATACCACCTTATGAACATTTTATAAAATTGATCTTCATCACTATGGAACTTGGGAAACTGGATTTTCTGCTTACATCGTATCTTTAATTGATTGTACTCCATTGTTCCTTTGATCAGGGGGGTCATTATGTTGTTCCATTGTTTTTCAAAGTCTTATTTATTTGTTTGTTTGTTTTTACTGATACATGTCTCACTATGTGACTCAAGTAAGCCTAATACTCACTGGGTATTCCAGACTAGTTTTGAATTTACAATCATCTTGTCTCAGTATTTTGACTGCTAGAATCACTGTGTGCAAGATCATACCAGGTTTTCATCCAGAATCATATATATTTCTCTGTAGTTGCCCCTTTGCCAAATGATTACTGTAATACTACACTAACAAAATCTTAAGAAACCAACAATCACACTTATTAGTGAAAACAGGTAATCTATTCTCCATGCAATGCAAATGTATCTCTAAATAAACTGGTGAATATTTAACTTGTGAGAAAATTATCACAGAGGAAGTGAGAGATTACAAACACAAATGGACATTGCTTGAAAAGTATATGATACTGAATCACATCAAAGAAAATCTGATTCATTCTTTTGGTATCAGAAGCCACCTGAAAACATGTGGCGTACACACACACACACACACACACACACACACACACAAATAGAAATAATATAAGCCTGGCGGTGGTGGCACATGTCTTTAATCCCAGGACTTGGGAGTCAGAGGCAGGCAGATCTCTATGAGTTCAAGGTTAGCTTTGTCTACAGAGTGAGTTCTGGGACAGCCAGAATTACAACAGAGAAAGAGGAAAAATAAGAAAAAAAGAAAAAAAAGAAAGGAAGAAAGAAAAAAGAAATAAAATTTCAAAATTAGTGAAATAAAATTTCATATAATTCTATTATGAATTTTTATCTTAATATGAAACAGTAAGTTCAATTGTTTACATAAGAATATAAATAAAGCTGTCACAAATGAGAAATGCATTTTCTGAGCAATACAAATAAACACAGAAATCTCATAAAAACAAAAAAATCAAAAACCATAATATAAAAGTAAAATACCTGTAAAAAATCCCCAAACAAAATATTGTGCGATGAAAGGAAAATCCAAAAACAGTTGAGTTTGTTTTGTGTTGGCTATTGACTACTGGCCATAGGGCCTGGCATTAAGAATGCTTTGTATACACAGTAAGAATCTGTTGGAGAAAAATAATTTTTCACTTGCAAGTGGATATCAATTTGTCATGCCATCTAGGTTATGGATGTATGCTTGTGTCCACTTACACTCTCAACACTCATGTACAGGTGGAGGCCCTGTGCACATTGTGATAGTCTTTCTGAATACATCAGTCCTACTGTGTGTAGAAGGCCTTGTTTCCTTGATATTTTGCATCCCATCTGGTTCTTGAAATCTTTCCATTTCTTCTTCCACAGGGTTCACCGAGCCCTGAGTGGAGGAAATAGGAGACATCCCATTCAGCATAAGTGTTCAAAGGTCTCTCACTCTATGTGCACTGTTCAGCTGTGGGTCTCTATGGTTATTTCCATATAGTGCAGAAGAAAACCTCTCTGATAATGACCAAGCAGGACACTGATCTATGAGTACAGCAAATACCATTAGGAGTCATTTTGTAGCTGCAGAGACAGAACCCCAGACAGACATCTCTCCTCACCAAATGGAGTCCAGTTCCAGAAAATGATTTCTATCTAATTGAGCTATTAGTCAAAGGGTACCACTGGAAACCCCTAAACAACCCAGCCAATTATCAAGGCTTTTAATTGCTCTCTACAAACTGACAATAAGAAGCTATTGCTGAGGGTGACACCTACACAACATATTGAATACGGCTAATTTGAGGTACTGCCTACCTAGAACCTTTATCACTAATGGCTAGTGACAATGTTACTGGAAGGTACTGTGCATGCTACCACAGGAGAAATATAAACACCAGTCCAGCTACAAACCCTTCAATCTACAATGGTGACCTGATAGTGCTGTAGTGGCACAAAACTTATGGGCCTAATAAACCAATATCTGATTAGGTATAAAGCCTACTGAATGAGATGCAACCTATCCTCAACACTAGTTAGATGTCCAAGAAAGAAAGACTAAATGGGAAAGAGACCTAGAGAAAATTTATATTTATATTAATATATCAATCATCTAGAATATTCTGTACTGAATAAGTGTTAGGACTGTGGGATGAGGATGCTTTTTGATGATTCATTCATAATAGGACAATTAATGTTTCACTTTATTTTGAATATATTACTTCAGAAAAATAGAAACCTAACGGAAATCTACAAGAAAACATTCAAGCCCTAGAAATTTAATTAATGGTTAACATTTCTGGGATGATTATTTCTGAAAGTTTTAAATAAATTACTGACTTACTTTTCTCTAGAATGTGAATTATATTCTTTTCGGCTTCATGGATTTAATCATTTGTATATCTTAGAAGCTAGTTAATTTATAGAAGTTGGCTAGACATTCTTCAAGCTACCAGACAAAATTAAATGCACTAACATATCTAAATCTCCTACAGCAGTATCTTCCCCGTAATGACCATTCAGTGTACATTAGCCATTATTAGAATTACTTACTCATTTGTAACTTAAAATGTACCAAGTCCTTAATTATAATAGAGACTATTTTTCCTTCATTTTCTTTTCACCATCATGCATATGCTTCTATTGCAACATTATCAAAATGGCACCATAGTCAGAGGTTATTTTAAAGTCTGAGATATTCATCGCTTCACTTCTGAAATTGTCTGGTCTTTTATTTTTCCTCTGGGTTAACAGTTAATGAAGATTCCCAGCAGAGTGTTAAGGTAGCAATTACAGCAGAATTTTTGAGCTGCAAGAGCTCAGTTGAAAAGCAAATTCTATCTTAATCAAAGCTCCTTTGGGAAAGTGATGACAAAGGATAGCATAGCTGCAGCAAAGACTGGGTGTCAGTGAAGGAAAGACCTAATTGTTGCTGTTACTCCCTATCAGTCCTATTCTCAGGAACCCATGGCATGCTGTGTTATTTTATGTAATATATGATTACACAATTGAATTTATATAAATAGCATAATATAATATATAATCCCAGGAAATGTATGTGTCTTTGTTCTTAGGTAGAGGAGTTCTTCTCTTGAGATATACACAAGTCTATATTTTGGATGACAATATACAGGTAAGATTGTTCATTTATTTTTTGTTTGATTTTCTAATTATTAAAATGGCTATGATAATCCTATATAATTTGGAAAACACTGGACAATGCAATAAGCCAGTGAAATATAGTGTATATCACCTAGGTTTAATGATATGATTATTTCAATGTAAAATAAACTCATTCATAATGCCTTTTGAAAATATAAAGAAGCTTCCTCTGTGTCTTATTATTACTAATGCTATGAAACACCATTACCAAAAGAGTCATGGGGTAGAAAGGGCTTATTTGGGTTATGCTTCTATATCACTGCTTTCTCTGAAGAAGTAAGAACAGAAACTCAAACAAGGCAGCCCCTAGAGTCAGGAGCTGATGTAGAAGCCAAGGAGGGGTACTGTTTACTGGCTTGCTCCTCATAGTTGGTTCAGTCTGCTTTATTACAGAACCCAGGACTATCTGTCCAAGCATGTCATCACTTACAATGTGTTGGGCCTTCCCAATGGATCACTAATTAAGAGAATTACAGGCTTGCATACAACCTGTAATTATTGAAACATTTTCTCAACTGAGGCTCCCTTCTCTTCAATGACTGTTCTTTGTGTGAATTTGACAAAAAACTAGCCAGCACAACTGACTCCTTGTCAAGCTGATATGCAAACACATCACTGTTAAATCACAGATTTTCCTTTCTTGTTCATTTCCTATGATCACATACTAATGTTAACATTGCAAGATAAAAATATTCCAAATTTAAGTCACACAGTCTTTAAAAATTTCACTTAAAAGTCCAAAGACTTTTTAAACTATCCACTTATTTTAAAAACAAAAGTCTTTATAAAATTCCAAAATCTCTTTAAAAGTTTAGTCTCTCAATGGTTGACTCATGTAAAATAAAACAAATGTATTCCTATTGCAGGAAAGAAGAACCAGGGCACAATCAGTCACAATATAATCAAAGAAATCTCAAACTTTAATTGTATAAATAAGACAATGTCCAATATCTGGGATCCATTCATGATCTACTGGGCTCCTCCAAAGTACTGGGATCACTTCTCAAGCTCTGCTCTAGTTTGTCTTCTTAGCTCAGGGAAGCTCCACTTCACCATGGCTGTTATTCTTGGTAGTCATCCAAAGTTATTACTCTTCTGTTGAAACTGGGCTGCATGTTCACCAATAATCTCTTCTGGGCTCTTTTCATCATGCAAAGCCCTAATATTTCTCCATAACCACTTCAGTCTGGGACTTCAACTACTATTCTGACTACAACTTCACCAAGGGCCTCCCCTGATCTCTCACTGTTTTCTGAGACTCCATTATACCTTTAAGATCAGTAAGTACCACGTTGGTGACTTTTACACTACCAATTTGACTTCCAAAACAAGATACAACCTTGACCACTTATGGAACATAGTTTCTGTGTGCTGACTCTGAAAACAACTCCTTGATATTTTGCCTTAATCACTGCTAATTTTTTAGCACCAGCTAGTCATCATTGATTATACTAGCAAAGTAAATGTTTCACTTACTGTTTCTGGTCTCTTGTTAATCACAGCCTATTTTACAGCTCTCCCTATTCAGATCCACAGATTCTTCACATATTATTTATCTCTTTTCCTTGCTTCCCTCCCTGGAGCATGGCTGAGCTATCAGCCACCCAGCTCAGTCTCCCAGGAAGGAAAGCTCAGGGCATGGGTCAACACATCTTGATGAGTCCCATATCTGAGGACTAAGAATACAAGAGAGCAAAACAGATTCTCCGGAGCTTCTCTCCTTTATTAAAGTGAGGCTGGTACAGACAGGGGATGGTCTTTGTTACCCAGGGTTGGTATCTATTGGTTAAGACATATGCAGCTCAAGTCTAAGCTTCCAGGTCTTGCAAGAGCACCTTCTGCATGAGGTGTGGTTTCACAGGGATAAAGAGGAAGGCATCTTATTAGTAAATAGACTCATCCCTAGGCTTCCAGATACAGCACAGATAAGCACCAACCAAGCTACATCCCTTTGCTTCTGTGAAGCAGGCAATATTTAATATTTAGCTGAGTTCTGGCCAGGGCTAAAGAGAGGAGCAGACGAACACCTACTGTTCTCATCTCCTGGGATGATGTGGTGTTCTAAGCCAGCTTTGACCCACTCTTAGCTCTATGAAAGTCCCACATTCACACAGATGCCCTGATTGAGTCTTTGTTCCCTCTGAAACTTCAAAATCAAGGCCTGCACCATCTGCATTGTTCTCAGCTTTCTTATATACTTAGGAGAACAGCTCACTGAGCTCTCTTCATGCAATGACTTTTCTAGCCCTACGTTCCAAAGTACTCTCACAATCTTCCCCCAGACAGTCACATCTGTCACAGAAGTACTGCCACTATCTTCGTATTGATTTCTGACTTAGTGAGAGTTACTATTGTTATAATGAAGCATCATGATCAAAAGCATCTTGAGAAGGAAAGGGATTTTTGGCTTACGTGTCTACATCTCTGTTCATCACTAAAAGAAATCAGGGCAGAAACTCAAGTAGAACAAGCATCTGGAGGCAGGAATAAATGCAGAGGCCATAGAAGAGTGCTGTTTACTGGCTTATTCCCCATGACTTGTTCAGCCTTCTTTCTTATAGAACGTCCAGAACTTCCAGCCCAGAGGTGGCCCTTCTAACATGAGCTGAGCCCTCCATCTGTCATGGCTCACTAATTAAGAAAATACCCTTTGGGCTTGCATAAAGTCCAATCTTATAAAAGCATTTTTTCAATTGAGACTCCCTCCTGTCCAATGACTCTACCTTGACTTGACTCTTGGATATAAAAAATACATGAAATAATTTAGATGGAGTCACTATATGAGGTGGGGAAACAGTGCTCCATTTAGATATCTTACATCAACAAGTAATAATTCCAGGGCCCAGAACCTGGTGCAAATTGTTGAGTCAGCATCCAGAAGAGTCTCATAAAGCCCTTCCCCCCAAAAACTCATTGTCATTACCAAGACTGTTGCTTGCTTTCTACAACATGATAGTAAAGCCCTGTTGCTGAGGACAACACTTACTTATATCCCTGGACACAGAAAGTTGATTTGGTGCCCAAATAGAAGCTTCATTTCTCCTAACAGACAAACTGTATCCTGATATTTTTCCTGTGTTGTTATGCAATTCTCCCTGGGAATTTACAGAGACTGATTTCTATCAGCACTGTTTCCTGAACATCTTAATGAAAATAAAAATACTGAAGCAGAGAACTCAGGTGATTCTGGACCTTTACTTACAATGGAAAAATTGTTTTACTGGTAATGATATAATAGTGATAACAATGATAAAAATTTAAATGAATATTTAACATGAATTACTGGCCGTATGGATTTTATTTTTCTAGTTGTCTCAATTCCAGGTGAAATACTAGAAATTTTAGCATGTTAACCATTTCTTGGTGCAACATGCTAAGTTATAGTCAAACTAATGCAGTTGAATTTTGAACAGTAAAAGAACTAATGGGAACTGTCTTAGAAGTTTCAGCTTCTTATTTCAAGTCTGTAGCAATCTCCAGACTTCCAGTCAATACCTAGAGCACTCTATAAATGGCTATTTTGTTAATATCTTAAAATATATACTTCAGTATTTTAAAAACATCTTTTTAATATAAAATATACTGAGATATTGTAATAATTCCTAAAATTTAAATATGGAAATAACATTTATATAAAATTCACACATGACTAAAATCTTTATAGAGTACATTGTGCAGGTTAATATAGTTAATTCTTCCTAGACAGATTTTTTAGTTCAAGTAGATAAGCAATTCTAGAAAAGGAGTCAATAATGACTTCACAAAAATGTGAATGTACTTAATTTCACAAAGCTGTATGCCTTAAAAATTAATATTCTAGAGACTGATTTTAGGTATGTCTAAATACTGCATACACACATACATAGGGTCACAAGCAGTGCATAGCTTTAATTTATAGCACAATTATGTGACACATCCAAAATTTAATCTTTTTGAGACAAGAGAATGAATAAAATCATATAATAATAATAATCTATAAAGCCTCCAAAGAGTCCATATAATGTTCTGATTGTCCACTTCCTATGACAGATGCAAATGAGCATGAGAGTCCTTCTCAAGTAAAGCAATTAAGATCTGTGCTTTTTGTCCTTGTCTCAATGTATGATTAAAGCTAGATTTGTTTTCTTTCAGCTGGTACTATTTCCACATGAATGATTCTTCAAGTTAAATATGCCCACTCAAAAATAATTCTTCTCATGAACACGTATTGAAAACCACCTTACATAGAAACACTACCTTGGAAAAATCAGAATGCATTTTTAATCAAAATGGCCAAGTCTTCTCACAAATAAACTGATGCTAATATCCTGTAATTGTTTTCTATGTTTTATTTATTAGACAAGTATCTGTTCTCACTGGTTTGCATGGAGTTTACATGAAGCTTTGGTTTGTTAATATTTCCAGAAAGAAACACTGTTGAAGTCATGCATACACTCTCAAGTTTACAACTCTTCTTCTGATGTTTAATTCAATACAGCAACTGCCACATTATACATTTTAATATTTGTGGCAACATAATAGGATAAGTTTCTTCTGATGCTTTGACCTATTTGGGGAATGTTATCCTGAGTCCAGAAATTATTGTATAAACATAACCCTAACATTAATGGACATTGTGATTAAAGTATAGTCTAGAAGTGGAGAGTTCTGGATTCTCTCTGGAATAGGTAAGCTTTGGGTTCTATAAATAGAATGAATATATCTCAGTGTGGCATTGAAACATCTCAAATGAACGGTATTCATATGAATGAGAAATGAAAAATCTGCAACAAGTCCTTTCTGTACACTTATTATAAAATCTTTTAAATGGAAGAACATGAAGACATCATCAGCAGACCATTGTGCAAGCATACAGTTAAAACAAACTTGACTCATGTTCCTTTAAAAAAAAAAAAGAATGTTCTTTATATTACCTGCCTCCTCATCTCTTTCCTTCCCCCCTCGCTCTCTCTCTGTATGTGTTTATGCATATATTTATGTGTAAGCACGTGTGTGAAATGTGTGTGCATGTGTATGATGAGGCGATATGCATGTCAAAATGTCCATGTTGTGGCTAGAGAACAACTTTCTGTAGCTTAATCTCTCCTTGTACCTTCACAAAGTTTGCTGTGGCTTGAACTCAGGTTTCCAGTGTTGTAGGCAAGATCCTTGCCCTTCTGAACAGATTCCTAGACTTAATACCTTTGTTAAAACAGCATTTTTGAGCCAGGGGAAAAGCTAGTGGAACTGAATGTAGGTAGACAGATATATAGAGCAAAAGATCTAGTGTTCTTAAACAAGTTTTAGTTCACTGTAGTTAATTTTAACTGACAACTTGACACAACCAAGATTCATTTGGAAAGGAGTTTTATTAAGGAAATAGCTAAATTGGGTTTCCTGTCACCACAGAGGGAAATTTCTTGATTACTTGTGGATGTCTTGATTATTAGTGGATGAATATTATTGTGCCCTGGCAGAGGATCCCATTTAGTAAAAGGGAAGAGAAAGCTAGTGGAGAGCAAGCAATCAAGGAATCAAGTAAGAAAGCTTGCATTCATTTCTCTGTGTACTTGACTGTTGATGTCTGGTGACTAGCTGCTTTGTCTCTAGCATTGACTTTCCCCTCAGTGAAGGAATTATCAGCCACATGAACCCTTTCTCCCCTAAGTTGATTTTTATCCAGATATTTTACCACAGCAACTGAAGTGAGACTAGAACACCAACTTCCTTGGAAAATGAAATTAGTATTTTTGTTTAATAATAACTTCTCATTCTGACCATCTTCAGCCTAATTTTAATTAGTAGTTTGGTTGGAATACATTCATTCACCTTAAGGGTAACAATTGTTTCATAATTATAGGGTTTCTTATTAAAGGAAATTTATAGCAAGCAAGGGAGAAAAACCTATCCTAAATATATTCTTGTCACATTTCTTTGAATAGTATAATAGGATTACAAATTAAATATTTTGAACTACTTAAAGTTAGTAACTTTTTTTATTACTTTAGTTAATATTTAAAGCATTTCTTCTACTTACAGTAGGTATATATGTTCATATGTTCTACCAAGATATATTTTTGATATTTTAACTATATATTTTATATATATTATATGTATTTTATAAGTATTATTGAAAATTACAGAATCATAGTTACATTTGTTAAGTTAGCTAAGTAATAGAAATAGGGATATGAGGGTGAAAAAATCCCTGCACCCTTCAAGTTTAAAATTAGTATGACAAATATGAAGTAGTAGATACATACAAAGTAAAATTCACACAAAATCTGCAAGGATGGACTCAGTAGGTTGTATTTATATATCTGTACATAGACATAAATATGATTATATGTATATGTATGTACACACACACACACACACACACACACATATATATATATAAACAATAATAAAATAAAGAGACACTATTGATTTGAGAAAGGGGGAAACATAGGAAGGGCTGGAGAGTGGTGGCCTGGAGGGTCTGTGAACCCCAAAAATGACCAGCATGTTATGATGACCCTAAGGACACAGAGGTGCCATTAATATATTTGTAGTAATCAACAGCTCTGAAATTAGATCGAACACTCACTCATCAAGAGGGAAATAATGCCTTATACAGGAAACATAGTTAACTACTAGGGGCTAGTGCATGGATTATAGAGGAGAACGTGCAACTTCCTCATTACTAAACAAGCATAATTCCTAACTATAGTCAATTTGACCTTATAGACACAGATATATGTAGCACTCACCATTCACCAAAAAAACAAAAAACAAAAAACTTCTCTTTAGAGCAGATGGAAATCATTACAGAAAACCACAACCAATCAAAATGCAGAATTGTGGAGGCCAATCCACATTTACCTAACAACTCCTTCACCTAAGGCTTAAGAACATTGCAAAGGAGGAAGCAAAGTGATTGTAAGAGCCACAGGATCAGGGAGTTTGCTGTGAGACTGTGTGTCCCTGGAGTGTCAAAAGCTACATTGATAAAGTTCACCAGTATGACTACATAAACATGAGATTAACAAGGATAATAATGATAGACATACTAATATGATCAAAGAAAGCTCATGAGACCCCCAACGTAAACAAAGAACTATAGGCAACTAATGAATGTTGAAAGCAAAAGAGTTAGGCATCTCAAGGGAAGAAAATACCAATTGGTTACCCAATACCAAGAGATCAGCCCTGAAAACAATTATATACAAGTTACGTTTTATAATGAGCAGATTACAATTATGTCTTTAAAAATATATATATACATGTATACACACACACAAAACAATTAAGGAAAAGAGGCCAAGAATTTGAAAACCAAAAGATAAAATAAAAACAACTCTGATTAATGTATTCATCATATATTTATAGAATATAACACATGTTTATGTATAAAATACATTAAGCAACTACTTTATGTCCAACATGCATTGTGTGAAAAAATATTCAACATCAACAATCATGGGATAAGCATTCAATTCTTGAGGAAACATCTAATCTCGCCACTTAAAATGACTACTATCATAAAGATAATCAGTGGCTAAAATAAAAATAAAGAACAAATATGTCAGTATAAAATAGACTAAATTATTCAAATTATTGTGATTAAATTGAAAAATAAAAAAATTAAAATAGTGAGAGGGAGAGACACATGAGCACTCAGAGAGAGAGAGAAAGAGAGACAGAGACAGAGACAGAGACAGGCAGATAGAAAGCAAATTTGCAGAAAGTAGAATTTTTGTTCATAGTTAGGGCATACATCTGTTCAACCACTATGGAAAACAGCATCAATATTTCTCAAAATGTAAACATAGAGCCACCTTACTATCTAGAAACTTCACTATTGAGAATATGCCCAGGAGATTTTTTTAATTGAATATAATTTCCCAAAACTTAATAAATATATTGAAATGAATTATTGGGTTGACCCAGTTTTTAACAATTTAGAGATTAAACACTTATAAATGCTATAGTAAGTTTAAATGTACAATTTATAAATATATGAGATTTGTATTGTGAGTTGCTTACTCTAGAATTAGTACAATAAGAAATATTTCTAAATAAATATTAAATTGATTTCTATTTATTTCATGTGAGCTAAAAATTGGTGTGTTTTAGTGTAATTAAGTAATTCCTTCTTTCAGGTCCTCTAGTAGCAAGTATATTCAAGTGCTCTTGATTTTGAGCATTTTGAACAGAAACAATTGTTTCACGAGTGGTTTATTTTCCTGCTTGTTTTGTTTCAGTTGAAGCCTACATTACCTGCTAGTATGTGGCAAACTGCAGATCTTTTATACAAGTTTCTAGGATACTGTGCTTACTGGTTCATAACATTCACAGTACATGTGACAGGGAAAATGCCATGTTAGATAATTATCCACTAAAGATCACACATAACCAGTAACTGTACATGTTGGTACTAAACACAGTGTATCAAGATCAGAGGCACTGGAAATTACCTGTATCTACATTAGCATAGGGGAAACAATTTCATTTTCTGTACCTGTCATAGTACTTAAGTGGATTATTAAATATTAAATTATTTTTGCATATCAAAAGGAAGAGTTAAGGTTCTAGTAACTCATTAACTGTAACTGTAAACACAAAAATACATCTAATGTAAAATTCATTGAATACATCATTATTATTTCTATTTTATACTTAAGAGAAAACAAGTCATGGAGAAGTCTAACAACTATCTCTTGGTTAGAAAACAAACAAATAAACAAAAGGAAAACCACTAAGGAGTTAATCTAAGATTAAAACATGCAAGGTTTCTCCAGAGTCTATGACCTGCAACAGTGCAGCCAGTCAGGGCAGAGTCCAATGGGGTATGTGCTAGATGGAATCATGCATCAGTAAGTCCATGAGTACTATTTAGATAGAAGATCTGTCTGATTGCAGTATCTAAGTCCTATGCCATTTCCAAAAGGAACAGGAGCTAATATGTATGTAGCTAAATCAGGTTGGATTCCCTAAAACTGCAGAAGTCATTGCACTGTGTTTTCTCCTAAATCGCCTGTCATGGCTACATTTCAGTTTAAATCCAAATTTGGCCTTTATCTTATTTTTGAGTGTATGATGGTCGACACTTTTTTATGTGTCCATTGCTTCTCTATGCTTCTTTTATAAACTTTTTTTAAAATTTTTTGAAGTTAAAATCTAATCATATAATTTTCTCCTTTAACTTTCCTCCCTTCAACTCTTCACATGTACACCTTTCCACGCTCTCTCAAATTCTTAGATTTGTCCTATTTTTGTTAATTATTGAGGTAAGTAGAAATAGATATTGATATGATTTACATATATATAACTATTCACACACACATATATATATACACATATGTATATATTGTGTATATATTTATATGTGCATGTATATATATATATATACATATTGTATATACATATATATTTGTGTGTATACAATCAGCTTAGTTATTATAATATTACTTGTTATTTGTGTGTGTGTGTGTGTGTGTGTGTGTGTGTGTGTGTGTGTGTGTATGTGTATAAATCTGCTTAGTTTGTATAATGTTACTTGTACATATATGACTTCAGGATTGATCACTTGTCATTGGATGACTAATCCCTGGGGAAGGAGACTTTCTTCTCTCTTAGCATTCCTCAGCTGTCTATAGTTGTTTATATAGGGCAAAGACCACATAAGATTCTCCTTCCATGTTAGTATGTCTGTGGGCTCAAGTCATCTTGGAGTTAATCAGCTACTCTCTGCAGTATTGTACTCACACTTACCTGTTCTCAGTGCCTCTTCAGCAACTTCCATTCATTTTCTTAAACCAAAGATTTCCTTATTTACTCTTCTACATGTACACATATATATCAAATATACCACACTTAATTTTCTTATACTTTAGTAGTGATGAAAATAGAAATGAAAATGAATGAGTGAATGAATGAATTAGGAACCTTCATGAAAATAGGACCAATTTATATTTCTTTTTTCAAATGCCTAATTTTTCAAAAGTAAATTTTAAAAAGATCAAGAATATCTTACAATTTCTTGAATGAATATAAAAGAGTGTAAAGATGATTTGTATAAGTATTAAATATACCTGACCTTCTCTTTCCGATAGATGCCAGTCAATCACAAATCTATTCCTGCATCTTAAAAGAAGGTAAAGGTGATGGGATAATTGTTTGTAGAGCAATACCTAACCCCTTGCAAGGGATTTGTGTAAGGTTCAACAATAATCCTACTGTGACCAAAGTCTGGAAGGGGAATATTCGGCTGCTTCATGGACAGTTCTCTCAGTTTAAAGATTAAAAAAGGTAGCGGGAGTATTAATTTTCTTAGGATGTACCTGTGTTTAGTGAAATGAAAATATCAAATAGTAATAATAAATACTAGCATCTCACCACATCCATTTCAGATTCTACTCTAAAATGAACAAGCAGAAGAAAGGAAAAATGAAAAAAGTCCATATTCTCAGAATAATAACATATAGTTTAATTGCAGAAATAACCATTCTTTAAGGCTACTAACCTTCAAACTTGCTTTGTTTAACAGCATTTAATTTGTTATGTATCAATTCTTTTGACAAAAAATATATACCTTATAGGGCCTGAGTATGGTAGTGTTTGAAATACTCACATTAGCATGATATTGTTTGAAACATTCGTATATTCTACTGTCTCCCAAACAAATCATTTTATTCACCACTTTAGGGAAGACAGTAGAATTCTTAATGTTTTCATACTTAGTTTTATTGGTTTTGAAATGAATTATATGAATTATAATTATATTTGATATTCATATCTGGGCTACATTTTTCTTTAGTTTTTAGTTTTGAGATTACATTATAAGCATAACATTTCTCCCTTCCCTGTCCTCTATCTATCCCAATCCCATACATGCCTCCTTGATTATGAGAGCTAATTTACTTTACAAAAATATTAGCAGGATGCCATGAGAATAAAGTAATCGTAACTCATAGCCTATACCATAAGCCACAGAGTGAAAATAAATGGAAAGTAGATAAATCAAGATATTCTCCCACTAGAAAAAAAATTGCATGCTTGCAAAACTACAAAGGATAGATTTCCAAGAATTTACAAAATACAGGTAACTGAACAATATGCAAATAATACAGCCTAGACCAGATTAAAACTTGATAGAATAAACAGAAATGTTGGTGCATTGATACAGTGTACCTAGCTTCAAAAAGAGTAGCTTAGAGTGCCTATACCCTTATCACAGTAGCTGAAACCAAACTCCAAACCAAATATTAAGCAAATATATTTGATTAGGGACAGTTAAGAAGCAAACTAAACTATAAATGAGCAAAGTAAAAGCTTTGGGGTCACCTGACAGACTGCTGGTGCCCTGAGTAGTGTTCCTTAGAGCAGTCAAAAGGGAAGATTCCTTGGGATACAGACTAAGAAGCAGTGTGTTGTCTTAGGGCACAGAGGACATCTGTGAAGATGGATTTCAACTTCTGATTCTAGACTATAATTGGCCATAATTTTCGACACAAACCAATCTGAGGTTTAACTCAGCAGATCCCAACAAGTCTTTAGAGATAGCTAATCCCCAACCTTTACAAATTGGAATATACTGAAGTTTCCTTCATCAATGTCACAGTATTGTCCCTAATAATCTGGAGTCTTAGATGTTCTATGAGAAGATAGAATACAAAGCTCTTCTGAAAGTAGTCACATTCATTCTCCCATAACTAAGTGTCTTTTCCTCTGTAGTCTATACAAAACAGTGCCTTATTATTCTGAGTTCTGTAGTCAATTAAATCCTAATCAAGGTGTTCCATATTTACTCTGACAAGAGCCTACTTTCTAAGATACAGTGCCATCTGTGATAGTAGGTATTTAAGTATGAAACAAGTACTTTTTTATAAGGACATCAATCTATGCTTAAGATGTTCATGGAGTGGTCTCTTGTAGATAATTCTGTTTTTTAATAGTATCAAAATGCAGAAGACATTTAACTATTACAATTTTGGATGACACAAACATTCAAAATATGTGAAGTTAATAGACTATAGCAACCATTTAGTTTTTAGATGCATTTTGAATTCTGAGTCTTGATTAAAATCTCCTTAGTTACAGGAAAAATATTTTGCTTTTTAATATTTTTAACTGGAATATAATTATACCATTTCTCTCCTATCTTTCCTCCTAGTAGCCACTCCCAGATATCCTCCTTCAAGATTCTTCCATGATCTTCCCACTCCCAAATTAATAGCCTCCTTTTCTTTGATTATTATTGTTTTGCGTGCGCACACACACACACACACACACACACACACACACACACACTCACATCTATGCTCATACACATATAGGCATGAGTGGGAACAGATATATACAAATGTAACCTGATGAGTCCATTTTTGTTTGTGTTTTACATGTGATTTCAAGTCTGACCACTCTTCACTAGACAATCAATGAGGAAGCTCATCCCTGAAAAAAAGCTACTTTTTCTTTCAGCAGTCATTAGTTTCCTATGCTTCTCTGTCTAGGGGTAAGACCCTATGAAATTTACCCCTTTCATGTTAATATACCCATTCATAATGCCATTGTTCTAGTCTTATTTGTGCAGCCATTTCTAGAAGAGATTGTTTCACTGCAGACTTCCTTCCTCTTGCATGATATTCCTTTAGGCATAGAGAAGGAATTGTAATGCAGTTATATCTGTTGGGCTATCCATGGTTTGTTGAACTCTACACTCTGTCCACTTGTGTGGACAGTGACAGTCTTCATTTGCAATAAAGAGAATATTATTTATTGGGTTGTGTTTGTGTCAGTTATCTGTGAGTATAAAGATAAGATTTAGAATGTACTAATGAATCATATTGGTTTAGCAAAGTGGCACTGATAGATTAATATTACTGGAAAGTTAAGTTTGGGATTCTACGTGTGACCATATCTATAGAAATTTCAGAAAGTTACTGTTAGTCACTAATGAACCTTTAGTCACCTTAGGAGAAAGACAATGAGTGAGTCAGAATTAAGTAAAATTAGAACTTGTAGTTTTCTTTCTTGAACTGACTAGGAATATAAGCAACTGTTTTCTAATGACTTACATTTGAGGCATCCCTATAAGGCTAGCAGTAATGGTCTCTCATAGGACAGGCTCAGAATTTCATTAGAAAAATGTACTCCCAAGATCACAGATGTTTGATTATTTTCACAACTTCTTTCAGGCTAGGCAGAGAATGGGTTTTTATGATCAACACTCTGCATGGCTAAGCTTGTGTTGGGTTTGTGGGTGTGATGGCCCAAGGTTAAAGTATTGAACATAAAATACTCTAAGTTATTTGTTGTGATAAAGACGATTCCTTAAAACAGGAGGAATATGAAATGAGAAAGCAATGGATGAAACAGATGGCAAAGAATAGGATATTGGGAGGTGTTAAGAATTCCAAGCTAATTCTGTGAGAAATGTTTATATGCTGCAAGTAAGGGAAGACACAAAATAAAAGATGCTGTTAAGATTCTAGATAACTAAATGGAATGAAAGACAATGTCTTGAACCAAAATATCATTAGATAAAATGCTGCTTAAGGGATGTTGATGAACATGTGCTTAACTTTTGAGCATGTAAAACAGAGCATTTCTTTCTAAATTCATTAGGATACCCAATGCTTAAACAAATGGTGCACTCATATTGAAAAATGTTGAGGGAAACATAGAACAGTGGCAGTGTTTAGAGAAAAGACAGAATATAGTGAATAAATGGAATAGACAAAGAGGGATATCATGGCCTGTATTCAGAAATGATTCTTTCTCTAATATTGATGTGAATTGTCACTAATAAGTACACAGAAAAGGAGAAACACAAGAATTCAAAACAGAGATACATACAGTATGTGTCTGTGTGTGTGTGTTGCCTACAATATAAAATAATTTAAAATGAGCTTTTGCTCTAATTTGAATGTTTATCTCCTCTAAAATTTACATTGAAATTATTGTCATTATGTGTTGAGAATTTACATAATGGATTGTGTATATGGCTCATTAGTAAAGTCCTTTTAAAGCAAGCACTAGGACTTGTGTTTGATATCCATAACTCCACTTTAAAAAATTAAAAATTAAATTAAAAAGTCCTAAGCTTGGTGAAATGTGCTTATAATACATGCATAGGGAAGTGGAGATAGATGGATCCCAGGCCAGTTTATTCTACATGGTTTCAAAAGGTAATAAAAAGCATGATTCATGTTGAAAGGCATCTGAGGTTGACCTCTGGCCTGCACATGAACATGCACAAATGGGTATGTGTACCTGTTTCCCTTATACATGGAAACACATGAACACACACACACACACACACACACACACACACACACACATTATCCCTGAGTGAGTAGGCCACAAGGGCTCTATGCTCATGAGAAGATTTTTCGCAGTTATTATATGTTAATTTGATGTAAAATCTTGCCCCCATCTTTTCTTTCTGTTTTTCTTACTTTCCTTTGTTCTTCCAGCAAACAGAATGGACTCACAAGGACAACAAAGAACAGCCCGTTCTGGACTCTGAATCTGTGTATACGTCGATCTAGCATGGTAAAAGGTTTGAAAATATTAGATAATGTAACATGTAAGGAATATTGATGAATGTTAGCCTAAAGAACTTTTAGAAAATAATTTCTTTAAATTAATTATTTAATTTCAGACACTCTGCCATAGAATAAAACATGGCTTAACAGAACATCCCTAAATGAAAGAGAACAAATTATGGAATCACCTACTCCAGATCCCATGTTTATATGAACATATTATTTATATCACATGTGATCTAGCCCTTAACAATCTTGTATAAGTTTATTCTTAATTTTTTATTCATTTTCTTGCTCTTAAATAAGGTTTTTTTAAATTTTTAAAATGAATGGAAACAATACCAACTAGTAGATAAGTCTTGATGTGTATTTGTTTATATGTGCTCTGTCTCTCTGTCTCTCTCTAATTCAGAGTACAAACAAGTGTGCACACACATACACCTCTGTAAGAAAGAAAGAGAGACAGAAACAGAAACAGATTTTTGAAAAAAGGATGTTTAAAGTTTTTTGAGTTTAAACTTAAGAGAGTGAAATATATGGCTTAACTGATTGATGACTTACGTTGCATATATATATATATATATGACTTTATTTCTTCTCACATTTCCTATAAAATTAAGATATTAGATCATAGCTGCATATTTTTCAGTAATTAGTGGTTTAATAAAGTGATTATGAAGACTGCAGCCCTGAGGATATTTACACATCAACAAGAGTGAATGAATTGGTAATGTTTGAGATTAATCAACTGCCTTTTGTGTCCCTAAAGACTATATGTTCTCAATATTTTCAAACTGAGTATAAATTTATATAAATATCAGCCTGGCATTCATGCATTTAAATTATCTATGGAGCCATCTCTAATTACTGAGAACAAGTATAGCTATCAATACTGACAATGTGAATGCCGACATTTTTGTTTAACACCCTGTACCAAAATCTAATGTATTCCTTTAAAAAATTATGGATTTGGACCTATTTCACTTCAAAGTATACACTTGTATTTCATTTAATGTTTATTTCTACCATTTTCTAAAATAAGTACCTTGTTATATGCAATAGTCAAGAATCAATAGTCACAAAGCAATAGAATATTGCTACAGATATCATCAAGTGAAACAAATTTGTGAGTGCAGTCATGCATAGATTAAACAACAATGTAACTTATATACTTCTACAGGTAATATTTCCTCCAGGGCTAACAGATAAAGCAATGAGATATTAGAAAACAAGTTCAAGGATGCTTTAGGGTGATCCCTTATCAACCAATGTTTTTCTACTCTTATCTGAAAGTACACATAGACTTTAGTTATTATAGACTATGATAATAGTGCTTCTTCTAAAATATAAATTAATTTAATACTACCCTACTAAAATTGAATGCTTTTCTTGTCGTGGGGTCGATATGATCATATACATAGCAGCCAATGCAGGCTAAAGAAAGCATTACACTTTAGCAATAGTGACACTCATAGATAACCTGCCAGAATTTCATTAAATGTGATAGTGTAGATCAATCATGAGGCTGACCGCAAATGAACACAACTAAAAGAGTGCACTATGCATACAACTTCGGAAGGATGAAACAATGCCAGCCCAAAGTGTTAAGAATTTAAGCACAAACTTACTTGGTGGGCTAGCAAAGTTGAGGAAGAAATGCTACACACAAGCATAGGTTTAGCAGAAATATACTGTATTTATTACTTGTTTCATTGCTGCAAGGAAAAATCCAGCAAAAGCAATCTAAAGAAGGATTTTTGTTGTTGTTGTTTTACAGTTCTAATTTTATCATCCATTACAGTTGGGAGGTATGACTGCATTCTTGTAGTAGCTCCTGTATTCCCCTTTATTCATTCCAGGACCCCAACAAATTGAATGATGTCATTTACCTTTAGACTTAATTAAACCAAGCTAGAAAATCCTTCACAGATACGCTAAAATGTTTGTGCTCATGACAATCCTGAATCTTGTTAATTAACAATCAAACACATGGCTGCGGAATACACCGCAGCTCTGTTCTTTGCAGAGAGAAGAAATGGTAGATTACATTTTTGTCATGCTCTACCACAGCAGTTCTTAACCTGTGTGCTGCAAACTCTTTTGGGGATTGAACGACCCTTTCACAGGGATCACCTGAGGCCATCTACATATCAGATATTTACATTATGATTCATAATAGTAGAAAAATTACATTTACGAAGTACCAATGAAAATAATTTTATGGTAGGCCGTCACCACAGCATGAGGAACTATATTAAAAGGTTGAATCATTAGGAAGGTTGAGAACCACTGTTCTACCAGGAAGTCAATTTTCTATAAAATATATCCGGGAGAAATTATTTTTCATCAAAACCTGAGGGCTTGAGTCTTTTTTATTATACAAAGAATCTCATCCTTATTTATAGGAAAGTAATTATTCCTGTGATAGTTTTATTGTTTTAACCTTAAAACCATAATAATGAAACCTTGAATAAATCACAGCATTAGCTATACATTTCACAAGTTCTTTTTTCTAAGCTTTAAAATAGCTCTGCAAAGAATTTCATATTCAAAAAGTATTACAAATGACATTCTAGATCCAAGATCCACATTCAAAAATTTGCTTAACTTAAAAATTTTCAATAACTAATTTGCATAAAAGTAATTCATATGTTGGAAGATAGGTTATGATTTTTAAAGATTAGGTTATAATTCAAAACATACTACCTCTATTTTCCCCATATCAAATATTGATATAAGGCTCTATAATTTTGTGAGATTTATGTAATTCATAAAATCTCATCACCTTCTTCATGATTCACATAAAAGAAAAGGAATGATCAAACTACGAATCAAACAAAATTGAATCATTAAGGTAGGATTTCACCTACTTGGACCAGTGGCCAGCCGAAGCTGCCACAACTCCAAGTAATTCTTAGTGACCCCTCCTGTCTCCAACTTTCCCTCTCTTCTATGTTGCTTTCTTGCCCACCACGAATTCAAATAGAGGCTATCTGCTTGGACCAGAAAATAACCCAACCTCCAGAACTCCAGGTAGCCTACCCACTGGTCCATGATGTCCCGACAAACTCTTGGTGTCCTTCCACCCTCTCTCTGATTCTCTCTCCCCTATTTGCTGCCAACTTATCCCACTGCCCAACTCAAGCTGAAGGTCTCTCCTGAGCCAGAAGTCAAGCCAGCCTTCAGAACTCCAGGGGAGACTCACTGTAGGATAGAGAGGCCACACCTCCAAAATTCTACCAGCCAACTCCAATGGAATCCTCAGCTCTACCCCAAGCCACACTGACCAGAGGACCAGAGAAGAAACAGAACAAGGAACTAAACTCTCATTCAATAAAGAAAAACTCAGGAATGGGCATCTAAACCTATAATCACCTCAAGCCCAGATGCCTAAATACCAGCATAGGACACAAACAACAACAGTCAGGACAATATGGAATCACCAGACCCCAATTGTCCTTCTACAAAAAAGTTCTGAACACTCTGATACAGATGAAACAAGAAAAAGACTTTAAAACCAATTTTATGATGATAAAAAGAGGTCCTTAAGGAGTATGCGAAAAATCCCTCTGCAGATGTTAATTTACCAGATGTAGACATGGACTAGGGCAGAGGCTTTTTATTCTTTGGCTAATTAAATCACTGGTTCTAGCCTAGAGCCCTGCAGCATTTCTGCCTCCATACAATCTAGACCTTTTAAACCTCTATACAATCTAATTAATCTTCAAGAGTTACTTCTGAGATACTCCGACTAGCTCCTTCTGAACTCTGACTCTTCTGGATCAGCTCAGCTTATCTGCTGTTCTGACCCAAACTTTCCTCCAAGCTGCTTGGTTCTAAATGTCCTGAGCCTGCTTACTGTTTCTGATGGAACTCTTTGGACTCTAAGATACTCTGGCTGATTCTCTGACTGCCTCAGAGTGAACTGCTCTCTTAGGCTTCAAACTGATTCATGCTTACCTTCTAACACTGACTTCTTCTGCCAAGCTGGCTCTGTGTCTCTCCTGCCTGCTTGCATCTGTAACTCACTGTTCCAATATGCTTCAGTCAGCCTCTATGCTTATCCTCAGTCAGACCACTTCATTCTCTGTGTCTTGTCCCCTGACTGCCTGCTTCAGACTGTTCACAGCATACTGCCTGCTATAAAACTCAGTGCTTTAACTGACTACTCTGAACTGAGAGCCTGCTTTTTTGTCCTGAGAGTTGAGTATTTCATCACTCTGACTACTTTGCTAACTCTTCCTCTGATTAGTCACTTTGCCTGTCCTTCGCTCTGACTCATCTCAAAGGTCACTTCTTCTGTGACACTGACTCTTTGAGAGCTTTTTCTTCCTGTGCCTGCTTCTGCACTATGTTTCTGTTTTAGGGGGTAAAGGTATGTACAACCACTGCTTTCTGAACATTGGGATTAAAGGCATGTGCCTACACTCTTTCTACCCTAGAGAGGCCATGATGACATATTAAAGGATTAAATGTCTCTCTATACATCATAGGTGACCTAGATCAAAATTCTTAATTTCAGTATCACTCTTTACCTAAATATTCCTCTCCATCCTTCAAAGAAATTGATGAAAAGACAAACAAATAATTGGAGGAACTGAGTAAATTCATGAAATAAACACAGGAAAACACAAACAATTAGAAGAAATGAATAAATCCCTGAAAGAAAGCCAATAAAAAGGAAACAACTGAAGTAAACAAAAAAAAGTCCAATACCTGAAAATGGAAATAGGAGCCACAAAGTAAACATATAAGGAATTTTGAAAATGAAAAACCTAGAAAAGTGATCAGGAACTACAGATGCACTTCAGCAATAGAATACAATAAATGCAAAAGAGAATCTCAAGAGTTGATGATACTACAGATGGTAAAGGAAAATATAAAACCCAAAAAATTCCGACACAAAACATCCAGGAAATCAGGGACACTATAAAAAGATAAAACTTAAGAATAATAGGAATAGAAGAAAGGAAATATTCCCAGCTTAGAGGGCCAGAAAATATTTTCAACAAAATCACTGAGGAAAAATTTCCAAACCTAAAGGAAGAGATGCGTATAAACGTACAAGAAGCTTATAAAATTCAAAAAGACATAACCAGAAAGTAAAGCCCCACAAGGCTTTATAACATAATAATCATAGCACCAAACATAAAGAACAAAGAAAGAATACTAAAAAATGCAAGAGAAAAACAACAAGTAGCATAGAAAGACAAACCTATTAGAATTACACCCAGCTTCTCAATGAAGACCTTAAAAGCCAGAGGGGCCTGGGCAGAAGTATACAGATTCTAAGGAAACACAGATGCCAGACCAGAATACTATAATCTAGCAAAACTTTCAATTACCATAGACAGAGAAAATAAAATATTTCATGACAAATCCAAATCCATCTACAATATCCATCTACAAATTCTGCACTACAGAAGACCATAGAAAGAAAACTTCAACCCAAGGAGGTTAACTACACCGAGGAAAACACAGGAAATAAATACCATCAGACCATCATAATCAATGGATGGGAGACACACAGAAACACATATACAAAACACACACACACACACACACACACACACACACACACACACACACACACACCAACCACAAACAACTACAAAATCACAGGACCAAACAATCTTTGGTCATTGATATCCTTCAACATTAGTAGTCTCAATTCCCCAATAAAAATATATAGACTAACAGAATGGATGTAAAAACAAAATCCATCCTTCTGCTGAATACAAGAAACACATCTCAACCTCAAAGATAAGCATTACCTTAGAGTAAAGGGTTGGGAAAAATTTTACCAAAGAAATGGACCTAAAAATTCAAGCTGGTGTAGCCATTCTAATATCCAACAAAACAGACTTCAAAAGAGATGGGGGAGGACACTTCATACTCATCAAATAAAGAATCCACTAAGATAACATTTCGATTCTTAACATATATGCCCCTAATACAAGTGCTCCACATCTTGTAAAAGAAGTATTACTAAAGCTAAAAACAACCATTGGCCCTCACATACTGATAATGAGAAATTTCAATACCCCACTCTCACCTAGTGACAGGTCATCCAGATAAAAAATAAACAGATAAATACTGGAGAGACAGATGTTATGAACAAAATGTACCTAATGGATATTTGCAGAACATTTTAACCCAAGACAAAAGTTTATACCTGTTCTAACCACCTCAAGGAACTTTCTCAAAAATTGACCATGTACTTGGCGGTAAAGCTAACCTCAATAGATACAAGAAAAAGATACAAAAAGATACAAAAAATGAAATTACCCTCTACATCCTATCAGACACAGTGGAATAAAGCTGGGCTTCAACAACAATAGCAATAGCAAAAGGACTGCAATTTGATGGAAAATGAGCAACTCCTTACTAAATTATGACTGTGTTAAGATAGAAATAGAATGAAATTAAAGACTTTCTAGAATTCAATTAAAATGAATCCACAACATGCCCAAACTTATGGGACACGATGAAAGTAATGCTAAGGGAAAAATTCATAGCACAAAGTTCCCACCAAAAAAGAATGGAGAGATCACATACAAGCAAACTAACAGCACATCTAGAACAAAAAGAAGCAACCACACATAAGACAAGAAATAGTCAAATTGAGGATCATGATAAACAAAATAAAAACAAAGAGATCAATTCAAAGAATCAATTAAACAAAGAGTTGGTTCTTTGAGAAAATCAACAAGATAGGCAAAACCCTAGCTAAAAAAACAGAGAGAATATTAGAATCAACAAAATTAGAAACCAAAAATGGGGATATAACAACAAACACCAAAGAAATACAAACAATTATTATGTTATACTTTAAAAACCTGTATTCCACAAAATTGGAAAATGTAGAGAAATATGTAATCCTTTAATCTAGCAACATGCATGGCCATCTTACCAAAAGCAGTCTACAAATTCAACAGAATCCTTATCAAAATACCAATAAAATTCTTTACAGAACTCGAAAAGATGATCCTAAACTTAAAATGGAAAAACAAAAAACCATAATAGCTAAAAAAATCCTGAAAAATAAAATAACTTCTAAGGTATCAACATTCTTGATATCAAGGTACTACAGAACCACAGTAACAAAAACCACATACTATTAGCATAAAAACTGACATGTTGATCAATAAAACAAAATCTAACTTCCAGATATAAACTCACAAACTTATGGACACTTGGTCCTCAAAACAGAAACATACAATGGAAAAAAGAAAGCATCTTTAAACTATGGTGCTGGTCTAATTGGATATCTATATATAGAACAATGCAAAAAGATCAATATGATATTTGTCACTGTGCAGAAAACTCAAGTACAAATGGATCAAAGAATTCAACATAAAACCAGATATATTGAACCTGGTAGAAGAGAAAATGGGAAATATCTCTGAACACATTGGCGCAGGAGATAATTTCCTGAATAGAACACATATAGCTCAGTTAATAAGATTATTGATTGATAAGTGGAACCTCATGAAACTGAAAAACTTCTGTAAGGCAAAGGAAATTATCAATAAGACAAAATGGCAACCTACAGAATGGGAAAAGATATTCAAAAACTCCACTTCTGATAGAGGGCTAATATCCAAAATATATAAAGAACTCAATAAACTAAACATCAACATAAAAATAACCCAAATTAAAAAATTGGATGCATATCTGAACAATGAATTCTCAAAAGAGGACCCTTAAATGGCTGAGAAACATTTTAAAAATGTTCAACATCCTTAGCCATCCAGAAAATGCAAATTAAAACTACCCTGAGATAACATCTTACACCTTTCAGAATGACTAAGATCAATAACACAAATGACAACTCATGCTAACAAGTTTGTAGAGCAAGGGGGACATTCTTTCATTGCTGGTAAGAGTGAAAACTTTTTTAGTCACTTTTAAAATCAAAATGGCAATTCTTCAGTAAACTAGAAATCGATGTACCTCTAGACCCAGCAATACCACTCCTGGGTATATACCCAAAGGACATTCCATCCTACCACAAGGACATTTGCTCAACTATGTTTGCAGCAGTTTTGTTCATAATAGCCAGAAACTGGAAACAACTAGATGCCCATCAACTGAAGAACGGATAAAAGAATTGTGAAACATTCACACAATGGCATACTACCCAGCTACAAAAATAAATAAATAAATAAATAATATGAAAAATGACTACATGTACTCTGCAGGCAAATGGAAGGAAATAGAAAAAGTCATTATGAGTGAAGTAACCCAGTTCCAGAAAGACAAACATGGTATGTACTCACTTATATGTGGATATTAATTGTTAAGCAAAAGGATAAAGTGCTGAAATCCATAGACTCAGAGAGACCATGTAACAAGGAGAGCCCCAATGGGGACACAGAGAGGCCATGAATTTGAAGGAGAGTGGGGAGGAATATATAGGAAGTTTTGAGAGAAGAAACAGAAGAAAGAAATATTGTAATTAAATTGTAATCTCAAAAAAAATACAAT
The DNA here is from genome assembly GCA_026225945.1 of Cricetomys ansorgei. NCBI lineage: Eukaryota > Metazoa > Chordata > Mammalia > Rodentia > Nesomyidae > Cricetomys > Cricetomys ansorgei. The sequence goes on from JAMJFZ010000199.1 coordinate 26,808,705, forward strand.
GACTTGTGATAAAAAATTAAATTGAGACACACATACTACTGAATTCTCATATCAAATGTCTATATTAACAACTTCTCAAAAGCTTTGAGTCTCAGACTTACTGATTGTTTTGTTTTGTTTCATGGCATTAGGAATTCCTCTACATCATGATTATTCATGCAAAGCATAGCATGTTAACACAAGATCATATGCATTAAATGAAGTATAGAAGATACTGATACAATGTTCTAGCCATACACAATAATGCTGTTTACATGGACAGAGCTAATTGATATTACACATTTAAGCAGTTCTAGAGACGTTAAATTGGAAGGACTGATAACAGAATCACTGCAAGATGTCTAAGTAAATAAATATATACATGAATGTAGTTTAATACAATGCAATATATTCTGCTAGGAAACTAAAGATTAAAGCCTACACATTGATGTAATATTAAGAAAAATTCTTCAACAAAACTTTTCATACCAATTCAATGCCTTAGAGTCTGTAGCAACAGAAGACAGATTACAGAGCACACATAGTCATTCTGGCTGCATTTGCACACACAGGTAGAGATCAATAACAGTGTCAAGTAGCTATTTCATTCTCACAACAGGCATTAGAGAAAAGACAGAGCGTGTGCAGGATTTGTGTCTTGATGCTTAGAATGGAAAGGGGAAGCAGACTTGAGTTGGTGTTCAATGTTGTTCCTTCTCTAACTAACCACACTAACAATCTGAGGAGATATATAATTGTTTCTGTACTTGGTTTTATTTTACTGCTCCTATATTCTTTGCACAGAGAATAATAATGGTAATGAAGGTTTCATACATTTTTAATTCTCTGAAATGGTTCTTTTAAGGAATATTTTAAACTTAATTATAAAAAAAATTAGAATTTTTAAAATTATGTTCTATTGGACATATGATATTTGAAATGATTCTTTTAATCATCCAAGTTGGACAACTGCTACAATGCCAAATTTTTATTTACCTTAATACCTATACATTTTTGAAAGTGATATATTGGCATGTCAGGAATAGGAAACAGAATGCTTACTGTCAAAAGACACTTTGGAAGAGGAAGAGGAATCCCTAAAAGCACAGAATGAAGTAGCAAACATAAGACTGAATTTGTGTTATTTGGTATTAACAAGCATCTGGGGGATTTTTCTTTATAACTTCATATAAACTCACATAAAATGTTTATCTACAAAACCTCACTTTGGCTTATAAACTCTTCCATATATAACTTTTACATCTTTTTTTTTTTTCTTATTTTTTAAAAAATCCAAGTTTCTGTGAAAACCAATCACATTTATTAGACTCTAATCTTTTGAAAGTTCCTGTGTAAATAAAAAATAGCAATTTCTAAGCTACATGTTAAATTCTTTATTTGACCCTTTCATAACATTTTACTCTCATCCATATCTAAGGTACATTTATTCTATCCACATAAAACTTCTGTCCCATCAAATTTACTTTCTACCCCTCAAACATCAAGTCCTTATTTGTAACAATATTGTTGTGTCTAGACAAGGGAAATGTAAAGTGGAATATAAATGTAATGGTAAAAATAATTTTGTTATTTTTAAAACTCCTATTGTAGGACACAATTGGACCAGGCTGGCCTCAAGCTCACAGATTCTGCCTCTGCCTTCCAAATGCTAGGGTTAAAAGCATGTGCAACCACCTCCAAGTTGGGAGTATTATTTAAGACAGTGTTGTCAGTTGGAATTTTCAGTAAGTTTGGCAAGATCAGTGGAGTTTGTTCCAGAAGATGAAGATGGGAAGGCGGGCAGGAACTAGACTGAGATAGAGACAGTTAGTGGCAGAGGACATGGGTGGAAAAGCATGTTAGAGACAGGTAAAAGGATAGAAGATTTTAGAAGTTAGTCCAGTTCTCCATCCAGGTTTAGACAAATTAAAACAGCCAGAAAGGGCAGTAAAGAAATCATCCTTTCTTTTCTTTCCTGACCTGTTAGAGCTAGAGGGTTAAAAAAAGTTACAAGTTAGGAATTTGTTTCAGAAGCAGACAGGAAAGAGGAACAGAGGGTGGAGTTACATTATGCTTGTGAAAAAAGTAACAGTTAAAATTGGCCCCCAAAGAAAGAAAGCTTAAGATCAGCTACAGAACAGGAAAACAGCTACATTTTAAGAAAACATTTACAAACTCCAATGCCATTTCTTGACAAAAACATAATTCGACTGAGACAGAATAGTTTTCTTTCTTCCTTTCTTTCTTTCTTCCTTTCTTTCTTTCTTTTTCTTCCTTTCTTCCTTTCTTTCTTTCTTTCTTTCTTTTTCTTTCTTTCTTCCTTCCTTCCTTCCTTCTTTCCTTTCTTTTTCTTTTTCTTTTTCCTTCTTTCTTTCTTTCTTTCTTTCTTTCTTTCTTTCTTTCTTTCTTTCTTTCTTCCTTCCTTCCTTCCTTTCTTTCTTCTTTCCTTCCTTCCTTCCTTCCTTCCTCCCTCCCTCTCTCCCTCGCTTTCTTTCTTTCTTTCTTTCTTTCTTTCTTTCTTTCTTTCTTTCTTTTTCTTCCTTCCTTCCTTCCTTTCTTTCTTTCTTTCTTTCTTTCTTTCTTTCTTTCTTTCTTTCTTTCTTTCTTTCTCTCTCTCTCTCTCTCTCTCTCTCTCTCTCTCTCTCTCTCTCTCTCTCTCTCTCTCTCCCCTCCCTCCCTCCCCCTCTCTCTCTATGAGAGAGGGTTTCTCAGTATAGCCCTGGCTGTCAGAGATCCAATTGCCCCTGCCTCTTGATTGCTACAATAAAGACATTTTTAAACTAAACCTGCCACACTCCCAACTCAAAGTTTTCCAAAACAAAATTCTGAAAGAAATTACCTCAGACTTGGAGATTAAAAACAGTCTCAAGTTAATGACTGTCCAGGACCTATACAAGAGTTTATAATGATAATTATGAATTACAAAATAATAAGCAATGTTAGTCTACTGTGGGATTTATGTTTCATGGTATCGAAACTTTATTTACCTATAGCCTGACTTTAGTAATTATTAACAATTCCTTGTTTTAAAACTTTATTTATAAGTACACAGCTATTTAAATAAAAATAATGTTAATTTTATATGTATACTTTTATATCCAATAAAACAAATTAAATCAGTATCTATACCCTAAAAGATGTATTTACAGACATGCGCACATACACATAACATCAGAAACACTGAATTGACCTGTTCTATACAGTGAATGGGAAAGAGTTTTTGCCACTGTCATGTATAACTAAAATAAAGAATGAAGCTGTTTATCTCTATCAGGAAAACCCTCACACTAAATTCATGAATTAGTTTATATAGATTACTCAGAACCAGTGTCTAAATAGTTGTTTCAAATGATACTAAACCTAACACAGCATCCATTACATTAAGTTTCAGAGGAAAACAAATATGAAAGACAAGACTTTCTTCTCTTCAAACATAATAACTATTAACAAGTGCATAAATTAAAACTAGGGTAATATGTATGTGACAATATAGGACCGTATGGTTTAACACATGCTGTTTATTCTAGTGTGGTTCTTCTATCAATTATGTGAATCAGTTTTCTACTTTTTGCAAGATATGATTAGTTTCGGGGTATTTCCTCTAACTTGAAACAAACTATTGTGCATGATAAACTATTATGAAAGAGGAAAATTTTGTACTAAATAATTTGTCTTATTAGCTGTTTACTCTTTAAAACTACAAATACTATCTTATCTACCATTACACGGAATAATTCTCTTGGGACTAGGAAATCTCAAATAGCTTCCAAAAATTGGAAATAAGAAGATGGCCCTGGAGTGCTTGTGGTTCAGCCATGTATTATTAGATATTTGCTAATAAGAATCTGACTTAGGAATAAGAAAATCCATACATATTGAGAGACAGCCATCTCCACATGTATGCTTCTGGTAAGCAGAAATGGGTTTTAATAATTGGTATCCTCTGAATGGAGAGGAAAGCAGGTGTAGAATCTTTATGGATGTCAAAGCTGTGACAAGGGTCAAATACTATAGAAAACCACTATATCTCTACAGTATTCTAGGAATTCATAAGGTAAACGGAATTTGGTCTAGGTCAACAGGGTATTTTAAAATTTAGTATTAGAGTTTCATCTTCAAAATAGCAAAAGTATATGTACTTAACTCTAAATGTTCTAAATGACTGGACATACTTGGTAAAAGGAGGTGATTGCTGCTCATTCCAGATGTGAATATCTCAGGCTTCTCCATCTCTTGAACATCTTATGGCATCCTGAAGAAACCCCTTAATGATGTTAAGTCATGAGTGATGTGTGTCAAGTGCATATTTTTAAACATTTTTAGAATAGGAGGGATAAATTCTTCAAGAAGATTTTTAAAACATATATTGGAAAATATAGTATCATCAGAAAGAAAATTTGAGTGAATTCATGGAGACATAACCAGTATGCTAAACATAGTGGTGTTAGCACTCTAAACTTCCACATAAGGCTTTTTCTGTACAGATACATGCAGTTCCAAGGCTTGGAGAGAAGGGCAGACTGATGGTGACATTTTTCGTGACAAGAATAATGCATCTGTGAAAATCAGGAGAGCTTCTTTTTACTTCTTGTGCTTAGCAATGAGAAAATATAACCAGCCAGATGACTACCCGTAAGCCAAGGAACAGACCCTTGTTTGATGCCACACACATCTGCCAACAGCTTGTCCTTAGACTTCCAGCCCTCCAGCACTGAAAGAAATAAATGTTCATTGTTTAAGCCACCCAGTCTGTGATAATTTGTTACAGCAGCCTGAACTGATGAACTGACTGAGGCACATTGTAATGCAGTGAAATGAAATCGATGAAAGAAGATTTATGTGTTTTCCTGGTCAGATTAAAAAACAGTGTCCAAAGAGCACTGAAACAAAAAGTATTGGGTTTAAGAAATCAGCTCTTAGAGGAGAGGGAAGTTCAGTTTTTGTTTTTGTTTCTTTGTTTATTTTTAACTTTCTAACTAATATAACACAGCATCTGAGGAAATATTGCAGTAATAACACCCAATGCATGTTTGCTGAAATTTTGAACCTGGAAATGGAACTGAAAAATTTAGAATAAAGGAAAAATAGAATTTAAATTGTTACTTCCAGAAAGACTTACTTTGGTGGCTCTGAAATTACTAGGTTTTCAAAAATACATAGTCAGTTTGAGAAGACTTTATAGATGGGGATTATTTAGATATATTATTAAAAGCAAAATGGAATCATCTAAATAAACTATTTTTCATTATTCTATAGAGTTGCTCACATATTGTGTGCGTCCTCATTTACATGATAAATGGTAAAATGTCATGCCTGAGATGTTGTTTTATATTACCTGCCACTGCAAGACAGAGCAAGTGTAAATCACTGCCTAATAAGAAGTTAGGTACACAAATATAAGGTGATTACTAGAGAGGATCATTTACATCCTATATGCAAGAATTTGTGCAGAGTATAGGATGATCACCAGGAATTATGCAGCAACCTCTGATAAAATGGTCAGTGTGATGCTACCCATATTCTCTGGATAAGATAAAGAGGACAAAGGATTATTTAGATACAGAGATAAATCTTGTAAAAAATACCAATCTTATATTGAAAATACCTCATGATAAAATAAACAAATCTTATATTGAATGATGGTCAGGCCCCTAGATGACAGAATCAGAAATATATATATATATATGTATATATATTGTACTCTGCATTTCTCCTCTTCACCATTGACAAATACAACTGGAATCTGGAGAGCTAGAAATGGTTTTAAAATTTCCAAGGGAAACATTGTAATAATGTAGAAGTTTATTTTTAGTTATATTTTAAACAATTCTTTTTGTGCACTGTTGGAAAGGAGGAAGCATAGACCTTGGCATTTTGAATTGTCTGCAGGTGTTGGATTTCTGTGGGGCATGTTTGATTTCTTATGATCTGCAACTGAGGAGTTCTGAGTGAATAAAAAACACCTGAGCTCAAATGCTTGGGGTTCCACTGCTGATTAAGTGTGGCACTGGCCAGGACAGTGGTTTGCTCTGCTGAGGTCTGGGAGGGTCTATGAAAATGCCAACTTGTCTTCTTTGGTGAGCCACCATAGTCGTGTACTACTACAAGTGGCACAGCAACGTGGAGCAGGACATCATACCAGTTAATCCAACATGGAGACAAGGAAGAAGAGAAAGAAACACCAGACATCCAACAGTCCAGTAAAGTACACTCAGGGCAGCTCCTATAGGAATTGCAAAAATAATGAGTAGAAGTCTCCAGAAGGAAGCAGAGAGAGAAAGAAAATAAGCCTCTATGAAGAGAAAAGACTGTGAAATTAATAAATGAGGAAAAAGGATCCGAGGGTGAGCCATAGAATAGAGCCCCTTAAAGATAAAGAATTCAGCTTGAAACAGAAAAAAGCAAGATTCTTACTGCTTTTCCTGATCATGGAGCCAATGTTCCATCCCACCGCTGGTGGGAGCTAGCATAGTGCTTCAGAAACTGATAGCTGCTTTGTATGTGTGTGAAGCTCAAGATGTTGTGTTTGAGGTCTATGAAGAAAGGTATATGTTTACCCATAGCAGTGGTAGAAAAAAGAATGCCAAACTGCCAGAATGTTTCAACTGGAGAGTCTTCCCAGGGCCCAGGACCCTCTGCTATTGTGGAGGCTACAGCTTGGAGTCAAAAAAAGCCGCTTAGTTGAGCTAACCCTTTTTTTTTTCTTTTCTTTTCTGCAAACCTGACTAAGAGAAAGACAACCAGTCCAGATACAGCTGTTGGTGATGAGAATTCCTGGTGATGGTGATGAGAACTTCACTCACAAAGGAACCTGTCCTAAAGACAAGATGACCAGTTATTTTTCTAGCAAACCACACTCTATCTTAAAATCTGGAAAGTGTTTAAGGGTCAGCACACAGAAGCTGTCTTCAAGAACTGGATGAGGCTACATTTTTTGCTGGCAGCTAAACTTGGTACTGTAAGAGTTAACCCATGTGGTGCTGGTTTTGAAGGCATGAAGCTGTCATAGACAGCAACTGAGGCTTAGCACTATGAGAGGCGGAGAGGCCACTGGTAAAAGTGCAGCCTCAGTAGCAGTTGAAGACCCAAAATGATGGGGTCATACAGAGAAATTGAGGTTTGGTACAATGAAGTGAGCCCAGGAATGGCTATTGGTGAAAGTGCAGCCCAGTTGCAGCAGAAGACCCCAGTGTTCTGGAGATGCCAGTACCATGGGACAACCACCAAGAACAGCACCAGCAGTGGAATGAAGCCAGCCAGAGCCTGGAGCCTCTGTGCTGCAGAGGGCATAGTCCAAGAAGTGATCCAAGCCCTTTGGAGGAGCCCAGAAGATCATGGGTTAATTCAAGATAATTCAGCATTGATTATACTTTTCTGCTGTCAGAAGACATTGTGAAAAACTTGATAGATGTTTGGTTTCATTTGATCCTGTGCATTAGCAAACCTCATAATTGTTTATCTTGTAAATAGTTTTACTGGTGTAGTTTTAAACTGTGTTGTAAAGATAAAGCAATTTCTTTTATACAGAAAAGAGGAAATGTTATGGAAGTTTATTTTTAGTTTATTTAAAATAATTGTATATGTGCACTGTTGGAAAAAGGGATGCATAGGCCTTGACATTTTGTATTGTCTGCAGATGTTAGATTTCTGTGGGGGATGTTTGGTTGCTTACGATCTGTACCTGAGGAGTTCTGAATGAATAAAAAAACACCTGAGCTCCGATGCTCGGGGTTCCACTGCAGATTAAGTATGGCACTGGTCAGGACAGTGGTTCCCTCTGCTGAGGTCTGGCAGGGTTTGAGTCTATGAAAATGCTTCCTTGTCTTCTTTGATGAGCTGCCACAGCAGTGTACTACTACATACTAACAATGGTAGTAGTTCTCCATTCACTATTTTAGCATTTATTGGATAGAGAGAAAAGACAAATGATGCTAAGGCAACCGAACAACATGTTCCCAAATGTGAAGAATTGGTTATTAAATATATATACTTATTTTTATTTGGAGTTTTCCATTAAATTTTTTTGTTTGTTTACATAGAGAAATGGCTTTTTATTTCCTTTTGAAAATATTTTTATTTTTTTATTGAAAATATCCAGATCACACTTTCTGCTCCCTCCATGCCTCCCAACTCCCCCTGACTTCCTCTTTCCTCTAGATACACTCCCCTCTGTTTCCCTTGAAAAGATAGCAGGCCTCCAAGAGACAATAACCAAACAGTACAAAACAATACACAATAAGACAAGCAAAAACCCTCAATGAAGACTAGGAAAACCAACCCAATAAAAGTAAAAGAGTCCCAAAAGCAGGCAAAAGAGTTAGACACACACACCCTCCCACAGTTAGCAGTCCAACAACATCACTCAGCTAACAGTCCCTACATATAAACAGAGGACCTGTTGCAGACTCATGCAGACTATCTGCTTGCCACTTCAGTCTCTATGAGCTCATTTGAGCCCTGGTGTGTTAATTCAGTGGGCTGCATTCTCCTGATGTCAACAATTTCCCCTGACTTCTACAATACTCCCCCGTTCCACAGCAAAGAAGGATCTGCTAGACTCTCAGTCTGCATAGTGTATTACTGTGGTTCTCTGCACCCTTCTGTCATGAGGAGGCCTCTCTCATGAAAATCGGGCAAGGCACTAATCTATGAGTATAACAGAATATTATTAGAAATAGTTTCATTTTCTTTTCAGGCCAGTTGTGTCTGGTTCTACCCTAGGGGCTTTTTTAATATGTGGAATATTTCAAAAATATCTTTACTAAATATATTCATTTACCAGGTCCAACTGTCATTACCATGGGATGATAAGAGGAAGGGAATTGTGTCCATATATTAACAATGAGTAGATGTTCAGACCACATATTCTAAAGGATTAAATCTCAACTCTAACAAGAAGAAAATCTGAAGTAGTTCACTTTGTTTTGAGGAATTTCTTGTTATTTTGGCTCTGTTATTCCTCTCTGTAAAGAATGGAGGAGAAGCAGATCCACAGATACTTAAAGTAAATTGCCACATTTTAACTCTTAAAAGATTGAAATATTGTCTTCTGTAATAAGTCATCATAAATTAATTTTTGTGAAGAACTTAAAAAATAATTCAATTAATATTTATTATCGCCACCAGCCATTCATCTGTTTCCTTCTAGTCTTTCACTTTTATAATCACAGAAAATCATGGGGGTCCAGTGTGCAATTTGAAACTTCTGTAAAATGCAGATAAAAAATATTGCTTGTTATTTTAAAATGTCAAAACAGTGATTTATGCTGCAATTCTTCTGAGGACCTTAGCATTACCGGCATTAGACATTCACTAATATAAACTCAGTCTTTTCTCTCTTAAGTAAATGCAGTCAAACTTTGCTATATTTTCTAGTAAGACAGAAGTCAAAAAACACTTCCTACCCTCATCATATTATTTAATGATGAGAGATATGAGGGCCACAGAGACTCATGCTACACATGTGCTGTACAGAAGATTATCAGATTGATTCCAGCCTTTCTGAATCTATGCCTGGTTCTTACATACAGCCAAGTGCTTTTCAAAATAATATAAGATCTATTGGAAATTGGGAGCAGCTAGTTTAAGGATATTTTACAAATGGAGAATGAAATTCACAGACTCAATGTCTCATTGCTTTGATTCAAGTTTTCAAATATTACACTGTGTTATACATGTGGATTTATCCATTCTATTCTTTGTTTTATTTCATATAGTTTTAAGTACAAACATTATAAACTATCATTATCCTAAAATCTTTTCAAAACACATGCACTAGAAAACCACTTTTGGTGTAACAAATATAATTTGGCATGCACTCTTTCTGGCTATCAAGGATGCTCTTAGCCCATAATAAATGCCTATCTTAATATTAGAGAGAGTAAATAAAATAATGACCTTACCATCAGTTACTTCTAAAAGTAACTGCTTCATTGACCATCTCCCTATGATTTCATAACTACTCTTGAGTATCAAAGATCATTGGAAATCATTCACAGGCAGAAACCATTCACAGCTTTAACAGGCAGATGAAAATCAAAACTGATTTATCATACTCAAGTGTGAAAGCATTAGTAGAGCTTAGGCTGGCAAATGAGTGAGGGAAACTTTGTTAAGTGCTATTTAATATTTATGTTATTTGTAGAATGTATTGGCAAAAAGTAGAACTGGTAGAATTATCATGAAAAAAATCTAAAGAATATATTAATGCAAGAGACCATGCAGTTAAATTATTTAAGAGAGTATTCTATGAAAGGTTGTATAGGGACTTTGTTTTACATGATATGATGGTATATAGTAATAAAATAATTTGCTAACTAAGCAATTGGTATAAACTGTATTACTTACTCTCAGAAATATCAGTAGAGTAAATTTAGACTGATGATGAACTTTACTGAAATTAAAGCATCTTTATAATGAGATGAAAAATATAACACTACCTACATTGTATAAAGTAAAACATTTAGGCAGACATAATTCAAAAAAATTAATAATATGAAAATGTCATATTTCCAATATTACTATTTGACTTTTTTACTTTGTTCCTTGTAACAAGGGACTTATAACCTAGTAAGAATCTCTCATACATACATACATACATAGGAATTTATAACCAACAACACTAAAAATGTGTATAAGGGCATACATACTACAGTAAATTTATTCTAACTGCTTAAAACCAAACTGATGCACAAAATACATAATGTATAAGCAAAGAAGAATCAAAATCAAAATCTTTTTTGGCCCTATTGCTGAAGATACCACACATCTTCTGCATAATATAAGAAATCCTCTATGCTGGCTAGCTTTCATTATTCAGGAAAGTCTAAGCAGGCTTCTGGGTAAAATAGGATTCTGGAGTCTTACCAGGCATGCTGGATGGGTCTAAACAACAGTGGGGCCATGAATAGCCAGTCATAAATAGCCAGGAGATTGGTGTGGGGAAGCTGACTTTCACTCTTGAACTTATTCCTACTGCAAGATTGAGGAACAGGGTAAATCATTGATTGTGTACTAAATCCAGCTGTGTACTAGCTAGTGACTCTTACCAGGGGCCAGGGATAGTTTTAATCCAATGGGATAATCAGATTGTATGATATGCATGTATGAATAGTGTAAAGAACAAACAATAGAAAAGAAACCAAAAAGAAATAGTAAATTGAAAAATAAAATATTTGATAACTTAATACTAAAATTATTATAATAATGAATAATTATATTATTCAGTATTACAAATTGAAAATGGCATTATACAAAGTAATTTATGTGTATGACTGTAAAATAATCAAGATTCCTTTGGGAGGCATCATTGTTCCTTATCTCATAGATTACACCTTCTCTGTATCTCCTGGAATTAGTCCACATGGCTCAGTGGAACTAATATGTTTCTATATCCCACCTTTTCTCTCTACATTCCCTTTAATTGTTAGCTGGTTTGTGCAGCTGAGTCATGTAAGAAGTCTTTATTACTTGTTGGTATTGTTTTAAGTATAAATGTCTATGGTTGTGTTACAGCTTGGATATTTCATTCACTGAAATATTCTCTAGATGCTCTTCTTCTGGGCAGGTTATAAATATAACCAATGCGAATTATAGCTTTAGTATTTAATTTCCAGTGAATAGATTATTTATTAAGTAAGTATTGTCTACTTGTGAAGAGCTGCCTATTTTGTCATTCAAATATCCCAATGCCCTTAGCTTATCTCATAACATTAACAGTGTCAACAAAAGTTTTTAAGTAGTGGATCAACCATTCTGTCTTATCTATACCAAAACTCATCTTTTAATTCAAACTCTTGTTTATTCTGTTTCATTGACTCTTGAAATATCTCAGGCCTGCTCATAATAATTTGCATTTGTAGGGTTTTTTTCTGCCTATCAAACCATTTTCCCAAATAGTCACATGCTGTGCTCCCATATTATTTCCCTGGCAATGCTTAAAACAGCCCTTCCTGGCTATGTCACTTGTAATCAACACATCTTCTCATTCATTATACCCTAGTTTCATTTGCATTAATTTTCTGGAAAATGCTTATTATCATTGGGCATAGAATGAAGGATTGTAATGGGGTAATTTCTTTGTGGCTTTAATCAATATCTGTTTCATGGAAGCACTGGCCAGAAAATTGTACACAATATACACATTTATTTAATACAAGAATGATAGCTTTTCTACATGGACAATACTAGTCACATTTTAATTTTTTTACTAACCTTAAAACAATTAATCAAGATGTACTTTCCTTACTGTGGCAGCCAACAGAAACTAATATCCAATTGTACCCAGAAGCAGCAAAACATCATGAACACCTAACTAGGCCATGGTTAAATATTGGCAGCCTCAGTCTGTGGAGATTAATCACAGGCAAATGAGTTCCATAACCTTCTCCCTATCATTCAACACATATTCTTTCTTCTCCCTCTTCTGAATTGTCTGCTAAGCCTAGGGTGATGTCAATGTCCTATTTAGAATTGGGCAATCAACGGTCATTTATTCATTGAACATTGTTATGCTGTACCTGATAGATATTATGAGTAAGTGAGAAGTTTTTAAAATACTTCTAATAACTTTTATTTCCCTCCAGTTTTGACAGTGGTCAACAGTAGCAGTCAGGCAGGTAGGGTCAGAGACAAGTTAGACTATCTTTGAAGATCATTATGATCCCCAGTCTTAGAGGAATAACAGTTTCTGTGATGACATGAAATTGTAAAGGCCAGTTTTTGTATAGCCCAATGCTAAAGCCCTCATTCTGGAGTCACGGAGATTTGACAGTTCTCTAGAACTCTTTTTTTTAACCGGGTTGTGAAAGTTTTCTTCTTTTGCTCCTCATGGTCCATTTTCATATTATCTTTCATCTTCCATTTATTATTTTCTTACTGTCCTGACCTATCTGGACTTGTTCCAATGTCCCTCAAATATTACATGGCCACTGCCAAGTAAACTCTGGGAAATTGTCTCTGTTGACAGCATATGGGAGTTTTGTTTTATTTTTTAATTTCCCAGAGATGTATTTAGTAATAGGAACAATGACAATAGCCTGGATTGCTTAGCCCTATACATTTCTGGCATCCTTATTCCTAGAGGGATGAGATATCTTCACACGAAATCCACAAGGAATGTTCTGTAGTGGTGTTCTGTATATTGCTGTTTGGCAGATGCCTTTGGTTGTTCCTTAATCTCAGCTGGAAACTGTTTCTTTGGTTTTCAAGCATTAATTGCCAATGTGTTGGGCTGGAAAGCCAGGTCTTAGGACTCACAGTCAACTACTATAGGGTCTCTGTATGACTACTGATACAATCTTTAACTCTCAAAATGTGGAGTAGTACATGTGGTGTCTATAAGATCCTCAGGTTGTCCTTGGTCGGTGCTGCTAACCAAGCTAGAGTATGTTCAGCTGCTGACCTCACCATCTGTGTTGGGTATTGCTGTTATTCCTACTGTTGTTCTCATCCTCTACTGCTTCTTTCCATATATTCCAAATTCAGTATGCATTACTGAAAGTAGTCAGAAATGGCTACCCGAGAGAAGTTTTCATTGGAACTGATGTTGCAGGACCAGGGAAGGCAGCACAGGAGAGTAAATCAACTCAACTCACAGAATGAGCCTAAGTAGCTTATTCATATAGACAAAGAAGCATTGCCATTTGATTGGCTATCTACAGCCATTTTTTTTAGACTGGTAACATGCATTAAAATACTTGTATTTTGAATCAGCCAGGATATTCACACCAATCAGAGTAGCATCTCTACTGAGTATAGTACTTCCCTTCTAGCCAGAGTAGAAATGGTTTACTAACACTTCTGATTTAAAAGTCTGGTACGAACTCTTACAGAGACACTTGCCTGGGGCTGTGCCTTCATGGGCAAGAGCAATCAGCTGCATTCTTTGGCATAGCTATCTGAAGGAATCAATGGTGTGTTCAGCATGGCTGTTGATGAAAAAAGGTGACCTGAATAACCTATAGATGGACAATTCTCTTGCTCAAATGATGTTAAGCAGCAAGATATAGTTCAACAACTGCAACTCAGGGAGTCAAATGGTGCCATTCCAAATACATTTTGTAACTTAAAAATGAATAACAGAAGAATGTTTAAAATGAAAGTGTAAATAACTTATCATTGAAATCAATTTTACATATTTCAACAAGGTTTAATATCTGCTCAGTTCTCATGGAGAATTTTATTTCTCTATATAGATCATGCATTTTTAAAAGACAAGAATAAAAGGCTAGGATATATGGTATTAGATCTATGAATTCAGTCTCTAATTAAAAGATAGATACTATAATCAATCCATACAAATGCAGAGTCAGTGTCTCTCTTTTTCTGCTGCTTGTAGATCTGGATATAGAACTTTCCTGTACCATGTCTGCTTATATGTTGCCATGATCACCACTGTAATGATAATGAATTAAACCTCTGAAGCTATAAATAAGTCCCTAATTAAAATTACTCTTTTAGAAGAATTGAATAGTTGTTGTGTCTCTTCACAGCAATAGAACACTAAGATATTTACTTTACTTAAAAAAAAAATAGGTAAACGCATTCTATAAAATATACATAACAAAAGAGTGTTTTAAATTTACCAATTAATATAATTTCATTTAGTTTATATAAAACAGGTGGGTTTATATTATCTAAAAGAATAAGAAAATTATGAATTTTGAGTATTTAGATATTAACATGTTATTATTATTTTGTTGATGCTGTTATTTAATAGTATCTCACCTGCCCTGCTTGCCACGGAACTTACTAAGTAGATCAGGCTGGCCTCTAAATCACAGAGATACAGCTGTATCTGCCTCCAGAGTGCTGGGATTAAAAGAGTGGTGAGCCACTAAACTAAGCATTATGGACTTGTATTCATAGTATAGACGTTCAGTAGGATTTGGAAACACTGTTTGTAAGATTCAGACCAAATAAGCACACAGAACGGTTTTTATTTTTATATTTCTATTAATAATTGAACATATAATTAAAAAAAAACTGCATCAAATACAACATTGGCATTTTTCCTTTAATGTATTCTGGAACACAGATCTTTTTTAGAACTAATGATCCAAAACCACCAAAACACATTATGGTGGGTATTACAAAGGGACTAGAAGAAAGAAAACCCTTTTGCATATTTGTATAATTAGAAGATTATTAGTCAGTTGCTAATCAGAAGTGATCAAAATCATAAAACATTAACTTTAATTCCTCTAAAAAATAGCACAGCTGTGAAATTACCATTCAAAATAGGGCATATCATTATAAATATTAACAATGCAACACTAATGTTTTAAAGTAGAATAGACTATTGTCTTCATCCCATGCAAAGTACTTAAAATAAAATAAATGTGAGGAGAGTAATTTTAATTACCAAGAACCATAATCAACAAATCAGTGTCTAATATACTTCATTGTGTATTTCTGGACAAGATGAATAGCTTTATTATTATAAATTTTTGGACTGATATTGAATACCATAATATTTTTGGACTGATTTTGAATACTCCCACAAATTAAACTGTTGAGAGCCTAATCCTTTATGTGACTATATTTGGAAAACAGATCTTTAAGTAGATCTTTAAGGTTAAATAAGGCTGTAATCATGGGGTCATGGCTGAGAAATGATTGGTATCTTTATAAGAAAAGGAGAGATCTCTAAAGGCACACACAGATGGGAAAAGCTCTGAGGAGAAGTAAGGAAACAGCAAGTGCATTCAAAGGAGAGAGGATCTTAGGAAGAATCAGTCAGGCTATCACTTTGATCTTTGATTTCCACCATCTAGATCTTTGAAGTAATGGATCTCTGTTGTTTAAGCCATCCTTTCTGTCATATTATATCAGTGGAAGAAGAGGTTTATCCACTACTTGTATTAGTGAAGGAACGACTAAGCAAAATATTTTAATGGATTTTAAAATGTGTTCCACAACACAATATCCATAGTAGAGTTTCTATGTAACTAAATTAAATCAACGCTGACCAATATGTCTGATTTTTCAAGATGTTTACCAAGCCAAGAATGTTGGTTGTGTTTACTCATTCACCACTGTGTAAATCACCATTGAAAATTGTATTATGCTAGTTTCCTAATGTTAGGAAATACATATTTGAAAATAATTTCAAGCCAAGATAGATGAGCACAGTATTGTTTCAAAATCTCCATAAAACTTTCAAAAATATTAAACAAAATTAGAAAGCAGTAGAACAATAGTGAAAGAAATAATTATTAATCTATATCATGCAAAACTGTGGATATTTCTATTTTCCTAGTCAATAGCAAATAAAAATACTTTTATATTTTATAAAGCTTTTGTTTCATTTATGTATTTCTTTGAGGAAAATATTTTTAAAATTAAGAAAAATAGTGTGTAAATATCATCAGTGAGCACATTTCCACTACAGACAAGAATTTATTTGTAAAAGTACCCCAAATGAACACTTTCAAAAACAAAATTATGGACGACAATTTAAGCTTGCCACTGCACAAGTGGGCAGTTGTTGCAAGATGAAGGCAACTGTCAGTACTAAGTGAAGAAAGTGTTTAGAATATTACCACTAAATAAAGTACCTATAAAATGTATCCCTCACTGGAAGAGTAATTGAGTATAAATAGGTAAACACAGGTAAACCATGTTATTAAATTTAGCATAGTTATTCCAATAGTTTACTTAAAGCAATTATAATTATTGCATTCATTACATTTCTTAAAACAACTTTATAAACAAACTTTTCTGTATCATACTCAGTGCTACTTTGACCAATTGGATTGGTGGCACTATTTTGTGAGGGCATATTTTGTTTTCTCTAATATGGTCTTGTTATTTGATTTTCAATAACCAAATTAATTAAATATTATTTTGTCTTTGGCTAAATATTTGTTTTCCAAAAATTAATATGTGAAATCATCAACCCTTTAATACTAATAATAAATGTTCTCGGCTATTGTGGAACTCATGCTATCTTTACCCTAGTGAATAAATTAGCAGTAGAAAACTTAGTCTATCTGTACCAGAAAGCAGAGAAAGGGGCCAGAAGAGTATCTTAGGAACCAGAAATAGGGTTCTATGAACCAGAGTGTAGGTGTTATAAACCAGGAAGAGGGCTCTATGAATCTGGAAGAGGAATCTAGGAAACACTAAGACACTCAAAGAACAAGTTACAGGGCTCTAGGAACAAGAAATTGTTCTCTGTGAATCTAGATGAAAAAGTTATTAACCTATGCCACTATCAGATTAACAGTGTGATTACACCTTTCTAGGCTACATAAATAGTAAAATGATTTTGCTTATAAAGTATGTAATATGTGGTTCTCTGTAAGTGTATTCTAAACTAACACACTGAGAAAAAAAACATAAAATAATAGGCATAATTCACAATAATCAAATTCTTATTAAAGTTACACCTGCAAGTGTATGCTTCTTTCTTATATATATATAATGAAAGAGTGGCGTAGCTTCATTGTATAGTACATGTATGGACTTAGTTATATTTTCATACACAATGTACTATGCAAGGGTTCTTTGATCTTGTTGTTACTTATCTATTTTCTTTTTAAAAATATTAAGTGTAAGAGCAATTTGTGCATGCTTGTCAGCCCATGCCTGGTGCTGGTTAAGACTAGAAGAGGATATTTGGTCTCCAAGATTGGAGTTATGGACAGTTGTGAGTTGCTATGTGGGTACTGGTGATCAAACAAGGGTCTGGAAGTACAGCCACTGTTCTTAAACACTGATAGCCATCGTTCTGTCCCCTTATCTATTATCTCAGGATAGTTATTGTGACCAGGCAAAACAGTGTCTCAATCAGTTTATTATTTCCAATGATATCTAGAATATATAGAATGTTTTAAAATTCCTTCCATTCTCCTGATGTTAATTATTTTGAGGATAAATACGTGGAAAATAATTGCTTCCATTAAACAGTCTTGCTCTTCAAACTGCTAATGGTTTCTTTTATGGGGAGATTTCTTTATTTGAGAGATTATTTAATAGAATCTATTAAAATATGTGTATTTTAAAAAATATGTATATTTGAAAGAACATATAACTTCAGAATATATAACTTTAGTTGGAATTATATGTTCACAAATGTTCAAATGACAAGTGAGACATAGTAGCTCTCCAAACACTTCTAATAATTGTTAATTATTCTGGAACTATTTTTGAAAAAAAATTCATGATAGAAAGGTATTGTGCTTTCAAAGGATATTGTGAAGTTTCTTCAAAGCTTCTATCTATTGAAAGGAATAAATGTAATTTAAATTATTTTTAATTGGTCTCCCTTATTAAATTGCAGTTCGCTACTTTTAATTATTTAATCCAAAGGCACTGAGTACTTCCTTTTAGTCTTAAAAGTAAGAAAAGTTCATGCAAGTACGATAGAAATGAGATTCCTAATATTGGCTGATATTATACATTAAAATCAGATATTTTATTATCTTAATTCTTATTGTAGCCAAAAATTTGAATTTTGGGTTAATCTTATGAATGTACATATTATGGAATAAAAAAATAATTAGATAAAACAATATATATATATATATATATATATATATATATATCCTTTAATATAACAATAAGGAATAAACAACTTTAAAATATAATTCTGAAAAATAAAGACATTTCATTTAAGTAAATTCATAGTATTAATACCTTTGTCCTTATAACATTATGACCAGAGTACTAAATGTCCTTCACAGATGCATGCACTAGGTATGTAGGCTCCAGATATTGGTGTAGTTGTAAGACAGATTTGAAATCTCAGGAAGTACAACATAGTTCCAGGAAGTAGTTCATTAGGAAGCAGTCCCATGGAGTGTTAGTCTATACCGGTTTCACTTTTTCCATCCTGTTTCTCATGTTGTCAGATGTTCTGAGACATCATGGACTGAACCTTCTGAAACTATGATTCAAAATGAATAAATCATTCTTGTCATGGTTTGAATGTGAATAATACACCATAGCCTTATGTGCTTGAAAACTTGGTCCCCAGCTATTGTATCCTATAACCATGAGCTAAACTAAATCCTTACTCTTTTGAGTGTTATAGAGTCAGGAATTTGGTCACAGATATTCTTCAGAAAATTGATGTCAGAGATGCATCTGCTTGTATGATCAAGACTGACCATAGTACTTGTAGAAATTTGAATCTAGTTTGAGGTAGGAATACGGAAGAATTTGGAGTTGTAGGATAGTTAAGCCCTAAAATGCTATAAGCTGACAGGTTCAATGATACATTCTGGAAGTTTGGATGACCAGAATGCCAACAAAAATGTGGGCTCCAAAATTATTTTAATATTTTTAGAAGATAACAATTATTCTTTTGGAACATGGACTTGAGATTCTTTAGATTATAATCTGTCAAACCATTTGGTGATACAATACCTGTAACCTGAAAGTATAAATGATATTGACTTCAAATATAATGGATTGTTTTTGTTTTTGTTTTTGTTTTGAGACAGAGAAAATTTCAAACTTGTTCAGTATTCAAGTTTTGGCATGGTTACTCTTCTCTGGACTTAGGTTTACATGAAAAAAGAATAGCAAACAAAAATGGTTGAAATAACATGGTTTGATGAGAAGTGGGGCACGAACAGAAAGTTGAATACAGAGAATACAAAGCAGAAATTAGTATAATTGAGAAGAAAGCTTGGACTTTGCAATAAAACAATATAAAAAATGTGTTTGTGGCAAGATAACATCCATTTAATGTTCTGTGGCATACCATTGTGAATTTATTTGAAAGGAGAGTTTTTGTAAAGACAGAGACATCCGGATATTCTGCTCAAAAGTAGCCACTAGGTAACTGTTTTTACATATTAGGTTTTGAAGTAATACAGAGCTGTTTTACCTGTTGTTAACTGAACTCTCAGACTACCACCACAGCCTGATATAATTCTGATTTTTGAAGGTATGCAGGATAGAGCTTTGCCACAAGGCTACAGAAAGTTCCTCATACCAGACAACATCTGAAAGGATTGGATTCCATGAGTGGAGCACCTGAATGATCTGATCATAAAGCTGCAATAAAGCCTAGTTTGCAATTGAGGCCCCAAGAATGTTGAAGATCCAAATACAAGGATTTCCATCAAGAAAAGCTTCAAGATCAAAATGTTCACCCACAAATTTTGAGAAGACTAACAAATTATTTTCATCTTTTCAGAATATCTTCTCTTGATACATTAGGCAGGAATAATTAATTTCATGTTTTCTGTTGGTTAATATACAGACCAAGAATTAAATTAACATAGAACAGTATCTAAAAATATATAGGCAGATTGAAAGCTTGGAAACATAGAATGTGTTTGAGATTGACAATCTTTGAAATTGTATAATATTTAAAATTAACTCTTTTGGTGACTGTTACATAGTCAAACTTTATGTATAATAATTTTGGATATTAGTAATGCTTATATATATCATAAATGTGCATGTGTTCCCTCTTTTCTTTTCTGTTTTGAAAATTATTTCTGAGACATTCTGTGCCTATAAATTAATTAGCATTCAAATGAAAGTCATTCATCCTCCAGATTAGCATCTAGTTATACACTAAAGCAAAGTTTCTTGAGATTGGTTATTTAGTCATAATATAGTTTATTGTTGTATTTGAGAACATAGCTCACATAATTTTGTTTCTTCTCCACTCCTGGTTAATAACATTTGTCTCCTTTCATCTCATCCTGCAAGTTGGAGAACTTATAATGTTGAGAACATGATTCTCAGTGCTTTTGAAAATGAGAATCACCTTTAAACCTCTGCTGTTGCTCTTAACATGTGGCCACAGATCCTGGGCATTGACTGTAGCTCAAATTTTCCCGAGACTTGATGACTACTCCCAGTGACAAATGGAACAGTTTCTACAAACTAACTTGCACAAATAACACTTTTGGATTGCTTGTTGTGCTCACTTGCAGAGCTGAAAGATCCATTTGTCTTCTAACCCTTAAGGATAAAAATGCATTATTCTTTCTACTCCTCCAATCAGTGCCATTTTTTCTCTTGTGAGTGAATGGGTCTGCAGAACCTCTGTCTGTCATTTTCAGAACTGGTTTATGAAAGCTTCACTGTGATTTGGGACTCTATATTCTTCTATAACCTTCAATCTAGGAATGTGAGTGACTAGAAAGGAAAGAATAGATATTTTGGGATAAAATTATTTTCACTTATAATGGCTACTCTAATTTTGTACATATCTTTACATATTAAAGAGCAATGTGTACCTTGCTCTGCAATAAAGCAAAACAAATGAGAATGATGACTAGAAATGTTTTGATTGTGTTTATACTAAGGTAAAAATCCTATAATTATATCAGGGTAGCATTTTATATTTGCCAAGATTATGAGTTTGAAAAGAAAATTACCTGGTTTTAAACACCAACTGGAACCATGCACCTTCTGTGTAATCTTGAGTTAATAACTTCCATACACTGTACCAATCACTTCCATTTTATCAAAGCAAACATGTGTAAATGAAAAATGTAAGCACAGATGCTGTGCTGCCAACAGAAAACTTAACAAATAATATGTATATGTCCTTATGAGCATAATTGTTTTTGTTTTACTTAATGGTGATTTTTAAGCTATTTAGGAAGACAACTAATGGATAAGAATGTGTCCCTCAATATATATTAACTGAGTTCTTGATGGCTTGAAACCAAAAATAACATACAAGTGTTGATAATTTTGTAACATATTTGTGTTGATTGTGATAGCACAATTTTGCTAAATGGGCAAATATTCATTTATACTTATAAACTCTACATTGTTGTTGAAGGTTGTCCTTTTAGTATTTCTGACATTACAGACTATACAAGGATTACTGAAACATCTGTACTATGACTTCTGCAATTACAGAAAACATATAGTCAGAGTATCCAATCCTAGATTACTACCCTTTTTAGCCTCAGAAAATTTCTTCTTAGGCACATAAAACAAGATTTCAGAATCCATAGTAAGTCATAAAAACAATAGAAGTAATTTAAACTCAGAATTTTTAAAGAAAGGAATGACAACATTGAGGTTAGTCATCAATGAAATAAGTAATGCAAAACACAAAAACAAATTCACAGTACAAGAATCACCAAAGGCAAAGAGTACTTCCCTATATGATATACAGCAGTTTCTTCTGAGATTATAAAGTTCCATCATGGAGGGGAGCTCTTGTAGATGCAAATGTGAAAGGGGAGTTGAAACAGCACACTTTTTAAAAAACAGGGTTTTAAAAGGGTTAAAACAATAGGATGTTCTAAGTGAGGTTCTTGAATAGTCTATTCTGCGGGGAAATGTACTAAATACAGGAAATATAAAACTCAGTGGCTTTATGAAGTCGCTGACACTGATCAGCCTCACTAACCCCTCCCTCTTCGTGAATGTATAAATAGTAAAGACTAGTAAGTAATATGTTCAAATAAGATGAGTAGTATAAAAGAATCAGAAAGCAGCCAAGAAGACAGGAAGAGAGATTAGTTTAGGTATCTAGAAGAGATTGGACCACTAAGCTGTCTAGAAAGTGACAGTCTTCAAACTGCTGAGTTACCTTAAAGTTGTTCAGTGTCCTCAGGATTTTCAGCTTTCATGAATTATTACCCTGCCAGATGGATTTCTGGAGACATGATTGTCTTTATGCCATTTCTGATGATGTAAGTAACCCCTCACCCATATTTCTGTATGAAGTCCAAATGTAACTCTCTGATTTCCGTGGTTAGCTTTCACAACATACTTACTTTGGTCTCTTATTGTTCTCTGTCTGAGATTAGTATATTTTAATTCATATATTCTGAGAGATAAGGTTATAAAACACTAAAAAACCTATAAGCTTTGTAATGAGGAATATTGTTTAGAAGAAAAGATATTTTTAAATGCCACAAAATTACTTCATAAGAATACAAAGTATTGAATATTTTATTATATATAAATGGAAAAATAGAGGAATAGAGGGAATGAAACAAATCATGGTATAAGGTACCTTATAGTAGTAAAAACGAATGAATGAATGAATGAATGACTAGTAAAAGTCATCTAAAAGATACTAAACACACTGTCTTAGTTATGTTTCTATTGCTGTGACAAATTCCCTTGACCACGGCAACTTACAGTAAAACATTTACTTGGGTTTATGGTTTCAGGTGGTTAAAGTACATGATTATGGAGAAAAGGCATGACAAAAGCAACAGCAGAATGCTCATATCTTGATTCACAAGTAGAAGCCAGAGGGAGGGCTTGATGGAAATGTTGCCAGTCATCTGAAACGTCAAAGCCAACTCCCAGTGACATATCTTCTTCAACAAAGCCATGCCTTTCATTCCTTTCCTACCATATAATAATGAAAAAGCATTTAGGTTGGCTTTAAAAGTCCCCATAAGTATTTCACAGACTCAATAATGTTTAAAAGTGCAAACTCCAAGTCTCTTCAAAGACACTTGGCAATCCTGTAATTGTAACTACCAATAAAATAAAACACCAAATTGCATAATTCCAACATACAATAACATAAACTGTACATTCCCATTTCAAAAGGCTTAATAAGGAAATGCTGGAACAAAAAAGTCCTAAACATAACAGGAAAAATTACAAATCCGTTGGCTCCTTGTCTGATATCAAGGGGCTTAGATGGCTCCTCCCATTTGTCATTGTTGCCTGAAACATACTTCCCTCTCTTAAGCTGTTTTCACTTCCACATGCAGCTCCCCTGGAAAGAAACCCTATGGTTCTGGAATCTCTAACATCTTGAGGTATACAATGCAATTCAGGCTTCGATTTGCACCTTTATACAAGGTTCTCTCAAAGGCTTCATACAAAGACTCCCCTATCACACACCTGAGCTCAACAGCTCTCTTTATCTGCTAAGGAAGATTCTATATCCAGTTAGTAATGATCTTCTATGACTCTAAAACCAGAACCACAGTGGCAACCCTGCCGACTTTGATAAGCAACTTATGGAGAAACCTGACCCACTTGAATCACATTTGCAACATCTTTGATTTGTGGTTGCATTTTAAGAGGAGAAAATTCCTTAAACATTTACCTTTCACAGTTTTCAAGGTGAACTAACCAGGGTATTGCCCTGAAGGCAACTCTCTTTTTAACTCAATGTAGATCAATATTTACCTTGATCTTCTTACCGTCATGAGCATAAGACTTGGATCAACAATAAAATTTCCTCTTGTGCATTTTTCTCTCCATAGTGTACTTTGTATTTCTTTTTTACTGCCTTGCTCTTTTTTTATTATAGACATGCATAAGTCTAAGTACTAATAACAATTTGATAGGGATAATATTAGTCTCTTTTTGAAATCTCCACAGCCAAATCAATTAAAGCACTACTTTTCAATGTAGCTGTAGGAAAATTCTTAGGATAAGGATAGAAGGAAACCACATTTTTTTTGACATAGTATCCCAGAATCATCTCTAACCCTATTGCTAATATGGTTAATTTACATAACTCTAAGCACTACTGTGGCCCAAGCCTATAGTGGATGATCCCTTGTGTTCTATCTATTAGTTCAACTTGGATTTTCTAGTTCAAAGTCCCAAAAAGTCTTTTATATTCATCTGAAAACAGAAAGAAAAAAAAACCCATTGTCAGGCCTATTATAGCAATAGGCCACTTTCTGGGACCAACTTTTGTCTTACTTGCTTTTCTATTGCTATGACAGCAAAGCATGACAAAGGCAGCTTATAAAAGAAAGTGATTAGTTGGTCTTGTAGTTTCAGATTTAGAGTCCATGATGTTGGAATAAAGATACAGTGGCATGGAAAACTGAGAACTCACTTCTTGATTGACAAGTATGAAGTAGGGAGAGACACACAATAGGAATGATGGGTCTTTTAAAACTTCAGGCCCACCCCAGTGACACTTGTCATCCAACATGTTAGCATCTTCTAATGCTTGCCAAATACTTGTATGAATTGGTGATCAACTATTCAAACATATGAGCATATGAAGCCAATTCACACGCAAACCAGCATAACCATATTCAAAATTCTCCTTCTATAACAACTTACATAACCAAGATTATATGGTCAACAGTATTGGTTTTGATGGATTCAAAAAAAAAATTAGGAATACAAAGTGTTTAGTGGGTAGTGGAGATGAGGTAAATTTTGGAGAAGTTAGAGAAAGATGGTAAATATGATCTAGACACAGTGTATAATATTCTGAAAGAATTAATAGAAAGTGACAAAATTCAAATGCTCTGAAATATAGACTAATGAAGCTCAATCAAGAAGTAGATAGTTTATATAATATTATACTTGTAGTAAAATATGAATTCCCAATGAATCTTCTGTCAGAAATTAAACTCTTTGTTTATGTAGCGTGATTGATATGTTCTCTTAAATATAAGAAAAACATTACAGATTTTATATAAATTATTTCAAGAAACAGACTACTTCAAATTTTATTTTACAAGAATAGAATTACTCACAAAATAAATAGAATTATTCACCCAAAGAGGAAAAGTTGATGAAAATGCAAAGAAGGAATAAGAAAGGATAAATAAAGGGGATAAAGAAAAAAAGTCAAATGTTAAACTGTCAGCATGTTCTGCGTTTCTTTTAAATTCAAAAACTATATATAAATGCATCATAAAAACAGAACTTTCAAGCAGAACAAATAAAACAAAATGAAAAATTTAGAGGATGGAAATATGGCTTAATGTTTAAGAATGCCCGCTGCTCTTACAGGAGATTTTTCATTTCCCAGAAAACATTTCAGGCACAAAATAGATATAAGTGCCTGAAACTCAAGCTATAGGCAATCCAATGCCTTCTCATGGTTTCTACAGGTACCTTCACACAAGTTACATATTCAGACACACAGATATACATAAATCAAAAATTTTAAATAAATCTTATTTTTAAAATATAATATTAACAGTGAGTCTTTTGATTTTAGTATCTCCCCAAAGCTTTGAAATTGGCTGGTTTTTTTTTTTTTTTTTTTTTTTTGTAATTGTTGTTCTTGTTGCTGCTGCTGTTGTTGTTTTATTTTGCTTTGTTTCGTTTTTTCTTCTAAATTATACTTGTTACCTGAATAAATCAGCTTGGAAAGAATTATATTTTCACATGAAATAAAAAGGTAGCATAAGACATTGCAATAACTAAAGTGAAAATGAAAATAAACACATTAGATCATCATCATCATTATCATCATCATCATCATCCCATCGTACAAGTGTACAAGTAAGGTCTATATGAATTAAATTCCAAAGAAGAAATATAAAGTTTGAAACTTTGCATTACATGTTGGCCTAACACAAAGAAAGTAAAAATCTGAGATCCAAGGAACTGGAAAGGATTCACCCAAGTATCTCTATTATACAATTATTCATACTTCTTATTCAATCATATAGTATAACAGTGTAATACAAAATTGGTTCTTGACAACCCTGTGATGTTTTCAAACTCTAAGACTTTGTGCACAATTTGCAATATGTTTGTCAAGCATTATACAGATGATTGCTAAATAGATAGGCTGACCATTTGATGAAGAATAGTAAATAGTTTGAGTAGAGAGACATAATATAAATGTTACTGTTGTGATGCTCCTAATGCAGAATCCCAAACCTATCTCTGAGCTTAATTGTTTCTGTTGCTACAGATGAGGCAGGTAATAGAGATTCTGTACCTGCAAACAGACACATGTCAATCCATAGCAGAACTTTGCATTTACAGAGATACAAATAACCAACTTAGAACCATTTATTTTGAAATTGCTCTATTGAAAGCTAATTTATTTAAGCTCTGATGCCAATTTGCTTTATATATTTATATTTTGACAAAAGAATAGGAAACATTTAAATTCTAACAACATGTGAAGAAAATACAGTTCTGTAAGCCTAAATCTTGTCTTCATGAAGAATGAATGAAGGATAATAAATTATGAAGGAATTTAATGAATTCATTCAAAACATGTTAAAAAATGTTCAAAAAATGTTATTTACCATATATGTGCTATATATTAACTTTTTATATTAATTTTTATTTGAAATATTTATTGATAATTCATGCCAAGATTTAAATTTGGTTTCCTGTAGTTTGTTTATTTTATATATAGTTACTACAATGAATTATAAGAACACCCCCAGTATATAGTGCTTAAAATTAAAGATTTATTTATTTCATATGTAGCACACCATATATGTTTTCAATGGATTTTTATTGTTTCTTTATCATTTTTTGGCTGTATGTTTCTTTTATGTTCTATTTTGACATCCAAGAATATTATTTTGACAATGTGATAAAGAGTAATAATTATTGGGAGAAAATGATCAAGGATCACATTTCAGGTTGTATTCCTTCAACAAAACTGAGGGTAGGTCAGACCTACTAAAGAAGGATGTGACTTTCAGGTGAGTTGCCATGAAGAGTATTGTATCCACACTTGAGGTTCACAGTTGGCTTAGAAATGCAAGGACTCTACCATTGACTATACCTAGAAAAATCTATACTGTATCTTATATCAATTCTCTCAGGTCACAAAGCCGTATGTTAAACTAGACCTTGTCTTATACAAAATAGAAAAATAGATAGAATCATAATAACTACCATAAGATTCCTATTGGAAAATTAGAAGCATAGGAAACATCTAATTCATACTATCTAATACACAAATACGAAATTCTCTACCCTGACATTGTAAGAATTGCCTCCTGATGAATAACTATGACAACTCTGGATTATGCTATTTTGGAGATTTTTTTTGTCTCATTTTTCTGTTGTGTGCACATAAGACAAAGAGTAGAAAATCAAAATCATACCATTTAGATCAACCCAGATTTTTTTTTCTTTTCATTATTTTTTCTTGAGTATAGGCAGACAATGTATCATGCTCATCTATCTCCGACATTCTTCTCAAGCTCTTCCTGCAATCTCAACATACAGATTATTTTTCTCCTAACTTTGTGTTTATATATGCATTTATATATGTGTCTGTGTACATATGCAAGTAAGTATTTGTAATATATTTACAATTTGCAATATAAGACAAAATTGAAAATATATTTGCAATTGTATATTAAATGTATAATATATATATATATATCCTACTTATATACATTTTGCTTAGTTTTTTGTTTGTATTATTTGTTAACAACATCTTCCTTAATTGCAATTAATATTGCCATATTTGCATATTGTGGGTCAGCCTCCATTACATGAGTGACAACATACCAACAGCTTCACCCTCACAAGAAAAGTAACCAAACATCACTCAGTAGCCATCAACTACTATTAACTTCTCAACTAGGGATAGAGCACTGGGAGTCCCTTCCCAGTCTGTGCTAAAGTAACTTCCTTGATCTTTTAGAACTCTTGTGTGAATAACTATAATTGGTGTCAGTTCATGATTATTGCAGCTATGGCATGTTCAACGTGTGGCTTTTAGTATCACTCCTCATCATCCATTAATTCTTACATTCTTTCCACTCTCCTCTTACAAGATAGACTCTGAGATTTGGCAGTAAGGATTGATATAGCTGTCCCATCTAATTCTGAGCATTCACTGTAGTGCCTTCTCTGCATTTTGAACAATTATGAGTCTCTATGCACTAAGTACAATCTTGTGCAGTAAGAAGTTTCTCTAATTAAATCTGAAAACAGACAAAGCAATAGATAAAAAGTAAGTATTTAGAAAGAAGTTTGGCAGCCTGGCTATCTAACAAAAATATTATTGATGCATCTTCCCTTATGGTCTATGAATTGGTGTTTGGTTTTGACTATATTAAGTATCAATTTCTAAATATAAATTTCTTTCTGTAGAGTAGGCATTAAATTCTATCAAGAGAGTGTTGGTTACCACAAAATATAGCCTTCCAACTATTGCTCCAGTGTGCACAAAATACCTAGAAATTAATTTTAATAGCATGCAGAATCCAGCACTGAGTACTGCCATGAACACTTCCCCCCCCAGAAGTTTGCATAGCATTTTCCAGTGGGATGCAAGCTAACCAGTAGTTAGAGAGTTTCCTGTTCATTTCATCTCTTACAACCAAACTATGTATTGTTTTCAACAATAGAGACTGAATATCTGGTTATAATGGACAAATAAAAATGAAACTGGAAATACCCTGTCTTATTTAGTGGGCCTCCCTAACAAACAAGTAGTAGGGAAGTAAATTTTAACCTGAACTGATATTTTCATTTAATATCTATGTCTTCAGAAAGCAGCATTATTCATCCATCCTTTCTCCCTTTTCTGTGTAGTCTTTCAGGAGCCTACACTCACTAAGCATCATATATTCGTGTGCGTTCAGTTCAGGTAATTAGAATATTACAGTTCATTAACTTCTACAATACATTTTCTGTCCAATGTGTAATAGGCTTCCAGTTTACCATTTTGAACAAGGTTTCTGTGCAACTGACTAACAAACATAAATAACAATTGATTTGCTTTGTTGCATGCTCACTTTACTCCTGGAACTCAGTTTCAGTTTAGTTTTATTGTTCAATTCCACAAGCTTAAGACTAAATCATCTCTCATGGTCAACATAATGACATCAACTGTGAAGCTCTGACATAGAAATAAAAGTTTCTTTAAGAATGATAGAATAAACACTGTGGTGCTATAGTAGAACTAAAGACATTGGCAGTGTGTGGATAGTGTCTTTGTTAGAAAAAAAAAGTGTTCTTTTCTGTGTGTGTGCTGACAATACCCTGTAATATAGTATAAATGAAGATAATTTTTGATTTGCTTTAAGTCCTCACTGGTAACTCCTAAGTCCATGACTCATCTGTATGCATTCTACTGGACTATTTTGCACTAATGTTACCTGAAAAAACGAACCAAAATGACTTTTTAAATGTTCCTAATATGTCTTTTCAAGTGAACTGGCTTGCAAAATACAGATAAGGGAAGGAAGAAAACATTGCAGACCGAGTTGATTTCTGACTGTGTTGACTACAGAATAAAACCAAATCTTTAATGATGTAAGGTCTTCTCTAGTAGGTCATTTTTAGGAAGAAAATGTTTTTCATTTTTCTCATACTTCTTACTCAAAGATCAGGCTGTCTTCATTACAATCTTTGGGAACAATGTAAGTATAACTTGCAAAAGAACATAAAATTTGGCCTTCTTTGTTGAGCCTACTTTCTATTCTCCTAGGGGAAGGACATATAGCTAGGTGGCCTTTGTCCAATATTTTTTTTTTTTGGTTTTCACTTTTATTTTGTTTTTTAAATCACACATCAGATAATTGGAATAAAGGGTGACACAACTTTGAAACTTAACAAGATGTTATAAAATAGTTTTTTATATGAGAGTCATGTTAGAAGCACAAAGGCAAGCACAGAAGCTTGATAACGTCAGGAACTAAGATTTTCTGTGAAATGGACTTTCAGTCAAATAAGCTAATCCATATGTGTAATATAGCCTGTGAACCAGAAGGAGAACACATCTTTCTTTTGTAGAAACAGTTAATGTTTAAAATTATTTTCTACTAATGGAGCACACAGATTTTTTTAAACCAATACCATTCATCAGTTGAACAATAATTTGATTTTAAATGAAAATAAAAATTATAAAGATCAAAATTGGAAATTTCAAAAAAATATTATTTTAAGACCTAACTTGATATAAATGAGTTGACATGTCTATGAATGACATTATTGAACAATTTCTTCTTACATCTACAATGCCATCTATGTGTCTTTCCCTCTGAGAGATAATTACTTGATTAATGTTCCAGAAATTCAAAGCTGTTATTATGAGTGACTGGGACTATGTCAAGAAAATATATGGGCACAATTATATCTAACATATTAGCAACTAATTATCATCTTCTATGGTTGATTACAAGATCAAGAAAACATTATGACATTCACAACAAAATAAATAATTTATTCTCTTTCACAAACAAATATATGAGTCCTAAAATAGACATTAGAACACAAAGTTAATCCACAAATAATTACTGTAACTGCTTGACCAAAACAGAACAAATTGCAGAAAGCTTGAGTTACAAAATTCTGAAACAATGCTCTTAACATATCCAGAAGATGCTATGTCTGAACTGTTAAGGGAGAGGGATCAATAGGTAGACCTAAGAGCTCTAAAGACTATGAGTCATAACAACGAATGGGCAAGAAAGAAATACACAATGGTGCAGTAGTGGTACTTTGATTATAGACCAGCAACATTTGTCTAATTGTACCTGTTATAATTTATAACTGTTCTAAATACCTATCTAAATATTGACAAGAAAGTGTAGCTCTCAGCTCTCACCTAAAAGCTTCATTTTGCAAAATATAGAGGCTATTAAACAGAACCAGAATTGGTCAACTTCAGAAAATAAGTGACTTAGGTGTCCCAAATGCCAACATACATTAACAATGCAATTTCTAGACCTAGTGCTCAAGAAAAAACCTGAAAGAGGGGGGCAGAAAAATTGGAAGAGCCAGAAAACCAGGATGTCTGCTGTGAGATATTATTTTTTTTATATAACATGGGAGCTAGACTCATGAACTCTCAACAGTACAGTTGCTGAACAAGATGAGTAAGACCAATTGAGATGCCATTCTATGGAAGGGAAATTCCACATGGTCTCAAAACCTACATTAAGAGTTACTGGTGGTTTTTGTCTGCTGAGAGAGGGAGAATAAGTCTCCTCCATGGATGCTCCCCACATAGGTTGTCTGATTCCAAGTGGTCAGCCCTCGACATACATATATGAGCAATGTTAGTTTGATTCACACAGATATATTTATATGAAAAAACAATAATTAAAGAAGAGATAATAAATTTGAGAGGGGAAAATGAGGGAAATTGGAGGAGAGAGAAAGGCAAGAGTGGAAGTCATATAGGTATAGTGCTCATGAGTGATGTTGCCAAAAATATAAAGCTATTAAACCAAAATTCTAAAAAAAAAAATTTCTGTCCATTACAATGAAAAAATTTTCTTAAAATAACAAATAGATGAATCAAGGATGTCTTCTCCATTCATATAACAAATATATAGGTATTGATGGTAACTGTTACATATTTGAAAATTCTCAAGCTCATGGGGCAGGTGTGAGATGTAAGTGTAGTAAAAAATAAAAATAATTTATATGGCAAATGTTTAACAATGACATTGTATTTGATCATAGACTCTTAATTATAAGCTTGACTTAAAGTTTCTGTCTCATGAGTCTAGTGCAGCAAAAATGAATTAAGTGTTTTCACATGGATAAATATTGAGAAAAGTGTTTGTAAATAAATAACATCCTTCCCATGTATCTTAGCTTTGATTGCTGGTCTTTTTTATGAAGGCTATAATAAAGTTATTTCATATATTTTTGTCTTTATGCAGATATTATAAGTCTACATTTTGCCTTTTTTGGGCAAATTATTTTCAGAGTCAATTTTGATTAGTACCTTGTTATGTGTCTTATTTTTTTTTAATCAATTAAAACAATAAATTCTCTGGTATTACTATTCCTAACTTCAATTTCCTTCTAGTGTTTTGGCTCTTTTACATATTTGATGAACCACAGCAATGAATTTTGTTTTGGATGGCTGCCTATTAGACATGTATAATTTAATTTTGTTTAATTTAAATTTTGATTAACTATTTTATTTAACTATTTTATTTAATATTCATACATACACAGAATGTGTTAGGAGCCAATACATACCCCACTACCACATCTCCAATTTGTCCTCTATTTTCCGCTTTTTATTCCCATGTTTATTGCACACAATTTTCCCTTTTTAAATTTAGATTTCACTGAGTCCATTTAATGCTACCTCTGTGTGTATGAGTGTTGAGTGGAGATATAGCCTAGAGCATAGATATCCTCCAAAAGCCTGCATCATTACACAACAGTGACTTTCTCCCATTAGTCATCAACTACCACCAAATCCTCAGATAATGGCAAAACTTCATGAGCTCCTCCCACATCTGTGCTGGGATTGTGGCTGGCTTCATCTTGTGCAAATCTTCAGCATTCCAGCATTCCATTTAGAGTTGAGCACTCCAGTTTCTTTGCAAATACACAAAGTATGTATTCATATATATATGTGTGTGTGTGTGTATGTGTGTGTGTTCATGTGTGTATGTATGTGTGTGTATACACACTGAAAAATTCAAGAGCATTATGAGAATATCTATATGAATTTGGTCAAAATTATGGCATAAAGAGAATTTGAGTCAAATTGCTACTTCCATCATATTAATTTGCATAATTACCTTAAAAACCTAAAGCATAAAAAAGATTTTTTAGTATATTTGGTATTTATCTATTTGGTATATTTAGTATATTTATTTATATATTTAGCATCTTGGTATATTTCTCAACTTAAAGTAAAAGACTTGTTAACACTAATTTATTTTGTATAATTTGATAAAGGTTAATTTTTAAAGAACTATGGAAACAATATTACTGAAATTAAAATGTCCAAGAACATTTTACATTTCATTAAAATTTTAGTTACACTAAGATGTAGAATATCTGATGCTGTCCTGATGCATATTCTAATTTTTAATATCTGCATGGGCAGATATGATTTTATATGGCAAAAAATGTAGCTGCAATTAAATTAACTCTCAGAAATTGATTTCCCTGGATTTGCCTTGTATAATCAAGATAAACATTAGAGTCTTTATATATCTAAAGAATCGTGAGGCAGAAGACACAGAGGAGAAGTCGGGACTACTGAGGAAACACTGAGAGAGAATATTGCAGCCCAGCGCTCATAAGCCCAGAGGTGCAGGCAGCCCTAAGAACTAGATGTCAAGCATACTGACCCCCCAGAACCTGTCAAAGGAATGTAGCCTGCTGACAACCGGTTTTAAACATCTTATAAACAATTGAATGAATAAAGTTTTAATCTCTAGTTCTAGGAATTGCTTCCATAAATACTTCATTAAAAACCTGTTAATTGCATTCCAGTCACGTATCCTTGAAATTTGAATTAGAGCATCAAAGATTTAAAGACCAATTCATAAAATATACGTTTCTTGATAGTAGTCAGTTATTTTTCCTGGTGTTGGGACAAAGTACCTTGGCAAAACCAACTTAAAGAGGAAAGTGCTTGTGGTGGCTCATAGTTGGATCTATAGGCATCACAGCAGGGATATCAAGGAAACAGGAGCTCTAAGCAGATGATTACACTGGGTGAGCAGCCGGGAGGAAGACAGCAATGGATGATTGCACTTAGCTCTCTTTCTTCTTTTGTATGTCCAAATTCCCAGCCCAGGAGACACAATGCAGAAAGAGCAGAAATTCTCACCTCTATTAATCTTGTCATGATAATCACTCAGACCATATCCAGAGGCCTGTAGCCAAGGTGATTCTAGATCTCAAGTTGAAAATTGAGATTAATCTTTACAACTAAAAGCTACCTCTTGTCAACTTGACACCCAAGGACATCACTTTAAATCATCACCATTCAATCCATGTACCCAAAGTCTACTAAAACACAATTTAATAAAATAAGAGAATTCCTTATATAACTATTCCCAACAATATAAAAGTCCTAAATTTACATACATCTAAGATTCAATACAGTCTCTTAATTGTGAGTTCCTATAAAATAATAAAAATTATACTTCCAACATACCAGTTAGCAATTCTTTGTGTCTATTTTACATTTATGCCTCATACAGATGCTTAAAATGTAGAATTCAAATTTTTAAATAACACAAAATCTATAAAAATTGTATTACAAGTTAACAAGTAATAAATAATTGACATGTACAAAACATAGTTTCAGAAGTATGAATCAGTCTGTAGACAAATATTGAATTTTATTGAGAATATACTTCATCGTTTTATCTAAATGTTATATTTTACCCTCAGGCTCATAGTATATAAATTATGCCTATGGGAATAATTATAGAAATAAAAGTACAGATGATTAATTTATTAATTAATTCATTGCTTCAAAACATGTATTTACTAACAAAACACTGACTTACTAACAAAATATTAATAACTACAAATATTTTTTCTATATTTTATCATATTTTAAAAGTATAGACTAGATTCTCCAAATCATTGAATATGTGAAAATTATGACAATATTGATGCACAATGAAGGCCACCATAGCAGGGTAACTCTAAAGGAGAAATAGTGATATTCAGATCTTGGTAGTAACCAACGGATCTCTTATTGTATTTAAAACACCCTGAACAAAATAGCAATCAAACCTTGCCAAATACTCAGAGCTAGTGAGATCATGAATCTTAAGAGAATAACTTAATACGATGACTTTACTAGACCAACATAAATTCTATCTTCGTTCTAAACATTGATCATTTTACCCACAGATAAGTGTGGTTCTCACCACTCATCAAAAAAAGTTCATTTTTCAACAGATGGAGATCATTACAGAAAATGAGAACTGATTAAAGTTCAGAGAATAAACAATCTCATAATGTGCCAATTCCTAACAGACACGAGTGCAAAGCAAATACTACACTTATGTCTGACAGACAATCACAGATGAAGAGACAGAAAGATTGTAGAAGTTTGATAATAAGGAAACCAGTTGTGAGATGTCTTTTAGTAATTACAGGAATGCTTCACCCCCCTCAAATGTCTCAACAATATTGGTGCAAGAGGAAGTGACAACTGCAACACCCACAGACATGCTAATGTGGAAGGAGACAATCTCACAAGACCTCATCCATTGACAAATTACTACAGGCAACCACAGAATGCTGAATGTGTGAGAAGTCATCTTCCCCAAGGACAGATTCCCAACTGTTCATCCAATACTGGTTGTCAGTCTTTAAATCACTTCTAGAGGGAGCAAAAGGGGAAGGAAGAGATTAATAGGGGAAGAGAAATGATGCAATTTTAATTTTAAAATTTAATTAAAATATTGGTATGAATGTGTATGCTCAGACATTTGCATTACCTGTGAGTGTTTGTATATTTTAAATATTTTTTTTTACAAAGACATATTTAGTTCATTGACTTCTTATAATTTAAATATTAAGGGAAACAAAGTGCAGATTTTTCAACCTGTATGTAGTATCAGTAATAAGGGCTGTGTTCATATGCAGTATTACCAAGTATCCTGGAAGACATTGTAATCAATCTGTATCAAATGAAATAAGAACACATTTCAACACTCCCACTGAAAAGTCTGACATAATCTAAAGTAGCTCAAAGTCACAGGTGGTCATTTCTTCAGGAAAGGTCTTTATCAGCATCTTTAAATTAGGAAAGCAAAAGCATCAGTTTTAGATATTGTTGAAGGCTCATAAGTGTGAAAATGCCATGCATCATGACTGAAATAATGGAAAGTTATTAAGAAATGTCATCAACTTAAATGAGC
The DNA here is from genome assembly GCA_026225945.1 of Cricetomys ansorgei. NCBI lineage: Eukaryota > Metazoa > Chordata > Mammalia > Rodentia > Nesomyidae > Cricetomys > Cricetomys ansorgei. The sequence goes on from JAMJFZ010000199.1 coordinate 26,844,938, forward strand.
TGCCAGATGCACCTTACTCCTGAGTAAGCAAAAGAAAGGCAACAGAGGCTTATAAAATCTGTCACAACTGTTTATGGCAATTTATGTTAAACTATGGGAGTCATCTTGTTTTCAATTAATATACTTTTAGAAATAGGAGTTACTTTATCTGACTATAGAATGAAATTCCACCATTTACCTAGATATTTTTTTTTAGTTTTTTTCTTTCTATAAAGTACAAGTGCACAACAGGAAATCTAAATTGTCAGCAACAATGTTTAGACCCAGTACATCAAATGTTTCTGTCTTACAAGAGAAACAAAACATTCAGTGAATTTAAAACCAAATGTCTAACCAATTTCTGCATTTCTAGAAAAGAATGGAAAATAAGGGAGTGGAGAGTATGATGCTAATGACAATTTCAGGCATCAATTCTTAATGTGAATTGCTGATGCAATTTCAAACACTTGCCTTGATACAGATCAGGGCCCCACCTGTGGATAAGAAGCTATTTGAAATTGATAGCTTTGGGGATAGGGAAATCAGTTTTCTTCAATGAAGTTACACTTGGTATATTGACCACACTCCAGGCCTAGTCCAATGCAAGTAGTATAATGGAAAAGTAAGGGTTAAGTGGAGTGGGGGTGTGAGGCGAAGGCTAAGGAAATGAGTATAGGAATGGTTAACTAACAGCAAGTCCATTTAAAATGCAATATTGAAACCTACCACAGTAGAAGCTTTCCAAACTTCATAGATATCATATAAAGATATTTATGTACCTAAAATATTTTTAACTGGGATAACCTACAATAGACAGGAAATAAATTTCCCAAACACCATGTGCTATCATGCCAAAAGTCCAATTCTAGTTATGAGTTATCTACCTTTACTTCTTAATTATTTTATTCTTCTCTCATAGAATACATCTAGACTACAGTTTCCTCTTTCTCCACTCTTTCTAGACACCCCCTTAACCTCTCTCCAATTCCACTCCTCCTATGCTTCTTTTTAGAAAGTGCAAGCTTCCCAAGGACATCAACCAAACAGGGCACAAAAGCATACCATAAGTCTTGTCACAAAGTATCATATCAAGGATAGGTGATGCAACCCAGTCAGAGAAAATAGTTCCCAAGTGTAGGCAAAAGAGTCAGAGACATACCCACATTTACCGCTAGGAGTCCCATAAAAACACCAAGCTAACAAACCCAATATAATTGCAGAGGACAAGTACAGACCTATGAAAGCTCTGTGATTGCTACTTCAGTCTCTTTGAGCCTCTATGAGCCCTGTTTAGTTTAATCTGTGGGCCATGATTTCCTGGTGACCTCAATCTCTTGGGTTCCTATAATCCTATCTCCCCCTCTTCTGTGACATTCCCCTAGCTCCAAGGGGAGAGATCTAACGGAGATTTCCATAATTTTGTTTTTTGATTAAGGTCTCAAAGGCCCCCTAACATTTCAGGATATTATTATTGATCTTGATTCCTTTAGGAATGTAGTAAGATCAAGATATTGAAAACATTATATTCTTGATCCATGATATATGGAGGAATCAAGCTGGTATAGACCTAGAAGTTTCCTCCTTACTGGCTAGATTTTAGTTTTGTTAATGTTAGAAGATCTTGTGCAGTCTACTGAAGGAAAGTAACCACTAATTGTACTCAACTCTGAATACTATGAAACAGAATAAACATTGCTATGGCAAGACAGGTCTACTGGTACAATAGTTATGTTAACATTATGAGAGTAATCAACTACTTTCTGATTTAAGAAAGAACCAGTCTCTTCAATGTCTTGAACATGCATGTTCCTACTAGACACCAGGGGTAAACAAATCAAAAATCCAATGTCAAGAATGAGTTTCTCTTTTTAAAGTCATTGGCCAACAAATTCCCATAGATATTCAAACATTTTAGGCTATTTCCAATGAGGTTCCATAGATATATAGATACTTAAACACTATAGTTTAAAGGATGGAACTGATGGCTGGTCCCAATACCTCAGGAAAACATCTGTGGATGGCTACATCATTGTTCCTTGTGAAGAATGAATGACTATTAGTCTCCTAAATAAACATTTTATTAAATTAAGCCCTAAGTTTCAATATACTAAACTTTCATCTGGAGTAAGTATAATATTTGTCAAAAGCATAAGTAAATGGACATAGTATTAAACTGGATCACTAAATCTCAGTATATTCAGTGTTATACTTGAAATAAATGTAAGACTAATTCAGATTATAAAATATATGTAAATGTTACTATAGTTGTAACAACAAATATTATTTATGATGTAATTTCCAGAGGAACGCTTTCCCCAGTTCTCTTCCTAAATTAAGATAAGGACATCAAGACTCCTCCACATATTCCAGCCATTATTCTTCAGATAGGAAGATTTATTTCATATAGAATAATCTACTATCATGCTACCAAGTTCATACTTCCATCTTATATATTTTTAAAACTGAATTTAAGAAATTTGTCACAGAAGCATTATTTAAACATATTTATATATGTGTATGTACATACATTTAGGAAATTTCTATAGTAGTAGATTTCTCTGCAACCTTTTGAACATGTTTGTTTCTACTAGACACCAGGTGTAAACATATCAAAAGGCCAGTGTCTGGAATGGGCTTTCTCTTTTAGTGTCATTGGCCAATGAAGTGTCATAGATCCCCAAAAATTATAGGCTATTTTCAATGAGACTCTATATATTATCAAACATTATAGACTATTGAATTTACTCAGGGACAGTAAGATCTTATTATAGAAGGCATCTCGTACTTGAGTTATATTATGTGGAAAAATCAAGCTAGTAATTTTTACAGATGCTTCACCATCATTAGCTAGCTCCCATCATCCTGGAAACTACCTGCTATGGGAGGTGAAAAATAATGACCAGTCTTATCTGGTCATTATTTTGAACCATACAAGCTATAGTGACCAGCCTGTCAAGACATGCTTCTTTTGGTTTTCTGTATGAGTTCCACAGTAGGAAGCATCATATCAACAACAACAGCTAAAAATAGCTAATATCTCAAATTGTATACCTAAATATGCATTTTATGTAAATGTTATGAAGGTTTTTTCATGACTTTTCTCCTTGAAGAGTGGTTCCTTAAATTTCAGCATAAAATGTAAGACCTCTTCTACCCTTATAAGGTCTCACTTTACAACATTTGTAAAGCATTTGTAAAGAAATTTGTAAATTTCTATAAATTTATAGAATACTGCCACAATACATAGGTGATATTCTGTATTATATCTTAGTGCACAGTCAGGGACTAAATAATAATCACCCATATTCTGTTATGAGCAAAACAAATATCACTTATCACAGACAATCAAGCTGCCTTAATGGGAGTCTTATTGTTCTTTTATCCAGATCCCCATGTAGAGAATTGGTCTCTGAAATATTATTTTTCTCTCTATTATAATTTCCCACCAGAAAATAGGATACATGACCAATGAGAAAACCCTTCCATTGACATCATTTTAGTGATGAAAGATTTTTATTAAGAATATTACTGATATACCTTGAAGGTTGATATTTTTCTCTGGGTATTCAACAAAACAGAAGCAAAATTCAACACAGAAATGTAGCCACCAAATAACCCACACACAATCCTTTCCTAAGAGTGCACACACACACACACACACACACACACACACACAGAGGAATGCATACACATAGCACACACAGATACACACACACACACATGCACACACAGAAGTTGTTTTAAGGGTTGTTATGACTTCATTTGAAGTTGAGTGTGAACAATTATCCAGCCTGTACACTGCAGAAAATTAATGGTGAATACCAATAAATGTTTGAGTTTTCATGAGCATTTTGTATATGTGGAGAATCCATTCATTATTAATTTATAGAGGAAAGAAATATGATCCAATGCATTGAAAGTTCTGTGTTGTTATAACAAGAAAAATTAAAATAATGTTCCATTAAATTCAATTAAGTTGATAGTCCATTTAAAATTCTTAAATTGCATAGAAGAGAGGGAAAAATATCAACTTTCATCAAAAGCATTCTAGTTTTTAAAATATGCAATTCATTATGAGTCTCCAGAATTTTAATGGAAAGCATATGAGGTCTATTGCTTCATATTCTAGAAAACTGACTGTTTTTATTGGTAATGGCAGACTCTCTAAAGGAGCAATTTAAGCTCTTAAAACAGGCCAGTGGTGTGCACTTTCAAAATCATTTTAGAAGCATGGCAATACTATTTCACACACATTAATTTGTGACAGAAATCAGTGTGTCTTTACATTGTCTTTTCATGTAGACCTTGGTTTCCTATCACATTATTATACAAGTTAATTTTTTGCAAAATTGTAGTGAGAATTTTCATTTCTTAATCTACTGTACTGGATCATTTGTTTTTGCTTTCATTAAAATTTGTTATAAACGTAAGGAGTCTACCAGCTTTCTTCTAGAATTTTCTTCAGATTATAAGCAACAAAAGAGGAATATATGGAAAAGTTTAGAGAGATAAAGGGGATGGGGAAATGATTTGATTTTATTATAATCTCATAAAATCAAAGAAATAGTTTTTTAAATATATTCATTACAGACATAAGTGACATCAACCCCACCTACCTATCAATAGAGCAAACCCTATATGACCAAAGTGGTCAGATAATGAGTGCCAGCTGCATCTCCTGTGATACCATGGGGTAAGGCCTGAGGTTACTGTGTCAGCAGAAGGTTGGAAAGAAGAGCTGAGATCTGGGCAACTAAAGGCAATGACCCTTAATAGCTGCGACCAAGCTGGCCACTCTGCATCTGGCTCTCAGATTGCTTGATCACAAACCCTTCAGGGGGCAATAACTTGTACTTTATCTCCAAATTCCATTATATGCTTCTGTTTTCTTGCGACACAGAAACACAGAGAAGCAACTTTGTGGGAAGGAGTTCTATCTAAAACACATCAACACACTGTAAAACAACTACAAAAAAATTACTCTTATTGATATCATCTAATAATGCTTTTATACTTAATATAATGCTTTTATACTTAATTTCATGACTAAATTTTGGCTTTAGAAACATCATATGAACATTTTTTTTGTGTATGCATTCTACTTTTATATATGGAAATGTGTATTCCATCTATAAGTCTATAAATAGATATGAGACACAGATGGGTTTAATTTTAATATACACAAGCACATGCATGAACATAAACAGATTAAGTCTAGAAACATTACACAGTAGTTTTCTGGTATTTCATCATTTTGAGACTGCTTCTTATGAGAAATTTCAATAGAAACCTCACTGAATGCTCACATGATACAGATCTTTTTCATGCTTAAGTTAAAAGCCAGGTATTGAAATAAACAATTATAGTGATAACAATGCACAAGTTCCAGCCTGCTTTTGCAGAAGCATTGATATGTGATGATTTCTCAAAACGTTTTTCTGTTTCTTCTCTGCCTAGTGTAATTTTTATCAGGGCACAGTTAGTACTAAATACCTTTGTGGTTTGGCTAAAGGCATTTATAATTGAGGTTGTATTAAACTTGTATTCAATATTCCAGACTCATAAGGCAAAGCGATTTTAATTGAGAACAAAGACCAATGTAAAATTAGATGAGCAAACTTACTGGGTAAGTTTAGTTATTAAATCAGTAGCAGGAAGCACAGCAATAGAGAGAAAGAATGAACATGATATATTATGCCTGTAATTAAAGATGTCAATCAGTAAACTAAAATGCTTTTTATTCAAAAAATAATTCAAAATAAATATTTGCAAACAGCTTGTGCAAGTACAGGATGTATGATTACACAAGTTTCTTAGTATAAAACTAACTTCTTGTCACCTAGAACTCTACAAACCCAACATATTGAAAATTTGTCAGAACCTATCTATGGTCAAAAACAATGAGACATGACATTTGCTTGTTCTCCTGACTCTGGCTTAAAAAACAATATCAGAATTATTTATTGTATAAAAACATGTGGACTCTCGAGGTTTTTGAGTTATTACAAACAATGTATTCAATGAGTACAATCTTGTTATTATAGGTATTCAACTGTATTAATTGAATTCATAAAACATATTTCATACTGCTATTAAGGTGTCTCTAAAATAAAATCTTCATTGACAAAAATATTATACACCTTGTTTTTTACAGATTGTATTTCAAATAATTTTCAAAAAAACACATTTCATGATAAATAAAACATAACTTGAAGAAAAACACTATATATTTTCCAAGAGTAAATTACTGAGATTGAACATAAATTGTGTTTTAAGAAATGTGTGGGAAAGAAGAATGTTAGTGATAGCAGGGGAAGGGAGGAAAAGAGACAGAGAGAGAGAGAGAGAGAGAAGGAGGGGGAAACAGACACAGAGAGAGACAGAGATAGAGAGGACAGAGAAAGACATACAGACAGAGGGAAGAAATTAAAATAAAAAGAAACAGAACAGAAAATGAAATATAGAGAGAATAAACAAGTTATAATGATTTCTGCCTTATAATTCCTACACTAAGAGTGAGGATACATTTATGAATTAGAATCTAAAGCCCCAAATGACCTACAAACTTCAAATTTCATAAAGCATAACATTTTTGATAAAACATGGTCATTGGTGGTAGTTTTTAGCCATGTTCACAGTAAGAATTAAGTACTAGTAAGAGAGAAGATGTATAAGACTATACACCTTGGTGAGAAAAAGTAACACAAACACATTTAATGTAACAGAGATGCATTCATCTAAACTGGCAATAATTGTTGAAAATATTACCAACATCAAAGTCTGCATAATACCAGTAAAATGCGCATTGAGGGAAATATTCAACCCATTAAGGCCCATGGTATGCATGAATATGCAAACTTATCCAAAAGAGGAAAACATGAATAAGGACTATTTGAATAAAGAGAGCTTAAAGAATGAAGAGAGCTTGTATTTTCTGGAAAATGAATAATTTAGCAAATGTTTTCTATGTTTAGGCAAATGAATACTTAGAAGCTAATTAAGCAGAGTAAAGGAGCAGTACTGGGCTGGTAGCAGAATTAGGAACATCTTACATGGTGTTAATTTTGTAGACATGCAGATTCAAGAGTTTTGGTATATTGTGGCTTACAACAGAGTCTCAAGGGAAAAAATGAATGAGATTTCACAGTGCATATCAAGGTCAGATTCCCTGTAAGAAGGAGCATAGAAGCCAATGCATGGAGGGGTAAAGGTGAAATCTAAGTGGAAATGAAGACTTTGGGAGGCTGTAAATGTCAATAACATAGGATAAAGATGTAAGAATGCTGCAGTCACTGAGTAGATCTTGCACAAGAAAAAGATCATATGAGCTTCAAATATTTGGAGGCACTGTTGCCCAAAACTATCATAGTTAAGAAGATGCTATCAATGTAACTGCTAGATATGGAACTATAAAATTTTAATGTTTGTTTTACTAGGTTTTGTATGGCTTCAGGCTTCAGCCCAATTTTTCTTTCTTATTATCTTTCTGCTTTTCAGTCTTAAAATGGACATCTCTACTTTGCGCTTATGTATATAACATATCTCTTTGAGTTTGTAGGGCCTCACAACTAAAACTTCATTTTGGATCTTAGTAGAGACTTTGGACTTTTGAACAATGTTGAGACACATAAGATGCTGGGACATTTTGAAGTTGAATTAAAAGTAATTTGCACTATGAAATGGGCATTTGTCTTTGAGGAGTTTAAAGTGGAATATTATGGCTTAAATCTGAACTATCCCTTACTTAACCATATCTTTGAATACTTGGTCACAAAATGATAGCATAATTTTAGGAGCTTGTCTAACACTTGGTATGCATAACACATGATAATGAAGTGCATCACAAGGCACAGAGTTTGGGGGTTAGACTATTCTGATTTTCATGTGTGAACCCTGCTTTGAAAATAAGACAATAACCACACATTAAGACTCCCACAGATTGACCCTCTCTGTTTGACTTCCCTGCCATGGTGAGCTCTGAACTTCCTAAATTGTAATATTTAAAACATCCTTTCCCCCATTTGTTTTGTCAACTAGATATTTGTTGACTAAAGGATAGAAAATAGTTAATACAACTTTAAAGAATTTATTCTGGACTGAAATTGGTGGTCATTCTGTGTATAAGCATCTTTGGAAATATCCTAAATGATTGTAATTGCATAAATTAACTCATCTCCCTCATACATTACAATTATATCATAGAATTATCTAGCATAAAATTAGACTGCTCAAATTTGTGAAATAATTAGGTTTTTTTTTACTGTTTTGATCTAGATTTTTCATTCTAATTGAGTTTACTTTAATAATTCTTTAGGTTCCTTTTTCTTCTTGAAATTCGCTAATTTCTATGTATAAAAGAAATCCATCAATGCTCGTTGGTAAAGATGAGAATTGCATAATAGTCCTAACCATTTAAGCTTTGTTCTTTTCTTCATGTGATATTAACTTATCTCAATTAAATTGTTCCAAACTGACTCTAAACTTGGCAGAAAACAAGGAGCAATCTATAGAGGTTGGGAGTGATGGTGATGATGATCATGCCATGCCTATGCTGGGTGAGTCAATTATATATCACTGGGTTGGGTAGCAAGAAATTTGATTGACCTCACAAATAACATATATTCTGAAATATCAGTTTCAGTAATGATCATATCTTTGCCCTCTGTGTCCCATGCTTGTTGTCTTGTGTTTTTATTGACTCATGAATTGAGTAGCTTAAAATTCCATTCCCCTGCTTTTCCTTAAAAAGAATCATCATACAAGCACTTTATATTTTCAGTTTTGACATATACTATTGTAAGAATATTTTTGGTACCATTGTCCCAGAAACAAGTCCTGAAACTACTTGGTGTGCTCCTAGAAAAAGTGATGATGTACCAGGAAATGAATGTTGATAAGAAAGGAAGAGTTTAAAGATTCAGTACTGGCACAGGCAACTAGAAATCAACTCTTCGTGAGACTACTGGAGACTAGAGTTGCCTCTGAGTTATCCACTTGTGGGATGTAATATACAGAATATAGATCCACTGGCTCCCTTTTTGCAATATTAAGAATTTTCTAACATGTCTCCATTAGAAATGCCAAATTTTTCAGTATATATTGATTATTCTTATGATAAGAAAAGGTAATATCACCATTCTATCATGAAAGGATTAGCACATGAAATCCTAAAACCCCCTAAGGGACAGTTAACAGGTGTGAGGAAAGGAGATTTTAAGTTCTTTATGGTGTGGTCACTGAGAAGTTACCCTTGCTCCAGTATTTTACGTCCATCCACCCTCAGGCAAGAAACTCACTGTTCACACAAAATGGGAGGCTGGAGTATAGGAAGTGTCTTATTGACTGAAGGGTTTCATCAGGATGGAAGAGGATGAGAATGAAGGTTTAAATGACTAAAAACCATAATATACACCTATGGAATTGTCAAGCAGATTTCTCTGAAAGTAGGACATAACTAGTGTGTATACCTATAGTAAATCACAGCAAGTCAGTGACAGTATATGCTGAGTACAATGAACTCTTGTGCAATTTGTTCTCACTTCTTTAAGTGAGACTGTGTCTTACAGCAGCTGAATACTTACTAGCTGGAGAAGGATGCACTTTTTTCACAGAAAGTTTATGTTACACAAGTACTGTAAGCCAACCTGATAACTCAATTTCATTAAAACAAAACGCCATATAATATTTGCTACTAAAATTGTTTTCAAGTAATTAATACTTAGCTATCAAATGACTGTCAACAGAGATGTTGATATTCTGTACCAGCAGATACCGAAAAAAAATTTAAAATGGTAGTAAGCAAAACCAATACACTCAGGCAGTGCACCCTTTTGCACATGCACATTCGTTAAACAAAGCTTAAAATTTTAAGAACAAGGACAGGACAGAGGCTCGGTGTTGTTCTTTCAGGAGACTTGAGTTTGTTCTTGACATCCACATGGGGGCTCATATCTGTCACTAAAGAAATTTTCTTTTTTCCTCCTGTGAAAGCATTACACACAATCATATGACACATATACATGTATGTAGGTAAGAAAGTCATAGACTGAGAATAAAATTAAATAAATCTTTAACAAGTGGTGGATTAACATAACTTTGACTTGGACATAGAAGACTATGTAGAAATCCAAGTATATCTAAGCACCAGCTGACAATCTCTTAAATCCTAGTTTCCTTTAAAACACATTTTAGTTGTACATATCTGAGCATGACAATGTGGTACTTGGTTGTACCATACAGTATATAATACTAAATTAAAGGTTGTTCAAGTATACAATGTGTGCAAACCTTATGAGATTCATGAACTTTTTCATCATGTTATCATTACTTTTTGTATACCGTCTTAGTGCATATCTACTCTAGCTTAAATACCACTTCCAAACCTCATTTGGAGATACTGTGTATCAGCTTTACAATCTGAGAAACAGAAAGCTTGGTTAATTAATTTCTATTTTCATGCATGGAAATTTGGTTATGTGGGATCAAAATGCCAATTCAAATTATTTAGTGAGCCCTCCAATGCATACAGTCTCAGGAATGACTTATGGAAATTTAGCTTCTGGAGCTAGTGAAATGTCTCAGTGACTAAAAGTTCTTGTCCCCAAGCCTGATGACTTAAATTCAATCTGAGGACAGCCGTGGGAGTGTGAGAGAATCAACTGCCTCTAGGAAATTGTTTTCTGATGGCCTCAGAAGTGTTAAGGCATACCATTGCACACACTCATACACACACATACAGAGAGAGACAGACAGAGAGAGAGAGAGAGAGAAAGAACTTAATTTAATTTAGAAAAAAAATTATTCTCTATTCAAATAGTAAAATATTTGTAACACATTAATATTTTTATTTTTAATTTATCAATACGTACACAAAACACTCCAGATTAGTTTTGAAGAAATATTAGTGTTGAGAAACAGAATAAAGAATATATTCCTTTTCACATAATTTGATAATGTCTCAAATTAGATTAAAAAAACCAGTAGAATTGCTAGTAAGCATCAATTGTCACCATCTGAACATAGAAATAAACCCTGCAAGGCACAATGTTTCAAGATGTCACTGTGATAACTCTTCTGGCCATCAGATTTCCATAGTGTGAAAGAGTCCTTGATCCTGGTCACCATAACACTTAGCTTGCTCAGCCATGCTTATAACAATTCATTTGGTACTTTAGAAAACTTAGTCAGAAACTATGTCCCCAAATCAGATTGCCAAAGCTAACTGTGCAAGGAACTATTATTAAACTTGCCAGAGGAAGAGATCAAGTTTATTAAGAAACTTGTATGCACATGTCATAAATCGCCATTTAATGTGTCTGCTGGTGAGTACAGAGACGGAGAGGGCATGGACCTCTTTTAGGGATCATTGGTAGAATTCTTGTTCCCTTTGTTTGCTTCATTCCAGAAAAGTCCCCAAGGCCCTTTAAGTAAATGCCAGGTCAGCTATAACTTTGAGCTGAAAATTAAGAAGTAAGCACTCATAGGAGCATTAATACTGTCTTAAACACTCACAGAGGTATGGAGTCAAGAGGTAAGAAGTCACTGACTTCAATTTCATGGACACTGTGCTGTACATAGTTAAGGGAACAAATTGGGGGGAAAAAAAGGACTAGCCAACTTCAAAAACTAAAGAGGGCAGTGTTCAGAAAGACAAATTCTTTCTCAGCTGTCATTTCAGCATATAAATAAAAGCTTAGAATTATTAAATTGATTTCTATATATTTATAAAGAAAGAAAATTTCATATAGTATATGATTATACATTAGTATTATTTCATATCAAAATTTTATTTATGTTCTGAACACAAATTCAATTTATGACTAAATTTAGTAGCCTGATGTGGGGAAAATAATGAAAATCTAATCCATAATGAAATCAATTAAATTCATTTTTCACTTATTTTGAAACAAGACTGGTCTCAATTTTAGTCAGAAATTTGATGTCATACACACACACACACACACACACTCACACACACACACACACACACACACACACGAGTTCTGCAAAAGACTGTCACCTTCAGTTTAATGACTCATGTAGAGCAATGTTTTTGAAGAGTTGTAAGAATCTAGTTATCTCTTCGTTTTCATTGACAATGTAAAATGCTTAATTTTTACCCTAACTTTAAAACGTGGGTAACGTGAAGGACCAGATAATGTATATTATTGCCTTCCAACAATTCTAGACATGTTTGGTTTCCTTCCAACGTGCCTGATTCAATGATCCTACATATGCAATTCTGTATTAAGATAGGATTAGGAGAGAAACATTCTAGAAATGGTAAAGTAATAACTTCCAGAAATCCCTTCACCAAAGCAACAACAATGCTGATGAGCCATGCCAAAAGAAAAAAAAAAAAAGGACAAACAAAAATCAATGCTTCCAGAGTTCTAGAAATTCAACAACTGCTTACAACAATCAAAGGAGTATACTTCTTAAAAAATAACCAAGAACAGTGAGGCTTGTAGGGTTTAAATTTCCTACATTCCAATCCTCGCTCCTAAACAGCTGTTTTCAGACATTTTGGTTACATAGCAGCTGGGAAATATCATATCCTAGATAAAAGTCAAGGAAATAGAAGAGATTTGGAATTCATTCTAAAGCCATATCCCTTCGATATTGTACCTATTTGACCCAATTGGTAGCTCCCTGTAAGTTTCGTTTGAAGAACTTTGACTTTTTTTTTTCTCCTTGAAAGAGTGCTCATGCAAAAAAAAAAAGGGGGGGGGGTGTTCTTTGTTTGATTTTTTTTTTCTAATATTTGCTGAAACCTTGTGAGTCTTACTTCTATCCCTCTCATTTTCTTTACTGCATTCTGCCTGGAAAGCTACATGAGGGACCTAGGGCCTTCAGTATTTCTTTTGTTTCATTTTTGTATTTTGAGTTTTAAAGCATGTAATTTAATTCTCTCTCCAAATGTAAGAATCATTATAACTACCTTATATCTTTACTAGAATAAAAAAAAATCAAAGGCTACCTTCTCTTATTTTTCATTAAACCATTTTTGCATCAAATTCAAAGGATATGCCTGCTATACTCATCCAGCCTTAATATATATAAATCAGCAAATTCCCATAGCTTCTTGGTGCATGAATATGCTATAACTTCTTATGGCATCTGACATAAAGTTTGGACATATCTATACAGTCTCAACAGAAAGGGTTAAAGAATAAATATTATGAGTAGGATGTCTAGATAGGGTCCATCATCATGGATCTTTCTTCTCTGGCTTTGGTGTGTTATTTGGTTCTGTTGACTACAAATGAGCATGTATTTAGAACTGCTTCACACAGTGTAACTTGCAGTTTTAGCTGTGTTTCATTTGCCAAATTAAAGAATATACATCAGAAATTTTAGTAATTCACATTCTGGTATGAGAATATGGTATTTAGGCCTCTCAAATGTCACTGTATCTTTTATTTTACCTCTTTTGTGTCTCTATTCTAGCACAAGACGTGTATGACATTAGGTTCAGTAGAGAGACACTGTGTGATATACAGGCTCATTAGGTGGTCACTTATGTGGAAAAACAACAGTAGAGCTGTGAGAAGTCTCATTATTTAAAGATTTGAGTAAATAAGGTCTGCACTCTTAAAGGACTTTGGTTTACAAGATTCTACATATTGCCTGCGATGTTTCTCTTGTCTCTGTCAAAACAAAGTTCATGAACCTCAGAACTAAGTGACAAATACCCTTGGCAGCTCTGTGAAAAGCCACTTAAACCAGATCAAGCTTTCATTTTCCTGGGGAAGCCTCTAAATATGTCGATACTTACTTGAGGCTCTTCCAAAGAAGAAATTTAGAAAGTGAACACTGTAGAGTATCTAAGCAAGTATTCATATAATAAGAAAGGAGAGGTTATAGGAAGACTAGATATAGGAAAATGAATAGAAAATCATTTAAAAAATGAAATTTGACAAATTAGAAATCTAGTACTCACTTAAAGAATTGTTTTGCACCCACACAATAGAGACTTCGGTTAATTTTAACACTTGCTAAAATAAAATAGTTGTCCACCTTACATGACTATATGGATATTTACTATTAAAGTAACACTGAATGTAAGCAACATAAAAACAGTTGTTTCACCTCATCACATAAACCTGTATCCTGCTCACATTTTCCTATGTTCACAGTATCCATGGCTGACAATCACCTCAGTGGACATGGTTGCTCCTTTATAATAGACTGTGATTAAATTAAAACTCTGGAACTGATAAGTTGCTTTAACAAATTGGAACTACAATATGTATCTCAATATCTCAAATTCCCAGTTAAAATGGTAAATATTGCCCAATGTTAATTGGGATAGGATCTTCCACAATTGAGACACCTTATGTAAGAACACGTATCACTAAGTGTATTTTCCCTAGTGATGCGATTTTGCCCATTCCTAAATTGGAAAAAAATATGAAGGGAGACTCAATACATTTTGAAATCTCAGTGTTATGGCTCCTTTCATTGTGTTCCATGCATAAAATTATTCAAATCATTACTCTAATTCAGAAAAGATATGGACTTTCTAACTTTATCTGATGAGTTAATTCCAATACCATTATATCTACACTTTTCTTATTGGTAGAATACAGTATGCCTTTGTTGCTGCTCATAGGGTACTTTAAGATCCTTGAAATCATGCATAATACTTGCTGTCAAGAACTTGATTATCTCCAACTTTCTCCAATAATATGACTTATTCTATAAGGTCATGCAGGGCATATGGGCACTCATAATGATGCCATTTGAAGAAGAGATCATTGCTCCATAGATTACATTTTTACCACCACATCTACGATGTGAAAAATCTCTCACCTGGGGGCTTTTGGAGGGCTCTGGGTATAAAATGCTACTTGCTTAACATCTTACTTAGAAGAATTTACATTGTTATTTGTACCTGTGTTTACTATTATGATAAAGCATCTTCCACCAAAAGTGACTAGAATCTGTCCCAGTTGCAGTACAGCAGGCATTCCTACTATTCCAGACACTCATCTATATTCTTGCTGATATGCCTCACTATAGAATCTTTGCAACCTTATTCTCATCTTTCTGGAAAATCTTGGTCATTTGCTAGGGTCTTGAGTCACCAAAAGACTCATTTTAAAGGAAACTAAGCTTCTTAAACCTGTACTATATGCCCTTATAGCAAAAATTTCTTGTCATTATCTGGGATTCTGTTGAAAGAGAAAGTTTCACTGGATCTGGGACAGTTCTTACATAAATAGATGACTATTTTTCATGGAAATAACACTGCACACAGTACAGCTACTGGGAATTCTACAACAGCTTAAAAAGAAACTGGTAAATTGCATAAGCAGAAGACTACATGTATCATCAGTTCCTTATGGATCTCTTGGTGCATGGAAAATATAACCCTTCTTTCCAAACCACTGGCTACCAAAGCAGAAACTTCAGACTAATGAAGGAAGGAAGTAGAAATCTGTAACTCTTGTACTTGTCATCTTTTTTACATATGATGAATCCAGTTGAAGAATTGCTGGTTTCCACTCTTTAAATGAGACATCTGTGATAAAGAGGGCAAAGGTCTCGGTGGTTATCCAATTTCAGGCAGCCTCTGAGTTAGATGCCCTAGCCAAAAAACAGAGAGCCTCTTCCGTAAAGTTTCACAGATTCTTGTGCCAAAGCAATGACTGTCCTGTTTTATTTTTCTGATGGCAGCAATTATTTTTTATCCACTACTAGGTATCTGCTCACTCACATATTTCTCAATTTAAAAAGTCAGTCACGTCTATATAAGCACAAAGCCTGTAGTCAGGGTCTCACTTCCAAACTCTCTACAGATGCTAAGCATTGGAGATGATGTTGATCATGAATGCTTTTAGGTTAAAGTCTTTTATCAATTGGAATGTACCCTATACCACTACTTAGATTCCTTATTCAGATTGACAAAACTTTTGCTTATTCTCAGTAAATCTGTTTAATAAAATTACCCCCAATATCCCAGTAAATGTTGTAGAACATTGGTCACTGTATTATTTTATATAAAACCTGACATGACCCAGAATATTCAGATGAAGTACTCTGAATGAGATGTAAAATGTTAATTAAGAAATGAAATGAAGTCATTTCTAATAAAAACTATATGATTCTATATGTGAGCATGTGCATGTGTGTATATTTGTATATGAGCTGATGTGCGTGTGTGTGTGTTTGTGTGTGTGTGTGTGTGTATGTATTTGCCATTCATATGTACATATAGGCCAAAGAACAACTACAGGTGCCATTACTTTGAAATGTGTAATTTGCTTTTTGTGGTTTGAGCCAGGATCACTCTTGGCCTGGAACTTTCCAAGTAGTCTAGGCTGCCTCACCAGTGTACTCCAGGATCTATCTATATGAACTTCCACAACACTAGGACAATTAGCATGTACAACTCTTCCTGATGTTTTGATGTTTTGTTGCTGTTATTATTTGTTTTATCTTGTTCCTGTCTGTATTCTAGGAGATGGAACACAGGTCTGCATTTTTAAAAGAACTTTACTGAATATGCTATCGCCAACTCATCAACTCTTTTCTAGTCTTTCATTTTTGAGTATCACATACCTTTATCATACTTTAAATCCTCAAATTCCAAAAAATTTAACTAAATTATATCAATTAATCTACATTTACTGTTTTTCAATAAATGAATAACCGTAGTTTACATTTTAAGTGTGAGACATGTCACAGATGTGTTGATGAAATCTTCTGTCTTTATAGTAGTATTCCTCCATGACAAACTGCACAATCAACAACTGTAATTTTATTTGTTTTTTGAGAATGCATAATTTGATACAGATGTATTAATATTACGTATATATACATATGTAAAATTTATTCAAGCGCAAATGCCATTTTTACTAGGTAGCTTTAGATTTAAGTGAAAATGCCATGGTTCATTTACAGATAGAATGATTTATAAATTTCATTTACAAACAAATAAAAGCAGCACTATATATAAACTTAAACCTATTTGTATATATCCTAAATCAAGATAAAGAGTAGTACCCTTCTACACATTTGTGTGTTTTGTATTTTTACCACTACTAATCAAGTAAAATTGTGTAAAAGGAAACTCATTTTTCTTTGTATTGCAGTTTGATTAAGCATTTCATTTTTAACATATCTAGATGAAACTAAAGGTTATTTTATGAAGGTCACCTAATTTATACAAAGCAAATTAAATTAATTGACAAAGGTTAACTGGGTATTTCTGTATTATTAAGAATTCCATTCTAATTATCTGTATTAGGATTATTATTAAGAACTAGATATTGGCCCTTTGTTAAATTAACTGATCAATTTAGGCAATCATAGTTAATATAAAAGCAAGCCACCCAGTTATCATCTGTAATTCCTCTACAGATCAAAGTTACTAACCTTAAAACAATCAACAGTAAGGACTAATTCAAAACCTCCTTCTTAAGAGAAGAGCATTATTTTCAAGTTTTGTAAAGTTCACTCAGGAAGACATTTATTAAGCTTTTGCCACTTGACTAATATTACAGTTTTAAAATGAAGTGAAGTGTATCATTTTAATTTTCCCATTTGGCAATTACTGAAAATACATTGCTTGTTATAGAGAAGCAGATTATGAATATATTAAGTCTTATAAATTAAAAAATACAGTTGCTATTTCTCTGTTGTTCTTTGTGATTAGTTAAATTCTCTAAATTTTTAAGAAAACAATTTACTTATATATTCCTGTTCCCCAAATGGTAAAACTTGGACACTACTGTTGAAAAACTAAAGAACAGATTTTTCAGTCTTTTTAATACTATGATACCAAGTTATTTTTGCTGTATATGTGTGTGTGTGTGTGTGTGTGTGTGTGTTTGTGTGCAAGCGTGCATGTGTGTGTTTACTTCCAAGAGGAAAGACTGATGGACAATTATTATGGGACTGTTATGGATTAAATGTATGTATCTTGATGAAGTTCATAGATTAATCCCTAGTGTCCAATATGATGCCATTTGAAAGAAAGGCCTTTGAGATGTTCTAATAAGTATAGATAATCTCAAAAGAATAGAGTCCTCAGGATAGGATATTCCAAACCGTGATCAGGGTGAGAAATGCTTAAATCCACATCTATTCTTTTGAGACCAATGTTCAAAAATACTTTACAGTGCATACTGCAGTCTTCAAATCCTGAAATGATGTTTCTTTAGGTAAAAATGAGTCTGTTTCCCATGACAGGGGTAACATTGATATGTGATAAGAACCACCTAGAAAGTACTCAGCAACCATTACTTTGAATTGTCCCTTTACCCTAAAGCAGTAAATCTTCTTTATTGAGAATAGAGTTTCAAACTAGCGACAGGCTGCTATTGATCCAAGGCTGAAAATTCATTTATGATTGGAAAAACATCCACATCACTCACTTTAAGAACATAACAGAGTGCAATAAGAAGTGATATTTTTCTGCTCTCTAACCACAGTATTGGAATCATTCCCAACACAATAGATAATATTTACTGAATTCTTATTATATGTGTGGGCCCATTTAGATATTTGTACATGTATTAATTTATTTACCTCGCTAATAGAGTAATGTCAGTGACAATTATGTTGTAATTAAAATTTTATGGATAGAAAAGTAATAAAGAATTTAGAAAATCTTTCTCAAATATGATCCCATAAAAATTAAAAGAACAGTTTATCTCTGAAATCAGTGTCCTTAACCAAAATCTACTATGTTAGTTTTTAGAATCTAATAGCAAAGAAATGACAAATTGTTTAGTGTTTTATGTTTTTTTTACTTATAAAACATTTAAAACTTTGGTCTTACATTATGTAATTCATTACAATTATGTAAAATATTTTGTAAAGAGTTTTAGACTTTACATGGATTCTAAACATAAACACCTATAAATATTAAGATAGGATCTGTCCTAGTTGGCTTTAACTATCAGCTTGACCCACCATGGAGTCTTATGACAAAATAGTCTTTTTTAAAAAAAATAAAACTGAACCATTATTGTTTTGAACATTTTTAAGTTCACAGGAAAATAAACACAACAGCAACAACAACAAATACCCCACATAACACCTAATATTAATATTCTCGAGGATCAACATTTTCTTGTATTAAGACACCAAAGACACTAAAGAAATAAAAATTACTATTAAACTTGAGTAGAAAGCCGGGTGTCACAGGAACAGTCAAGGCTGCTAGAGTAGACACAGGGAAACTATATAAAGGGCCAGGATACACAGAGAAATTTCTAATCTACCTCTTTAATGCAACATGAATATTTTCCTTGCTTATGTTGGGGTATCTCATCAGCAATGCCAATGCTGGGCTCCTCTGTTATCAATTCATCTTCAGCAATGCCTAGACCATTTTTAATCATAAGGTATATATGGTTAAAGTGGTCCAAGTCAGACTAGAGTTATGTTCTGCAGGCTTGTATATAAAGTCAGAGTTAATGTTAATGTGAGTAACTTCCCTTTAGAGTGCAGAAAAAACACGTTACCAAACAGTCCTGTACTGTTTCTGCATCTTATGATCATTCTATCACTATTTTGAGATGATCCTAAGGCTGAACATTTACAGCCTGGCTAATCTGTTTTTTTTTGTTTTTTTTTTTTTTTTTTACTGATATTCACTCATTTTATTCATTTAAATGGAATTACTTAAGCACATATTGTTTGACATATTTATTCTGAATCAGCTTGGGACTAATATCTTTTAAATTTCTTGAAGCTAGTGAAATTTGGTGTAAGGAAATTATAATATCCTATGACTTTCATATGGGTATAAGAGAAACTATGTATTTTTCTAGACTTAGCACAAATATGAGGGAGATTTAAAACCATTGATTATGTAAGAAAAAAACATGATGGATAGCTGAAGATAACTTAAAGTGAAGAACACTCTACAGTCATGTTGTATTATAAGTTTCCCTGGTGGAAAAAAAAATCATATCAACATTTAATCCCTATTTTGAGATTTTAAGATGTGGAATCACATGTGATAAATTAAGGAGTGGTCCATTAACTGATAATTTTCTGGCCTAGTAATAAGACTAATGTATCCATGGATAAATGAAGCAGTTACTTTGATTTAAAAGCAGGAGAGGGGACTGTTTTTGCCTTGTTTGTCCCACCTTTTCATATGATTGTACTTAATGTCTGTGCTACACTGAGAGGTCTACAGTGAATCCCCACCAACAAGAGAGATGTTAGCAGATGTGACCACTCAGTTGTGAACTTCCAAATCTTCAGAATCCTATGCCAAAATACCTTTATTTCTTATAAATTACTCATTCAAACATTCTCAGTTACCAGACAACATGGAGCACACACTGATTCCAACATTTGAGAATTCAGGATGAACTCTATGAGATTGAGGTCATCACGGACTACCACAAAGAGTTCCAGGCCAACCAACAAAAGTCATTAGTTACAACTAAAGAAGTTACACTAAAACAAAAGCTACAGACAATTTTGCACTGATGTCTGAATTGGAGCCTTACTAGATTACCAAATCATCCTGGGATTAAGTAGGCATTTCTAATGTACTGTAGTACATACAGCAAAGTAACTAGGGGATTTAGAAGAGGACGTTAAGCTAAAGTTTCACCTCAAAAATATTATTTTCTTATGTTTTATGCTAAGAACTTAGTTTATGTCCATTATTTTTTTAATATTTAGCTTTTCTGTTGTCCAAATACTACATTTTTATGGTGAGAAAAGGAGAATTTGATGTTTCTTTCGTGGAGTAATCTTAGTTTATAAAGCAGATATCATTTTTCCTGGATGAAGAATATTAGGAAGGACAGAATCATGTCTACATCTACTTCCTCACTTTGTTTTCCTCTAGAATAAAGAGGATATTAAAATGACCAGCTCAATATGACAGTGTGTAATTGGAGAACTTTAGCACTACATAGAAATAGAAAAAGACAAAACACAAACTGTTAATACCCATTTATTGAGAAACAAAGGAGAAGGTCTTCCATTTTCTGGTTTATTTGCTCTCATGGCATATGCAATTCTAAATGGTTTCTTTTGTTTCTCCTTATTTTCTTTGTGTTTCCCTTGTACCAGATAACATTAACATTTTCTCTGACTTTTTATGAGTTGGTAGAGAAAGATGTTATCCCTCATAAGATGATTAAAGTTTGTTCTCCACTTGAAAGTGTTTTCAGTCACCTAGGAGAGACACTTCTGTGTATATGTACAATGGTGCTTTGTAACAAATTAACTGAGATGGGCAATGGGAGGACAACTCACCTGAATGTAGATGGCACCATCCTATACAGTACATACATGGATGGCATTTCTGTCCTCTGCTTTCTGTCTACCCTTTATGTGAATAGCTAACAGTGCAAGCCTCTGCTATCAAGTACTGATTCAGGTCCAGTTCCCTGTCTTCTCCACTATTATGGGCTGAAAATATGAATCCAAATAAATTGTTTCTCCTTTAATTTGTTCACTTTAGCTACTGTTAGTACATCCTCCTGCTCGCTGTGCTGTCCCAGGCTGTGGCTAGCTAGGTTTCTGCTCGGTTTCCTGCCCTGGCCAGGAGCAGGAAACCCACGCTGAGGAAGTGATTGGAAAGCACAGGAACAAGGGGATGTGGGTTTCTGGGACGATGGTAGACTCTGACTCCCGTGCTGAGAACAAATGAGCTTGATGCAATGAATCAGTCCTGGGAACCTCTTCTGGTGGCTCAGTTTAATGCCAGATCTCTGCTACCTATATGTTCCCCAGTTGGGGAGTGTTCTGGGTACTCAGGGTGGGGAGTCTTATTTGCATGTGCGGTGGTCACGTGTCTCATGGTCCAAGGTGGGCAGACAAACACTTACCATGTTACTTTCTTTTTGCTTCTGTGAAATAGGCAATATTTAATATTTAGTTGGGATCTGGCCAGGGCCAAAGACGAGGAGCTGCTAAATGCCCAACTCTCTCACCTTCTGGGAGGGCCAGGTGCTTCCCAGCTGCTTCAACCAGCTCCTCAGCCCCATGGTGGTCCCACAAGCCACTTTGGTAAAAACTACTGTTAAAGTAACCAATATATCCTTCAAGGTAATGGTTTCCCAAGCAACTATGACCAGAATTGAAATATGCTCTTATCTTTCCCTTTATTAAAGTCTTTTTTTCTTCCACATGTAAGAATAAAAATTCTGAAGTTTCAATCTGAGAGGCAATGTAGGCCAAACAAGCAATCTCTAAACTTCTATTAAACAACTTCACTGAAGAATAACTGAATATTGAGTTTTGGCACACAGTTTGCTTCTAGGTACCCCATCTTTCAGAACCACAATGTGATTCATAGTTCCATATTATACTCTTTAACTAATTAATGTCAGAAGCTGAAGTCTCAAGTCCTCTATTTCATAAATTCACATGATAGAGAAGATATTCTCTACTTCAACTTTAAACAGAAATACCTAGAGACACTAATAAGGTGTGACTACTTCCATAGAATTTAAGAAAATTTGTGTTGATAAGTAAAAGAAACCTATCAAATTTGCCTAGATATGCTTTGTGATATGAAGACAGCATTCAGTGAAAAGTAGAGAGAGATAGAGAAGGCATTTTTAGCTGTATAACCCTTATAGAGAGCATGGCAGCCATGTAAAGAACTACAGAGGTCATGTGCATATGTGGGAAATGACATATGAGTTACTTATAATGTGAATGCAAAATTAAGTTGTGTGTCTATTACTTAGGCATAGGGGAGTTTAACTGTAAAGGAGGGAGAGTTACTAGGATGTTTTCTGTTCAAAGCCTTGGGTAATGACTATACTTTCTATTCCCTCTCAATGAGAAGTGAGTTCTCTAAAAAGATACCATCTACTTGCTTTGTACCATGTCTATGAGTAAAGCAGAAATACAGAATTCTGAGATTCTAGACCAGATTCTGACCAAAAAGAATGTGAATTGCATCCTATGTACTTCTACTGGTGACAAAATTAGACTACTTTTTTAGTGTTACATGCTAATTTAACCTAGTAGTGGAAGTGACTGAGAGTTCTTCCTTCCTATTAATACCTGGGACATATAGTTTCCCAATGACCTTAGTGTGGTTAAGACTAGATACATTCCAAAACATTATCAATTTATATCCTTATCTTAGACAAACAAAATTCCACAAAACCTGTAGCTGATCTTACAAGAAAAAAAATTCCATGAAAACATAATCAAATATCTTATTCTTAGTTTTAATTTAAATACCCTAGAAAAATTACAAGACTGATGGGTTGGATAATAAACTGCAATTGTTGGTATTTTTTTTAAATCATTGAGGAATACTAAGTCAGAAACATAGACAAACTCAGAGCTTCTCGAATCAAGACAAAGAGGAGTATTTGAACTATTCATCTAAAACTTTGTCAGCTTATCAAAAGGAAGAAGCTCTAATGCTACTGCTTAAAACTCCATCATCCTGGTAAAACTATGGGCAGGATCAGTCATGTGTTGCTTGCACAATCCCTAAGCAAAGCATATCAACTAACACTACCACCAGGAATTTTTGCTGTCCAGCCTCAGCTTGCAAACAAAAGTAGTTTATTTTCACATAGTGCATATAAAAATTGAGATGATTATCAATGCCATTTTCTACCATTTTCGCTGTTAAAGCAACAGTAGACCAAAAGAAAGTCTGCTTTATTTTATATTAAATAGCCCAGCAATTTCATGTCTCAAAAACTTGATGCCTATCAAGTTTAGAATAGCTCCTCAAACTCCCAAGCCACAAGAGATCCTGCCATTCTTACCCCTTTTCCTACATTACTTTTCTTTAAAAAAGTGACTCTTAGCTTGGACTAAATGAAAGTCCAATTTTTACAATAAGACATCACTGATCCATACATGCATGCTAATGCAAGTGTGCCCATATTTATACAATACACACAACATAACACACATACACACACACACACACACACATATTCACACCCATTCACACACTCACACATTGTACCACTGAGAGGAATTTTGTGAATTAACTATGAATTTTAAGCTAATAGGTTTAAGAAGTCACTGCATTGTATCGAAAATTTAAAAGTTTACAATAGCTTTTTATGTTTGTTGCGCATTCCTGCTAGTACAATGATTGGCTTGAAAAGAAATGTACTAGAAGGCTGGTTACAAATATCAGAGTAATAAGTGCAGTGATCCCAGATGAAGTGCTAAAATGTTTACATGAAAGAGAATACTTACCAATCAGACTTCTCATTACTGATAAAAGTATAAAGACTTGATTTTTATCAAAGTAAATTAAATGTGAAAGGAATATCGACCTTAGAATAATCAGTATTATTCTAGAAGATTGCAAATTGCTAGTACTTGTTTCGAGGTTTGCCTCATTTTAGAGTACATTAATATACCAACTGCAACTGTTCATACAATTAAGGTAAAACAGATTCAGATAAAGTAAAGCATTATGTTTTGTATGAGAGAATAAATGTCAAGGAATGAGAATGACTCAAGATGACTGGGAATTGTCAGCATAAATGAGATCTTATTAATGATTTCTCTGTTTGTATAAAGCAATTAAAAATGTAATTAAAATTTTATCAAACGAATGTTTAGTATAAGCAAAAACCTGATGTTCTGTTCACTTATAAACTGGTGAGCTATCAAAAACTAAATGACAAATAAGACCAAATATTGCTACCTAATAATTGTTTATTAATACGCTATGTTAACTAAGTACATATTTTCTTCTCCTAAGATATTTCCTAACTAGAAAGTTCTACCTTTTAATTATGCTCTTTCCTTCCATATAACATAAATGTTAATAAATATTAGTTAAAATAAAACTATAAATACTACGGATTTCTACTGTACTGCTAAACATGCAGAGCAGTTGGAGTCTCTTTCATCTCCAGGCATCTTCTTTGTTGCCTAATTCTATTTGAAATTCCAAACTCCACACTGTAGTACCAAGTCTTAACCTGTTTATAAACTAATTGTTGCCTAAGAAGTCATAACTGTGCTGATTAGAATGTCCATAATTATGGGGATTAATATTGAAAAATAGGAATCTTAGCTATCTTGACTGCTTTTCATTGCCTTTGGGATTTACCAGTCACTTCTGATGTGAATTAATATTTCTCTGACTTGTAGGTTAAATCTTAGAATATATTAACAGATGACTAATTAACTCCTTTCAATTCAAATATTATGAATATTATCAAATAGCATACAAAATCTCTGACAGAGAATTTCTGTTTGTCTATCAGTTTCCTACTCACTTGCTACAAATATATTAAGTGACAACATTAATTTATTACTTTGTTCTGTAACTAGAGAATGTTCCTGTAACCTCTTTCACAATGGATCATGTCATCTACAACATTCTGGATCCATGTCCCCAGGCTGTGGCCATTCCTATTTGGCTCAGAAAATATAAACTTTTATTGTCTTTGAAGTGGAATCTGTGTTTTGCCACAGTATTGATATTTAGGTCTCTTATAAATGAGAAACAATTCTTAAATGCCAGTTGTCTCAGGTCCCTATTTCTTCTAGTATTCAAAAAAGTAATAAATTGAGTAGCCACAAGATTCTAGAGTAACATAATTATGGTTCAATATTCACAGTGTTCCTCAAGGTCCAGCAGGGACAACACTACAAGATTCAAAAAATATTTGAAGTCAGGTTGTGTCTCTTAGTTGTATCCCAGGCCCTGACTTCTCCCCATCAAGCCAGCTTCTCCAGACACACAAACAATTATGCCTTTCCATTCTGCTACAGACCCACTCTGGTGAAAATACTGTTTTTCAATGTGGTTAGCTATTTTCTTCTATTTTACTTAAGTTCAACAAATTTGAAATTCCAAGTAAAAATAAATGTTGGTGATCTGAATGTGAATTACCTCACTGATTTGATGAAAAGTTTGTAAATCAGGATTTAAAACAAAACCTTTGGTCTCCTAAGCATAAAGTGAAGTGCGTGAAATACATGATTTTTATGGTCAATTTTCTTGAGTTTATTTCTTACAGGTTTTGAAACAGAGTAAGTAAAAACAATAAACTGGTTCTCCTGTGTGAAAAAGTAATGAAGGGAGTAAAAGAAAGTGATAAAAATAACTTGAATAAGAAAAGGGAACTTAATATTCAAAAGCCATGTCCCATGGCATGGTGGATTTCAGCAGAGAGAGCGTGCCTGGAACTGAGAAGTGGCTCGGTGCAGGCTCAGGAAATGCCCATAATTCAATTAGGGTCTGCCTGTCATTAAAGTTTTATGTCAAGTTAGAGCGAAGATGCGTGGGTGCTGCGGCAAGGTACTAATTTAGTTTTCAGTTGAAGCAGAAATGAAAATTCTGTATTTGACAGGGAAGGAACTTTCTTCTATAAACGTTTGTGCCATATTAAATTTGAAACAACATTAAAATAAAGGATTATTAAGACAGATAGAGTGCACATTGATGCTTTTATAACAGCACAATTAACTTTAAATCAATTTTTCTTGCTCCATTGAACTCTGCAGTGATAAACAAAAGCCATATTTTAAGATTTACTATATGATATTGATACAAATATATTGTATAGTAATAATACCTAGTAAATCAAAACATCCATCATCACTTTTACTTATGGTGGTGTGTATTTGCATGTGCATGAATGTACTGTCCCAGTGTATACGCATGTACATTTTAGTCTGTTTTGTGTGTTTGTATGTGCGTGTATGCTGAGGAAACTTCATGTATACGCTCTCTGCATACTTCAACAAGGCATCAACAGTATTAGTAACTATCGTGCTGCTATACATTTCATCCACAGCATATCCTCACTTTCAAATTAAGATTTGCTTCCAGAGCAACATCTGTCCTTTTCTCTACCTCTCTAGCATCTGGCAATGACTCTTGTCCACTTTACTTCACCATTGGAACTTCTTAAATTCCACGTATAAGGGGAATCATGGAGTACTTGTTTTCCTATGTCTAACTTACTTCACTTAACCTATTATTTCTAGGCTTCTGTAAGCTATCAGATGGAAGGATATCTTTATTATTAATCGTCAAATAATATTCATTGAGTCTCTCTATCTCTGTCTCTCTCTTTCCCTCTCATGTATGTGTGGATGTCTATGTTCTTCATATCCATTTATCCATCAATAAATACTTATGCCTGTTGTGAATTAAACACTCTTATAATGTAGATAGCAGTCAATTTATCTGTTATTCTGGTATCTTTGACAAACTCTCTTAATATCTGAGTCCTATGGGTCATTTTAAAATATGGCTGATGAAAATGAGAGATCATCATACAATGTTATTGAAGAAATAACAATTATGCATACGTTCACTGCAGCACATAACATTTTGTTAATATCAAAATACTATTTTCATTTGCCTCTGATTTAAAATGTTCTATCATATCTTTATTTGATAATAATATTACCTGTACTTTGATATCAAGAAGAGTCCCAGAGAATCTATTCCTTAACTTGACTCTATTTTTAATAGAATTAATTTGGTACTGTAACTACATAAAACTGCATATATGTCCTAAGTCAGAATTCCTTAGTTGTCTAAAATTTGGAGATTTTACTTCGCTTAGGTTATTTGCCCACTAAGGTAAAGCTTTCAATGGATCTATGAAAATAGGGAGTTTATGTTATATGTGCTTCATCACCCATCTTTCCTATGCTACCTTTTTATTCATCTTAATTTGTTATTTGTAAATTTAGATTCATCATTTTTATTTATCTATTTATTTGGGTAACATATTTAAGTGTTTAAGATGCCACATCTTTCATACTTCTTTCGCAGACTAGGTCATTAAGTACACAGATATTTATTTAATCAGAGACTAACCTAAGTGTTTATTTAAGGTTATTTTCAAACAAATTAACATTCATCATGTTAAAATAATAAAATGGGTGGAAATAGTAACCTGATAATTATATGAAAGTTCACATAAAACAAGGCATTTAAGGAGCAGAGGAATCATTGGGCTAAGTTGCCTTCAAAATGAATCCCCAGCCTTTTTCTTCCATTTGATCTTATGCAGAAATGCATCTTAGTGCCTGCTGAGTCATGCTAATTCAGCTTTCAAATCCCAGTTAGACCTTAACTTCTGTAAAAAAGTAAGATAACTCATTCTAACAAACATCCAAATCTATTTGTCTATCTATAATCTATTTTATTTTCATGTAATATTTCATGTAATATTTTACTGGTTATGCTTGGTTCCTCCTAGGCAATACAAAAGTATATGTCACAAAGAATAAGATAACTAAAATGATATCTACAGACTAGAAAAGAATGAGCTTCAAATACATCATTATCTAATGTTTATGAAAACATAGACACTTAAAATGTTTAAGTCTTTGACAACTTCACAGGTACACATAATATATTTTGGTAACATTCGTGTTTTCCCTTCTATTCTGCTCATTCTGCCCCCTACCAGTCCTCTTTTTCCCAAATAATCGCTCCTCCTACCATTGTTGTAGCAAACTACAATATTTACCCACAATTTGAAGAAAGAGAAAAGAAGGATAGAGAAAAAATTTTATTGCTTTTGTCAAGCTATAGTGAAGATATGTGGGTACTGTAGCAAGGTACTAACTTAGAGAAAGGTAGAAATTTTCACAGCCTTTTTAGGCTGTCCTAAGCTTGAAGAGTACTAGTTAAACTAGCGTAGTTTACTACAACAAATGGTACCTGCAACATGAGGTACAATATCATTCCAGTTACATCCAACATGGAGGCAAGAAAGAAAGAAAGAGAAACTCCAGACCTCACAGAATCTTTTTGTTTTGTTTTGTTTTCAGAAAATCTGTCCAGATACTGGTAAGGTAGGATGGTCCTGAAAAGACACATCTGATATGGTGATGAGAACTCCACCCTACTAGGGAACCCTACCTCCAGACAAGCTTACCAGTTGTTTTTCCTGCAAAACAGACTCTACCTTAAACTCTGGAAAGTGTGTCCCCAGTGTCAGCACATAGAAGTTGTCTTCTAGAACTGGCTGATGTTGTATCTCCTGCTGGTAGCCAAGCTTGGTACTGTAAGAGTCACCCACATGGTGCTGAATTTGAAGTCATGAAGGGGTCATGCAGAGAAGCTGAGGCTTGACACCATGAAGAGAGCCCAGGAGAGGCCATTGGTGAAGGTAAAGTCCAGTTGTAGCAATGACCCTAGAGTTCTGAAGATGCCAGTACTATGGAACAACCACCAAGAACAGCAGCAGCAATGGAGTGAAGTCAGTCAGAACCTGGAGGATAAATTGTGTGTGCTGCAAGGGACAGAGCCAGAGAAGTCATCTAAACACTTTGGAGGAGCCCAGAAGATCAGGAATGAATTCCAGATAATTGGACATTGATAATGTTTTTGTACTTTCCAAATACATTATTAAAAGCTCGTTAGATGTTTTGTTTCATCTGGTCCTGTGCATTAGCAACCTTTCTGAGTAATTCTCTTGTAAATGGTTTTGATGGTAGTGTTAAATTGTGTTATGGAGATAAAGCAGTTTTTATTGATTATACAGAAAAGGGGAATTGTTGCAGAAGTTTATTTTGATTATGTATAAAATAATTGTTTTCTGCACTGTTGGGTGAGGGGTACAGAGGTCTTGACAATTTGTATTGTCTGCAGGTGTTAGGTTAATGTGGCGATATTTAATTGCTCATGATCTGCATGTGCTATCAGTAAAACATCTTAGGAGTTCTGGACCAATAAAAACACCTAAGCACAGATGCTGGTGGTTCCACTGTCCAGTATGGCACATGCTATGATAGTGGTTCTCTCTACTGAGGTCTGGAAGAATTTGAAACTAAGAAAAAATGCCTCCCTGTCATCCTTGGTGAGCCATAACAGCGACATGCTGCTACATGTCATTATGTGTTTTTGGTTGTGTTTGTGTCCCTGTGAATTTAGTGAACTACCAAAACTTTTTAAGAAGTTGTACTTAAAATTTTTCTAACAATGTTACTGTTCTTAAGCATTTTTTATTGGCAATGTAAACTACCATGGCTAATGAAAGCTATATTAGAAGAGATGAATTTATAGTCTTCAAATAAAAAGCACGCACTGTTGTAGTACATTGAGTTATAGCACCAAAGTGTAAGTTGGAAGCTAACCCTCTTGTATGTCATAATTGTAATTTTATTTAGAAACATGGTGTATATATATACATATATTCATGTTGTAATAAAGAAGGTCATTACCATGATCATGGCCTTTAACATATGTTAAAGCCAAAATCAGAATAGAAAATTACATATCACCATAGTAAATAATAGTTAACTGAAACAGCTGCCAATAAAGAAAGGCCTAGCATTTCCAGTAAACCAGCATCAGGTAGAAGTGGAGCAGGGAAAACATTGTTCTGTGGGCAGGGAAGTATAATACTGGGAACATGTCTGTTTTGGACTCATAGCATCCAAAAATGTGAAAAAATATCTGTTATTTTTAAACACTCAGTAAAGTAATCACTTTTCCAGTGATATTTAGTCATTCCATGCATTTTAGATCTTGCATCTGAAGTAGCTGCAACATGAGAAAAAAATTACATAATTATTTTCAAGAGATAATTTATATTTTGAAATAATGGTTCCTAATAAAGAAGAAATATTTTCACTTTAAATAAAAGTAAAGGTAATTTAAGGTATAATTGACAGTAGAGACTGTATTTGTGGTTTTATGCATTCATATATCCTATTGAAAAATTCATGTATTCCATTTTAAAAATTTAAAGGTAAACATAATTATCCACTGATTTGTCTTTTCAGTCAAATTTTGCTCTGTATAAATAATATAAGCAAGACCATATTTTCAAAATGAGTTTTATAAAACATTTAAAATGTCTGATAGAGGAATAGAATTATGAGGAATGCTGCATTTTGCTAAACGAAGTTTCTTGAAAGAGCTTGAGAAACTCTGTAGATGAGTTCTCAAGGATGAAAATGACTCAGTATTGAATACTGCTGTGAATCTAATAAATTGGCTTATTTACATCATCAAAGAGGAATATTTACAATAAGTAAAGAATATATTCACATGTACATGCAATATTTCCTAAAAACTAATTAGATAGAAGACATAGTGAGAATTAACCTGGAATGCATTGGCACAGGAGACAACTTCCTGAACAGAACACTGATGGCTTAAGCACTAAGGTCAACAACTGATAAATGGGACCTCATGAAACTAAAGAGCTCTGTACAGCAAGGGACACTGTCAATAAGACAAAACGGCAGCTGACAGAATGGGTAAAGATTTTTACCAGCTCCACTTCCGATGGAGGACTGATATCCAAAATATATGAAGAACTCAAGAAACTAGACATCAACAAACCAAATAACTCCCAAAATGTGGTACAGATCTAAACAACCAATTCTTAACAGAGGAATCTTGAATGACTGAGAAACACTTAAAGAAATATTCAATATCCTTAGCCATCAGGGAAATGCAACACCTGTCAGAATGGCCAATAGCTGTAACACAAATGACTGCTTGTGTTGGCCCAGAGAGACTGAACAGCAAAGAGCAGCTCAGTTGTGATGTGGGGAACTTCCTGGTGTAGGGGGAGATGGAATAGACAGTGTAGGTGAGCTGAGGAAGGATGGGAATAGGTTTAGGGGAGGCCAGGTGTGGGGAGAGGGATGGAGGGACAGTCTGAACTGGGGGACATTTTGGGCAGATCTGGAGAACAAAGGCAGTGGAAACTTACTGGAGCCCAGGAGGGAGACCTTGGCAGGACCTCTAGCAATGGGGAATGGGGACCCTGAACATCTTGTGTACCAAGTGAGGCTCCCAGTGGAGGGACTGGGACACTGCCCAAGCAACAAAACTTGCAACCTATAACCTATCCTCCCTATAGGACCCACTGGAACAATGGAAAGGCAAAGTCCCATGCCAAGTGAGACAACCCATGCCTGATTCTGTGGGGTAAGCCAGAAACTAAAGACTGGACAGCCAGGAGATGATTTCTGATGATATGCTGTTCTACTAATGGATCAATACCTAGTCCAGTCTCCATAAGAGAGGTATCTGCAGGCAGCTGATGGGAATGGATCCGAGGCCCAGAGCCAAACATCATGCAGAGCTCAGGAAAACTAACAGAAAAGGAATAGGAGGCATTCTGCAGAGTACAGTGGTCGGGTACATCAGGAGAACAGACCCCAAGGAGACTACGGACTAGTGCTCTTGGAGTCCCTTGGAATCTGAAGTGAAGGACAGGGAACCTGAAAGGTCTCCTAGATGTGTTATGTGGTTGTCTGGCTTGGGGTTCTTGCAGAAAGTGCAGACTTTAGTGTATGACAGGATTCTCTGATGCTTTTGCCTGCCCTTCAGACCTGTTGCCTCCAGCTGGGTTGCCTTGTCCACCCTTGATGTGGAAACTGGTGCATGGCCTTGTCTGATTTATTGTGCCCTGTTTGAGCACTGACTCTGGATGGACTACTCTCTTCTATGGGGAGGAACAGGGGCAGGGATGGATGGGTGGATGAGGATGGGGAGGATATATAGTGGAAGGAGAGGGAGGATGGGAAGAGCTGAGGAGGAATGGAGGGCGAGTGGGAGGGGTGTTGATATGTATTACACAAAGTAAAAAAATTAATTAAAAAATAAAATAAATAAAAGAATGATTAAAATATCTCTCATACAAAGCAAACACTTTGGTAGTGACTTTCATTCTTTTATATTCCTTTTCTAAGGGTGATACATTTCATATTTTGGTTGCTTACTTTCTTATTTGTTTCAAATATCACCTCAAAGTATATTTGATTGATTTAAAAATATATCCAAGATTTAGCATCTTCTCTCTGCATCCATTCATCTCTGAGCTTCCACTATCTCTTACTTAACAAGGTAGTATCTCTCTGAATAGTATGCCACCTATCTTGTGGGGCTTGGTTATTCAAACCAAAGGAAACTTACACAGCTTACTAGGATTTACCCTGGCCTTTCTGCTTTAAAATGCCTAAATCATCAATTACCAACTCACATTGGCCCTGCATACCTTGATATATTTTCTCATGGCCCCTCTATTCATATTGTTCAGTGTTTATCTTTATCCATCCTAAATATAAATTTGATAAAGGGATATTAAGGTGTTCTATTTACAGTTTACAGCAAGTATTTACTATATTTAATATTTAATATATTTAATATATTATGTCTAATTACTATTAAATCAATGAATTGGTTTAATTCAATATTTTACATTTCTGTATGAATAGAGAACACTATGAGGTATTACATTTCAGTAGTAAATAAACAGATCAATATGTGATCCTGAAACCATAATACTTTGAAAACTACCACGAGATGCTTTTGTATATGAATATATAAAACAATAGATTGAGAAAGAATTTTTAGTAAAATTTGAGCTATAAAATTTTCACGTGCAAATAATAAGTGTGGAGTTTCTGACAGATTAAGAAATTGTAATATATTATTATCCATCAACAACTAGCAAGTTATAATTAAATTCCTTTTAGAATTAGCCAATGCTGCTGTAAAATTTGAAGGGATAATTATAACATTGAGCTGCATGGTCTCTGGACCCACATGCTTCTTAATCTGCCTTAGAGGAAGCAGCTAACAATAAAGCAAATTATAGAGCAGACACCTCTGTGATAGAAAGTGCCAGAAGAGTTGAAACAAATGCATTAACATGGTTCAAACCTGGAAAGAGTCATTATTCATGGGGTGAAACTTGAAATGAATCCTTAAAAAAAATCACTAAAAGTTTTGACAAAGGTGTGCTCAAAGAATATGCTAAGAATACTCTTCCCTCTGTTGTATGAACTCAGGACCATTCATGGCAAAGTTACATTGAACAACAATGGAGGACCAGGACCACAGATTTAAGGAAAGGACTGAGATTAGAAAAGAAGTAAAATTTGAAATGCTTGTAACTGTAGCTTACCAAATCACAATACAAAAAAAATTAAAAATGAGCTAAAGCAAATTACAGATATCATGTGTATATTGTGATTCTTATACCTCAATGGAAAAAAATACATTTGACTTTCAAGCCACATAACCTACTAACTATTCAAAGTTTACGTTACTTTGACTCAGTGATCTTAACATATTTTATGTCTGCTATAGTTAATACTGATTATCAAATTGATGAGATCTAGAATTCTAGAAGATCATAACTTCTGGTTATGTCTGGGAGTGATTAAGTTTGGTTAGCTTCTGGCGATGTCTCTGAGGAAGTGTCTAGATCAGTTTTACTGAGTTGGGTTACTTATTATACCTGAGGGTAGTATTTTTCCGTGCACTGAGGTTCTTGGCTAAATAAACCTGAGGAAGCAAGTCAGGTACTAGTCTTCATGCTCTCCACTTTCTGATGGAGGACACAAGTGACCAGTTGATTCTCAGGAATGGGTCAACATCATTTCACAGCCATGTTGACAGTTCCCTGCAACTGTCATCCAAAACAAACACTAATTTCTCTAAGTTGCTGTTGTCAGGTATTTTGTTTATTGTTTTCATAGCAGAAATACAAGTAAAGAACATAGCACCTGTCTAGGTTTTATTTATCTACCTTGTTTTGTAACATAAGTATATATAGTGACTGTTTCTTTGTATCAATGCCTAACAGGCAATGGGTCAAGGCCCAGAGGAAGATATATCCTAGTAACACAAAAGCAACCTCAGCATCTGCTATCTATACTCTCAATACAATTACCAGGAAAGAAATCCTCAAGGAAATAAACAATAGCTTGAAATGTTAAACAGATATTTACATACACTGCACGATATTTGGATAAGAAATGATAGACTTCAAAACATAAGATACATTTTTCTGTCATCCACTAGATGATCAGATGAAATTCTTACATATATAAGGTGAAAAGGAGCATGATATTGATAGAAACTTACCAAGTTTTCCAGGCTGGCCTTACATTTACTCTGTAGTCCAGGTATCAAGGTAGATGTGATTCTTGACCCATATGGGATTAACAAACATCACCAGGTTCTCTTGATTTTAGCAGAATTTGTCTTTATTTTTTGTACTTTTTGCACATTTTAACCAAATCTTTCCTTCTGTGTACATTTTAAAGTAAAAGAACATCATATATATATATATATATATATATATATATATATATATATATATATATATATATATATCAAAGAAAAGAAACCTAAGTAAATTGGGTGAAAGGGGGACATAAAGAAACTAATATTTAGTGCTTTTTCCTCCAAGTTATGTTTCTTTGATTTTCAGGGCTTCAGCATCTAGGCAGCACCTTAAAAACTGAGATCCATTTCTATTCCTGGAAGTATGTGGTAAAGACATGTGATTCACTGACCCACTTTACTCCATATCCAACCCCAGCAGCACAGAAACCTTGATGGACAGCAGCAACTCACTGATTTTCTTATTCAGGAAGTAGCATTGGGTTCTGGTCTTCCATTAGCCTCTGTGAGTTTATTATCTCTGTTTTGGCTACTTTATCTGAAATTGCAAAAGTCAAATTTTTGCTTTCACTAAAAATTTATTTGTATCTTCTGAAATGAATCTATTTTAGATTTTTTTTTATTTTTGAATTTTCATTTTGAAATAATTTCAACACCTAAAACCATGCAAACATAGCACAGAATCCATTTATTTTTCCAGGTACCACAGACAGCAATCATCTCATAACCAACATCTAATATTCAAAACTGCTCTGTGGGCACAAAGTTGATACTGTCACTCCTGCACAATTTATTTAATTTCCAATCACTATGTGGTTAAAGCTCCTTTCCAGGTCTAAATTAAATGCAGGTTCAATAGATGCTGATCTTGCTTTTAAAGTCCAATAACTTTTTTTGCACTCTGCATTTGCATTGTCAAATGCCAAAGATTCAGTTAATACCTGGTGATTACTTTACTTCTCGGATGCCATGTATACCACATTCTATCATTTTATAATTCTATCAAATTATAATACACAGAGTCCCCAAAATGAAAGAATGATGTTATAAACTATTAGCAGTTAAGAAATCATTTTTCTTTTTTTTAATTTTTGTTTGAGAGTTAGACTCATGCATATAATATGTTTGACAAAGTCTACTCTCATTTCTTTCCCCTCAAATCTTTCCCTAATATCACAAACTTTTCCCTCACAACTTCAGGTGCTTTTTTTTAAATTTATTAAATCCACTTAGCACTACT
Source organism: Cricetomys ansorgei (assembly GCA_026225945.1). Taxonomy (NCBI): domain Eukaryota; kingdom Metazoa; phylum Chordata; class Mammalia; order Rodentia; family Nesomyidae; genus Cricetomys; species Cricetomys ansorgei. Next base: position 26,881,003 of record JAMJFZ010000199.1, read on the forward strand.
TATATGCTCACAGGTTCAGGAAAATCTACTGGAATATGGGTAGTCTCTCAAAAGCTAAGTAAGTGAAGGAAGTTGAATTTTCCTTTCCTAATAGTTGCCAGCAGCTCCTCAAAAGAGGTGGGATATCCTGAGATCCTCCTGTATTCATATTAAAATTTTGTATGTTTTGAATTTTTGACAGGTTTTGTGCATGAAGTCACAGTCATTGAGCATAATTGCCCTGTAAAGTTCAAAAATCACTCTTCCACTGTGTTCATCCTCTACTTCTGAATATGATGGTCTTTCCACCAGTCCTTTTCTGAGATGATTTCTGAGATGATATAGATATGCCATTTAGAGCTAAGAAATCTGCACTCTATTATACTCTGTAAGCTTACCAGTTATGGGTTTATGAATCACCACATACTGAAAGAAAAAAATAACTTATTTATGAGAATTGAAAAGTGCTCTAGTAAGGGTAAATTGATAAATATTTAAGAGTAGTTTAAAACTGTGTTCATTATGTATAATAGTAGTAATAGATTTTCTACTAAGTATTTGAATTAACCAACCATGAAGCTTTGGTCCTATTAACTATGCCAGACATAAGTTCTACCTTTATAGCAGGTCTTAACTTCAATCAGAAAGTTGTTGATAGTTTCTGTAACGTGCATGCCATATCTTTTTATGACAGTCTTTATTATAACTAATAGGCTTACATAGCTAGGAAAAACTATTGATTACTCATTCCTTTAATAGTTGTATAACACTTCAAAAACTATGAAGACTATCCATCAGGAATAAAGCTGCAGGATCATTATCAGCTTGATTTTTCCTTGAGACTTTTGACTGATGGGTTTTCCCACCTTGGAGCTCAACCAGTGTGCTAGGATCCAACATTTTAAAAGGCCACTCAATGTGCCTTGGGCCAAGGTACTCACCCTAGTGCAGATGCTGATGCTCATCTTTCTCTCCTGTTATTGGGATCCCTTTGTCATCATTTCCTGGACTATATGTCAGATCTACTACCAATATTTATGGAACTCCCAGGCTGACTTCACAAGTGAGTGCAACAGCTTTTAATTTAATTAATAGTGAATATGTGTTACCCTTTCTGCAAATCCACACCAACATTTGTGTCATTGTCTTGATTTTACCTATTGTGCCTGGGATAATATGAAATCTCAAAGCAATTTTAATTTGTTTCCTGATTGGATGATGCTAAACATTTAAATGTATATTTGTTAGAAATTTGGATTTCATCTTTTGAGAATTGTATGTTTATTTAGTCCCATGTCCCTCCTTTTATGGTTCCAATAGCTACATACCCAGTAAGCACATGGTACAAGACAGGGCAATCACCAATTTGTCACACTCTTGACATTCATTAGAAGGTTCTTCACATGAGTAAAAGCTTTGAATAGTATTTGCAAAATTTCATGTTACATTTTTAATTGGGTTGCTTGTTTGATCTTGGTGTTTAGTTTCCTTTTTTAGCTCTTTGTACTTTTGAAAATGGGTATAGATTTTATCATTATGATCTTAGTTTTGTTTGCTGCATTTGGAGTACACAGAATGATAATGATCTTTTCTAAACAATCAGAAGGGTGCAAACTACCTGGAGATTATTAGGAAAAGGCCATTGGCTTTAGCAAAGCACTTGAATTATGACTTTGAACTTGTGTATAAGTGACCAGAGAGATCCACTTAAATTTTTCTGTCTCTGTTTTATTAGTTGAATGTCATTATATTGTTTATATTAAAGAGTTATTCTAAGAAATAAATAAATTTAATCTTCGTGATGAATATGGATAAAGTAGCTGACATTTTGTAAATATATCATTGTTTGAATAAAGATAGAAATGAATAGCAGATAAAAATACTGAAGAACCCATGTTCTATATTGTGCCTTCTACTCTGGTCAGAATTCTGATGAGTACTCATGGGGAGAAAGAGACACTGATGGTTTTCTAAATATACCACTCTGAGAAGACACACTTGGAAGGTACAAAGCAAACACAGGACAATAGAAGAAGCTGTGAACTGTGACCTGTAAACTCTTTTGTTTGCTCTTTCTTAATTTATTCCTACCTCTCTCTTTTTCTCTTTCTCTCTTTCTTCTTTTTTGCTTTACTAAGCATCATACATGTCTAGGATAACTTGAAGGAATATGACATGGGTACAATTTCCAAGACCTCTCAATGTATCTGTTTAAAGGACCAATATAAAATCAAAGTGAAAGCAAGAACATTTGAACTTCCTGATGTCTCCTTTCTTTTTGCTGATTTCATTTATACTCCTGTAACACAGTTTGAGAGTTCATTCATACACCATTTTTTCTCCTCTGTCATCTACTCCTTAGCCTATTTGTCAATATTCAGTATATATTCTTTTGGCAGAACTATGGAGTCAAAGCCATGTATTTGTCTCTCAAAGCTATGTATTAATTTCAGCTTCTGGTCTCAAACACAAGGCCTTGAGTTGTGTGCAAAGCACTATGTAATCTGATCTTTAACCTGTTTTGTATCCTTCCTAACACTGTCTCTTCCTGATCTTCACAGAAGACACACATATTTTTTTTTTTTTTTTTTTTTTTTTAGTATGTGGGTATGCTCCACAGGCACATACAGACATACAGACTTGCACTGGGATTTCCACATACATGTGAACATTCTCTCATCTGTATCTATCAAAATTCACCCGCTGGGATATTTAATAAACTTTCTACTTGAAGTATGCCTTTCTCGGGACTCTAGGGTAAGAAGGAATTTTTAAAACATTCCTAAAAGCCTCTGCTATGTGAAGTGTCTGAAGTGGTTTACGATGTATAATGACCTCTCAATAAATGTAAGATGAATAAAAATGAATGAAATCAGGTATCTCATTTTACCTATGATTTGCTAACTAGATGAGAGTCCTATAAGCTCAGTGTGTTATTTCTTCTCTGGATTAGGGGGTCATACCTTTTTTTTCAAACTGAATCTTATTACCAAGTTTCTGGTTTTGATATAACAAATTCTGCTGATATGTAGTTCTAGAAATTAGAAAAACTAATTTGCAACACTAATATCTGCACATTCAATATGCATTATAAATTCTCAGAGCTAATGAAAAAAAGGCATAACGTAAATATTCTATTTAATACAGTAATAAAAGGCTTTATAGAGTACTAATGGAAAAACAATTGGTTAATTATAAACTGAATACCACTGAGCCACATATTTGTGTACTTTCATTATAGTAAATGTGATTGTTCCCGTCCTAGTCTCTGCAATAGCACTACACAATCTTAAGTGGTAAAACAATTAGAAATGCTTCCCAATACTTAACTGATTGTAAAATCATCTATTAAAGCAAACATATTCACTAGCTACACTTTTATTTTCACAGACCCTTTTCAGGCAGATGTCTTTTTGCTTACTAGGCATCTAACAGGACAGACTTAACTTTGCTTCTTCCTCTTGTGGATAAGCATCACGTCTTATAAATGTGTATTTATATCTGAGTGACGAGTTTGTTGTAATATGTGTGATAGGTGCACATCACAATATGTGTCATAGGGATACTGAGATGTATGCATTTGTGAGGGAACGTGCAGAGACTGGAGGAGATTCTTAGCATGCTGGTCTATCAATGTCTAACTTGTTTCCTTGAGACAGGGTTTCTCACCAAGACTGGAACGAGGTGAGAAGCCATCAAGATCCAGCTGTCCACTTCTTTCTGTCTTTCACAGGGCTGAGGTTACAGGTGTGCATGACTATATCTCTTTCTTTTTGTTGATTTTGGGGACAGGAAAATTATGAACATTTATATAAAATGTTTGAATTAATTTGTTGTTACTTGAAGGAGAACATATTTATAATGTGTAAGAATGAGAATGCCAGTTGTGCTCAGTTTTGATTTCTTTGTGTTTTAATAAAAAACAAAGTTTTCTGAAATAAAGCAAACCATCCTTCCTGAGATGCATTAGATCAGCGATTCTATAGACAGTTGTAAACTAGCTTCACAAAATCACTGCTTTAGATCTAATATTTTTTAAAAATACTACTTTGTATTTAATAAGTATGCAATATTTATATATTTAATAGTTAATCTACTCTTTTATTTAATCCAGTATTTAATATTTATTCTAGTATTTAATAAATATAATAGTTTGTGTTTAGTGAATAATAAATGAAATTTCTTCCAAACAAAGTCAGGAATCTCTCTTTGAATAATATCAATCAAAACATAACAATTTAAACAGTAAAACAGAGTTTAATTTAAAGATTCAAAAGATTGTATATGATCATTAAAATTTAAAATGATATACTTGAATTCTGTTTCAATATTCTGTAATTTGGTTCTACTATGGAAATGCATTGTATAGAACTATACCAAAAAAAAACTTAAGAGATCAGGCACTAGAAAATTCGTATCCTCTTTTTACAGACTGTATTTGGTTAATAGTGTCTCTTGTAGATCTAATTTTTAGCATGACTCATCTACTATTTTGGCTCTTTGGTCAAAACTGAAAATAAACTAATTTTTTCTTCCATTATATCTTATAGCAAAATATCATTATTTTGAAAACATAATCTTAAAAATATGAGGCACCCCCCAATCAATTTAATGAAGTGATAGTTTTGGTATCATAATAAAATCCATTAAGATTAAATTAGAAAAAATATCAATTTTTTGTTTTCTTTTAAACAAGATTTCTCTGTGTAACTCTGGATATCCTTGGAGCACTCTCTGTAGACCAGGCTGTCTGTGAACTCAGAGTTGGCCTGCATCTGTATCCAAGTACAGGGATTAAAGGTGTGTGCCGCCATCGCCCAGAAATATCACTTTTATAATAAAGTATTTTCAATACAATTAACCATATTGCTAAAAAGGATTAAGAGGCTATTTAAACATACCAAAATAAATAAAATTGTGATTAAAAATAAAAAGTAAAATGTTGATTATAAACTAAAAATTCTGTTATCTAGAATATCTAGTCAAGGTATATGTTTCTAATATCCACAAGAAGTAACAGAAAATAATTGAAATTTGATAAACATCCACAGGGACATTACTCAAAAATTATCAAACTTATTTTTAGTAGAATAAATTTTAATAATCTTTGTGTGCTAGTAAGATATTTTAATGAAATTCTTTATGAAACATTATAATTAATATTGAATATACTAACCATTATAATTAATGACAGAAACAAATCCCTGAGCTTATTATCACTTAAACTATTTGTTATTTAAAACCTTAATCTGCACAATCTGTAAGTGAAATGATAAAAACAAGTTTGCTGAAGGGAAAAGAAACAAGTCCCTGACATTATCAGATAAAGGTTTGTAAGTAAGACATGTCTCACTCAAATCAAAAAGAAAACCAGCTGGGTGGTGTCATATGCCTTAAATACCAGAACTCTGGAGGCACAGGCAGGAGAATATATATGAGTTAGAGGCTAGCCTGGTCTAGATGCTAAGTTCCAGAGAACTGGAGCAACATAGAGAGACTGAGCTACATAGAAAGACCTGGTGTCTAAAAACAAAATAAAACAACAGCAACAAAATAAACCAAGTTTACCAAGATAGCCAATAGGCAAAAAAAAAGCTTACTTCACTTTAAAACAATTGTTTATTCTATATTAGGAATGAAATTTTAGAAAGTATTTTAAAGTAATTTAACTTGCAATGGCAGCTTAATGAGAAAACATTTAAAAGGTTTACTAGGAGCTGGAGAGATTGCTCAATGGTTAAAAGTACTATCTATTCCTTCCAATTTGTGGTGATGTTCTCTGAGACTTAGATGCCAGAATTTTCTTATACATGTATCACTTCTGGCTAGGATCCCAGGGTCAAGTCACTTGTACTATGGCTTTTGACCAGTTGTGGTCTGTTATTGTTAATGGTCTCACTCTGCTATTAAAATAAGCTTCTTTGATAAGGGCTAAATGTTTCATTTAGCTCTTTTGAGAATAAGTATTTAGAATGAAGTCCTGAATTCCAAATCAGTGAATGGTGTGGCCCACTTTTAGGGTTGGTTTTCCCATCTCAATTACCCTATTCAAGACAAACCTTCACAGGCATGCCCAGAGGCTGACTTCATTAATAAAGTTCCTCCCAGGACTGGCCTGGACAGTTTTCTCCTAAGTCTAGACTTTGTTAAGTTGAAAATTAACACTTACCATAACACTCTTGTAAAAATATCTCAAATTCATTAGGATGTCTTTAGTCATTGTTTATTTGTTTCTGGACTTTGGTGGCTCCAGATTTCTACGTACAGCAATATCCTTTAAAATAAAGTATAAGAAATAATTTTGTGTACTCAAAGAAAATTAATTCTTGGCAAAATTATATTGTGAAAATGCCAGAAGAATATATTCAAAATTACAAAATGAGATGAAGTTAATCTGTTAAATTATTTCAGAAAGTTTGTGAATTAAGGTTACATACTTTTGCTCCATTCTTATTGGAAGAACTTGACTTGAGATTATTAACAACAATAGTTTATAGGGCAAAATTTATATGTGTTTAAATGAATTTAATTATAACCAACTTCATTAATCTAAAATTAATCAGAGTAAAGCAGTTTTTTATTTCTATTAACATATAGGATAATAAAATATATATTCATGCTTACTACTCACTTTTATATCATCGAGGTAATTTATAACTTTAATGAATTCAATGCTAATTTGAAAGCCAATTCATTTTAAAAAGTCTTTTGTTACTCAGTTTGCATATTAAAAATCTCATACAAGATCTGATACCCACAAACGTGACAACTGTTCTTTGAGAAATATAAACTTTATTTTTGTTTTGTTTCTCTATAGGCACTCACAGTTTTTTTCTGTATTATGACACACATAACGTTACTGGGAAAAGTCTGCTAAGCATTGTATAGAAACAAAATATGGTCTATAGGTTTCATGCTCACTACTGCTCTTCTTGTGACATCATTTCAAATTGTCCAAATCATTCATTGTTTATGCTGCGTAAGACAAAGGAGTCAGTTCACCAGATGTCCAAGCACATGACTAGGTTTTCATCAGATTATTCATGAAATAACAAGAAGGTAAATATTTGCATTGTTGAATAAGGAATCCAGTCCCTAGTGACCCGGTCCTCCTAATGATTTTGACATCTTACTCTTCTCTTGTTTTATAGTCTCCAAAGGTTGTTATAAAATAACATTATTCATGAGTATGCATGTTCTAACATGCAAGTTGCTAGTTACAAGAACCCATGTAACTGCTTGGGCCAGTCCACACATAAATGACATAGGTTTTACGTAGCCATGTTGATGTTGAGGAATTTCAAGGCATTTTTTCCTTTTATTCTTTTCATTTTCTTTTTATTCTTTCATTTCTCTGTTCTCCATCTAAGAACTCGGATTTCCCATTTAGGACCCCAATACTGGGGCTCCATGTATAGCTAAAAGTCTTTCCTATTCTACAAATGCATTTTAGTGTTCTTATCTTGCAACCTTACAACATACAAGCTAACTAATCTTCCCACATTTACCATCAATTTCGTTAATAGTTAGGGTTATAGTTTGTATTTCCTTACATCACCTATATGCCAACCAGGAGTTGTAATGATTAAATACAAACCTCCACTAAAAACAATAATTTAACACTTTATTAGTTGTGCATCCTTAAATTACACAGAGGATAAATCTCTTAATCATCTCCCATTTATTCATATAAAATACTGCATTTGCAGATTTGCCCTACATAGAGAAAATATATTATTAGTTTTTCTAGAAAAGTAATGATCAATTTACATGTTATGTTAAATACCGCTAATGAAATAGGACAGTTAAGCAAGACCAAGTTTTGTCTTTAAAAAACAAGTTCTGCTCTACTCATATCTATTAAATATTTAAAACCAATGCTTTATTTAACACTGAACTTACTCTCTAATGAGCATCATGAAAAATTGAATCTACAAATAGTACATAGATTACTTTATAGGAAGAGCTCTACATTCTGCTTGTTCTCTATCAGAAGTGATATAACAAATTCTAAATTCAAATACAGTTCATAAAGTTGCATGATTTATCTACAACTGTAATACAAATTGTCTAAATAGTAATTCTAAAAATGATAGTTTATTGTACATCATAGTATTGTTGTCCCAGAAAAATGGAAGCCATTCAGTTTCTGGGTGAAAAATCTGTGATGTTTTTCATGATTGGAAGTCAAGGTGTAGCTGAGAGTTTGATCATCTCAAAGTACTCATGTGGAGCATAGTCAAACAGAGCTTTCTTTTTCTCTACATGACCTCTTTCCATGATTTTTATAATATAACTGTAGGGTGCCTGAGTACCATGGTATATAATATCAAAAGAAGCATTCACCATGCTTTATCATTAAGAAAAGGTAAAAGTAGTCTTGTGTTCTATAACATAGCTTCATAAAAATGCACCATTACATTTCTTATTTGTTCAATGGAAGAAAAAAATCTTCAAAGATTGAAGGGACAAGAAAATGACTCAGAGATTCTCAAAAGAAAAATGATGTTACATTATAGAAAAACATGTATGCCAGTGAGATGTCCTTGAATGTGAGAGAGCTTGCTGCTAACCTTGAAGACTTGGGTTCTATCCCCAGGACTTACATGGTAGGAGGAATGAATCTACTCTTCCAAACTGTCCTCTGACCACCACATGAATATAGTGGCTTGCCTGTCTACAATCCCACAAACTTTCCCTATCTATCTATCTATCTATCTATCTATCTATCTATCTATCTATCATCTATCTATAATATCTCTCTCTCTCTCTCTCTCTCTCTCTCTCTCTCTCTCTCTCTCTCTCTCTCTCTCTCTCTTACACACACACACACACAACAAGTAACTGATAATTCTTGCAACCAATCGAAGCACTGCTAAGGCACTTTGAAGTAAATTGCTCAATTGCACAGAAAAAAAATGTTACTTAGAACATCACAAAATATACGAATAATTGAGAAAATCATGCAAGCTATTCATGTGAAAAAGACAATAATGAGAAGAATGTGTTTTGTGAACATGAGGTATAAACAAAGGTCTATTCTCCCCAGACAAAAAAATCAATTCTATACAAGTGAGTCTTGTGACCCAACATGTTCTATTTTGGTTATTTACATGTAAATGGATAACAAGGGTAACAAGCTATTTACCAGGACATAGGCAACTATGGACAGTTACACTACTGAAGAAAAAGTCCCATCCTTCCCTATCTAGCAAAAATTAACTGTTCATAAATCCTTGGAGAGTCATGACCTCATGACTATTCTTCTTTGCCTATAAAACTTGAAGAGATATATGGTCTCCTGACCTTCTCACTTCCTTTAGGAAAGGCAGTTATTGTACTCAGTCTTAAACAGGTCTCCTTCAGGTAATCAAAATCTTCTGACAGTACATTGGTGCAGTGACTTTGAAGGACAGTGTTCTATTCTATTCTCAGTTACATAACAATTAAAGACTATCAGAACTCTGAAATACTAGGTGAAGAAAATAAAACAGTAAGTGGTTGTTTCCAACATAATGTGTTGTCTGCCTATGATGTAAGCAAATGTAAGCAATATCTTTCTTTTAGTCTAAGAGAAACTAAAAGACTTGCAACTTTTTAGAATTGGAACTGAGCCAATAATAGAAGATTGTGATAATTGTCTAATTTTGAGTTGCCTTCATTGTGAGGAAGGATATCCTATTATTCCAAACATTCATCACCATAGAATATCTCCTTATCAGTGGAACAAATTTTAAACGTTGCATATGAAATACTTAGTCATATATATATTTAAATCTTAGTAAGAATTTGACAACCTACACATAAACTAAAAATGTGTATTTTAATGTTTTTTATTTTTACTGTTTCAAAAGGTCAAACCCAGAGATTCACCAAGATTAATTGTGTGTTCTATTACTAAGCCATCCCTTTAGCTAAATCTTGATGTTATTAGAAATTGCTAGTTGAATTTTAAATTAAGAGAAAAGTGATTCCAAGCGATAGTTTCATTTCGAATTGTTGCCACACCAATCAAAGATATACAATCATAGAGAAGTATATTTGAGGGGTAAGTATGAACAGTCATATATAAGTGATTATGTAGATATGCACACATGTACAGACATGTATATGACACAAATAATTGTATACTTAGAAACTAGTTAAAAGAAAGATTTATTTTAAAATGGAAGAGAAAGTGAAGTCTGTCTTAGCTGAACAGTACTTTGCCTATCTTCAGACACAAATCTGAACAATGAAACTGAATCCAAAGAATGAGTTTCCCATTCTTATTTCATTTTGATGGTGAACTGCTATGGAGATTTAGAAAATCAGTATACACAGAAAGTCAATGATATTTATAGCTTACCTCTGGAAGTACATTTATAGTATAGAGTATAATATCCACAGCAATGTGATTATTCTTTCTTTCTATAGTTCTTGCAGTTTTATTCTTCTGTCTAGTCACAATATTAGATGCCTTCTACATCAACCCAGAGAATACTCATATGCAGATATTCAAATCTGATGAATGAATCAAATCCATGTGTGCATTTTGTGAATACATTCTCCTGATTGTGAACTGGACAATGAAGCTAGTCTATGCTGTTAAAATTTTATGCAAAATTTCATCCTATACAACAACTTAACTGGGACATACTATTCAGGCTGTATTATCACAGATATATTCACATGCAGCATATCCATGAAGCTATGCATTAACAAACATAATACCTCCCTTATAGTCATAGATGTTCCAAACATAATCATGCAGTTTCTAGTAAAGCTAGATCACCACTTGGTAGGGGAGATAGAAGAAATCAAAATATTGGATAATCTATTCTTTTATACCTAATACCTCAGTGACCTAATTCCTTTCTGGCTTTTATTTTATCACAGTGATTTCTGAGTCCCAATTTTCTTTCTGTTAAGCTTTCATTCTCCAGTAGTCACTGTCCCAGTTGTCCAACTGTATCATTAGGTCCAGTTCAGTTACAGAAGATACAACTATCTCAATTCACCCTCTAGGTCAAAATGTTATAGATGTAAAACTGGATAAGACTAAAAAGACATAATCAATCTAAAATTGAGTATTTCATCAGAAGCTAAAAAAGGTCAAATGATGGAAGGTGGTGCCTCTACAACAGGAAAATTATTCAATAAAGCCGCCCTGCTGGGGACCCTTATCTTTGAAATCATATAAAGGTTAGAGAACAAATGATTTAAAAGCTTTTCAAGGAAGATTATTGCTCGAAATACAGTAGTAATATTTTTGAGACTTATCTTCTCACTCTTCTGTGGTCCTTTTTTAAAAAACTAAATAGTTACTTCATTATACATGCTTCAATTCTTGTGCCAATGAAATCACATCACTATGATAATTTACATACATTTGATAACTGAATTTAACATTTCTAATTTGTCTTTCATTTCAGACTCTAAGTAATTTTAAATTTTCCATTATCTCATTTTTTGAAGATTGTAGAGCTTTGGCACTGGGATTAAGTTCAGAATTTTCACATGATAGACAAAGATACTCGCAGTGAGCTATACCACCAGCCCAAGCTATCATCTAGTCTCTGAAATGGACCATGTATTGCAGTCCCAGTGCCAACCCTGAATGCTCATGGAGTATGTCCATGATCTTAGTCACAAAAACTTGGACTGAAACATAAACAAATAAAAAATCTTTGCTTTTTATTAAAATGTTAGTTTTGACGAAATATATTATCATACTTTCCCAATTGTAGAGGAATAAGCCTGTCTGGAAGCTAGGAAGGGCCTATATTCAAGAAGAGTTCATTCAGAAACAGTAAGCAGGCTCAGAAGGTGAGTTTGAACCAATCACCTTGGAGATGAGACTTGTTGACAGAACAATGAGTGAGTTGACTTGAACCAGAAGATTCAGAGTTCAGAAGGAGCCAGTCAGTGTGGCTCAGATCAGGGAGCTGTAAGTCTCAAAGGTTGATTAGACTATACAAAGTTTTAAACATTTTGGATTGCACACAGGCTGAGGCTGAAGCCTTCCAGTTCTAGGATCAAGACTAGATTGTAAAGAGGCCTAAACACTCCAGGGCTCCAGGATAGAACTGGTTATTCATTTAGCAAAAGAATAAACAGCAGAGTTTCATCCTAAATCAAGGTCTACATCTGGCATCTATGGCTACACCCAATCATAGTCACTATTTAAGACCTAAGTGATGATGCTCTTGCTCTGTGACATCTTTGACTTACAGTATCGGCAAATTTATACACAAAACCCCAGTCCTACAGCACAACAAGGACTATGGTAGACTTACCAAGAGCTTAAAATTCAACCTTATATTTAAATTTCATTTTCCTGTGAGTTTGTAAGCTTTTTCTAAGAGCCATAGCTTCTCCTTAGGAAACACTGAATTGCTTCTTTCCTGCAAAAGTCAACTGAGATAGCATTGCTAAGTTACTTAGGGCTGTGTCTATTGCTTGGTACAAGTCCCAAGACAGAGACAGTTAAATTGAACTACGGACACTTATAATTATTTTGACATGTATCCATTTCCTTGTAATAATATAGCTAAATAATTGAAAACATATTCTTTCTTTGTGAAGTGGTATTACTAATCAAGATTATTACTTCTAACACCTGTAACATACTCCTTGAAATTGACCTAGAATTTTTCTCTTACCTGAACATCTTTATTAGTTCATCTCTTTATTGAATGTAGCTCACATAAGAAAAAATGAAAATAAAGGAGCTACTTTTCAAGTTATTCTAATCCTTTCTTCTACTAGCATATTCTCTTCTAAGGACTCCTACCTACATCAACCTATAGCAACACCGTGATTCAAGATCCAAAGTAAAGTAACTAATAACAGTTATAAAGAGCTGATGGGTACATGTTTGTTTGCCTACAAATAAGCCATTTGTTTAACATTTCTCTTTCTTCTACTCTACCACTCCTTGGCACTTTGAAACATTTTTTATTTCATAAGCAAACCAATCAAGTAGCTATAATATAGTTGGTGTTCTATCAGTTTATGCATTATGATTCAGTAATACATTCAAAGCTACTATAATTTTTCTCCTACAGTAATCATTATTCAGGCAAAATGAAATCACATATTATATAAAAGTTTTATTTGCCTCTAGGGAAGGATGGGAACATATGTGAACTTAATAATAGCAAACAGTATCCAAGCAGAAGAATAGGGTAGTACATAGTTATGTACTTCTTCAGTGGATGTAACTAAAAATCAGGCAAAATTTAAGAAGAGACGAATATGCAATGACAATGCTGGGAAGAATGTAAGGCTGTCTATGATTAAAGGACAACAGAGAAGCTAGATGCTCACAGGTCTTCTGACACTCAAAACAACCAAGCTTTATTTGTTTGTTTCTAGCAATGTTTTGTCTTAATGATAGACATTTTGGGATTATACATTTGTAAATTACCTCTGCTTAAAAATCTGTTAATCTCTTTTAATTTCCTTATACTATAAAATGCTTATGTCATTGAAATCTAAGCAGGCTAAGGATTCAGATCAAGGCCATAAGAAATTTAAGAACACCTCGAGCAATTTGATTAATTTTCCAAATGACTAACATTAATGTTACAAATTCCAAGGTTCTTTATACTCACCAAAAAATTCTAATACTATTTCAATTACCATCCATCATCCAATGCATCGCTTCCAGAGTGTGTACAAATATTTGAAGGGATAAATCTTAGTATCTTGATGAATATTTAAGGTTTAGTAGTTAATGGCATTTCTATCTACTAACGATACTAACTGCTTTTCCAAGGTTAATGAATTCTAATATGAATGTCATTATGTTACTCTCTTTGCTTCTCACTATTTGCTGCACAGAAAAATCCAATTTATTAAAACTCAGTGTGAGGCAATGCCATGATGACCTCCTAGTAATTGCTGGTTGGCAATATTGCACAATAGTTGGCTCAAAAGAAATTTGAGTTTGCTGATACAGCAGAGGATTTAAGTAAGATGCCATGGAGGTTGCTGAAGAATAGGTTTCAGAGTCTGAAAAGTACTAGAAACCCCAATGTTAGAACTTAAGGTCATGTTTATTCAAGTGGTAGCAGTGTAGTTACAAAACCACATGCAGCATCAATTTCAGACAAATTAATTACCATAGACTTCTCCAGTACTATGGCTCAAAGATGCAAATCACTAGAGGAACCAATTAAAAACAATCATAAAGTTTGGGTTCATCAGTTTGCCCATGTATTGAATAATAGAACACCACAACTCTGAAACAGGATTCTTTCATAATCCGCATACCCACAGCATGTCTCTGAGTAGAATAGAAAGAAAGACACAAGAGAGGGACAATTTATAACATTTAAGATGTTTATATATAAAAGTGCTGAATACAGTAAAATGCTGAAATTTGACTGTGTAGATTGAGAATGTCTTGGACTTCTAAGTTTCATGTACAAGTAAAATTATTTCAAAATACACATTAAAAAAAAAACACTAAAACCCCAAAGAATAAAAACATTCAACCATAAATGAGGCAAAATAGTATTAATAATATTAAAAAGTAAACTAAAAAATGTACTATAATTGACTGATTTTAATTTCATAATCAAAAGATAATCAGATATTGCTGGTTAAGGAATACTCAGTGAACCCAATGCATACTGAACACAGATACACAAAATGATCATAGAGTTAGAATATGTATAAAGCACATTGTAATTGGATGTGTTCCTTTATACTGTAACTTCAATACTTGAGAGGCTGAGGTAATAGTATTGTTCATCTGTGGAAAACTGAAGCTATTTACCAAGATTCTGATTAGAAATAAATTAATTAAATAATAAAGTAAAATAAAATAAAAATTCATGTCTTCATTTAATTTGAAAAAAATGATAATTTGTTTCTTGGGGCTAGAGAAATGGCTCAGCAGTTAAAAGCACCAGTTAGTCTTGCAGAAAACCTGGGTTCAATTACCAGTACATATATGGTAGCCCCTGTAACTCCAGACCCAGTGTATTACCCTCTGCTGGAGTCCATAAGAACCAGCATGCACAGGGTACATAGACATGCTTGAAAGCAAAACACCTACACACATAAATTAAAATGAACATAGAAACAAAAGTTTTTTAATTTATTTTTCTTCTCTTGTACAATACATCCCAACTCCAGCCTCCCCCACCTCCCCTCCTTCCCTGTCTCCCAGATTCTGCCCCAGTTCCCCTCTCACCACCCTAGCCTCCCTAATTCTCAGAAAAAGAGCAGGCCTCACAGGATTACTGCTCCAACTGGGCATAACAAGACGGAACTAGGTAAGGCATAAGCCCCTGCATCAAGGCTAGATGAAGCAGTCCAGCAGGAAAGTCCCAAGGGTGGGCAAAAGGGTCAGAGACCCCACACACATCTGAATATCTTTGATTTCTGTAGGAAGGCTTTGTAACATTTCTATTCACAGCATTGCAGTAAATATTAATTGTCATGTTAATTAAATGCTCTTATTTAATTAATGTAATTAAGACAACTAAACCCTTCCCAAATATTAGTTTGATAGGTCATCTGAATATGAAAATAAATATGAATATGGTCAATAACTAATAATATTCTATAGAAATTTTGATATATGATCTAAGAAATTTTGATTATTGTATTCTTATAAAAATAGTTGCATTCTAATTCATGAAAAGGCATCATTTTCCCTTTGGACAATGTTAACATATTTTGCTCATTATTCTGCTACTCTCATTTGCTGTTTGTAAAGTTAAATGTTATTTTCTATGGCTTCTTTGGGAATATTTATTTCTGCACATGATAATTAATGTGCTTTGTCATTTCTAGAAAATTGCCAGCTCAAGCTGTCTGACTAATGTATAACAACATGTCTGGTCTATTGTTTACTTCTAGAAATTAAACTAAATATAAATTAAATTATACTGGTTTATTCCCAGTGTCTCTTAATATTTATTTTTGGTGTGTATGTGTTCCTATGGGCCCATGAAAAGTGGTACCCCTCAGGCCAGAAAATGGTGTGGAATTTCATTGCCTATGGTTACAGCTGGTTGTAAGCTGCCCAGGATGGGTGTTGAGAAACAAACTCAGGCCTACTACACGAACAGCAGCACACTTAATTACTGACCCATCTCTCCAGCTCCCAAATTTTCAAAAGTATTTACATTATATAATTTAGTTTTAGTAAATACTCAAAGAAAAATGGCAGGACACTCACCAGAAATCTATCTATGCAACACTGAGAACATGAAGACATGAATTTGCAAAGCAAGCACCAGGTAAAACCTTAGCACATTTGCTTCCCTGGGTACTTACATCACTGGTTGGGGTGGGTAGGTGAGTTGAAAAGATATATCACTGGAGATCACTGGCTAGCCAATCTGGCCAAGTTGATAAGCTTCAGATTCTGTATGAGATCATGTCTCAAAAAATAAGGTGAAGAGTTACTGAAGAAGGAATCCAGTGTTGGCCTTTGGCCTCTATATGCATGTCATCATACATATCCACATATACACATGCACACATAATTGACATGAATTACTAAGTAAATCCATTTATGGAGGAACATATATGGATAATAATATATATTGTATATAATATATTGTATATAGTTCATATATACATGAATATATATCCACATATATTCATATGTAGGGGTAAATTAATTGCTGAATAAATCTAATATATATATATCAATCCTAAAATTGAATTTTACATGGTAATAGGGTAATAGGAACCTTATAGGATGGAACTCTGGCAGCATAATTTAAAATATACCAGTTCTGTATAATTCAGTTAAAAGTTGCCTAAGTGAAATGCTTATATAGGAGATCCATCATTAGATTGCAACAATTTCACTGTTAACATTACCTCCTGTTCAGATTTCATTTGATCTTCCTTGCTACAAAACTTTGATTTACAAAAGCAAAAAAGGAATAGCTTTGTACATCATTTGCAACACAATAATTGCATGAGCATCACTCATTCTTGGAGTTTATTCATTCTTAATACAATATTAACAGTCATCATTGGATATACATTTCCAGGTACTTTCTTAGTCATATAGTGATGTGAATCTGCAGTTTGTTCTAAAGCATCAAACACATTTCAGAATTCCCTGAATTAATTAACCTCCTATCTCTCAACAGGTACACCATTGCACAAAATCATGGTTTAAAAGCAATTTATATGCAATCTAAGTAATACAGAGAGTGAATCAATTATCCCAGTTAGTTACCTACCTTGATTAATCTCACCTTCAAGTTGCTCTCTCACTCAAATCATGTGATAAACATGCATAGGTAAAGGTTCAGTTAAAATTATAATTCTACTCATGCCTAGGTAATGCTAAGCTTCCTTCATGGAAACAACTCATTTGAGAAATAATAATTAGAAGTGAGTTAATGCATGCCATTCACAAAGGAAACTAAGTTTTAAATTTTAGTTCTTATTAGAATCACTTAGAGAAGCGTTTTTAAAAGAGAATTCTAATCTAGTCAGAATATAAAAAAAGAAAAAAAACTGTTCTAACAGGAGAGACTAAAGATGTCATTCTTAAAGGAGACACTGAATAGGAGCAATTGGAGGATGTGGTCATTTGATGAGATGTTCCCCGTAGTTTCAGATATTTGAGTGCTTGGGGCCTGTGATTACAGAGGCTTCAGAGGTGTGATCTGGTAGGATGATGTATATCATTGGATTTGAGCTTCACAGCTTCAAATACTCATGCCATTCCCACTGTTGCTGTCTCTGCTTGCTTCTTGAATTTCCAAGATGAACTCTCAGTTTGCTGCTCCAATTGTAATGTCTGCTTGCTTCCATTCTTCCCTGCAATAGTGGTGTTTGGACTCTTATCCCTCTGGAATAATAAACCCAAATAAATCCTTCCATCTTTTCATGGTGTTTTATCACAATAATAAAAAAGTAACTAATGCAAGAGATACTGAACAGTAGAGGCATAATAGCAGCACAGTAGCAGTTAAACAGGAGAAAGAAGCTCTGAGTTTCTACTGAACAAGAGCTTGGTAGTGGGGAACAATATTATACTGAGCATTTCAAAATGACTATAAGAGATTATCCTTAATGTTCTTATTATGAACAAATAATAAATATAAGAAAGATGTATATGATAAGAACACTCAGTTTATCATTTCACAAGGTAGAGATGTGCTTCTATATCGCAATGTCATCTATAACTGCTTAGAAGTATTTGCTGCTTATAAAAGTAGTGCTGAGTTCTACTCATGGTATCTATCATTCAGCAGATCTAATACAGCAAGTGAGAAATTGCATTTCCAGAGCTTTTCCAAATTAAGCAATAATACTTTTCTCAGTATCCAACATCATTCAAAGACCTACTAACCTAATCTACTATTAAAGATATTTTTATATTGTAGTATTCCTTTTTTCTCATTTTTTATTAAAATTGATTCTTCTCTCATAAAATATGTCCTAACACTGCTTTCCCTCCCTCCACTCTTCCCAGATCCCCTCCACCTCCCCTCTCTCCCAGATCCACTGTCCCTCCATTTCCCTTCAGAAAAGAGGAGACCTCCAAGAGACAACACCAAAACATGATAAAACATGTTAACGTGAAAAATAAAACAAGGTGAAAAGCCTCATATTTAGGCTGCATAGGACAACTAAATAGAACAAAAAGAGTTCTAAGAGGAGGGAAAAGAGTCAGAGACACATCTACTCCCACTGTTAGGAGTCCCACAAAACACCAAGCTAACAACCACAGCAAGATACAGAGGACCTGGCACAGACTCAGGAAACTATAATCTCTGTGAGTTCATATGAGCCCTACTTAGTTGATTCAGCCGGCTGTGTTCTCCTGGTGTCCTCCAGTCCCTTCAGACTGCTACAATCTCTCCCTCTTCTTCTGGCTTCCCCAGTTTAGCCTTCATGCATAATTTCTGGCTGTGAATCTCTACACCTGCTCTCATCTCTGTCAAAGGAAACCTCTCAGATGACAACTGGACAAGACACTGATCTATGAGTATGGCAGAATGTCATTAGGAATCATTTCATTGATTATTTTCTTCCAGTTGTGTTTGGTTCTACTATAGATCTATGGGCTACAACCCAGTCTACATTTCGTGGCCATCCAAGTAATGTCCAGATAATTAAGAACTAGCTGCATAACTATTTCATCTTTAGAAATAATTTAAATAATGTGAATTGGTGCTTACTCTATTCTTTGGTGTTATATAATAAATGATCAATTCCAATTCTTTCTGTTAAATATTGTTATGTATTTAAATTTCTACTATAATTCTTTATGTATGTGATGCAAGAAGGAACTAAAATACTCACTTCCATAACTTAATTATAAATTATAAAAATAGTTTAGTCATTATTAGTACTATTATATACTGTTTATAAATAAGTACTGAAATTCTTTTATTCTGAAAAAGATAATGAGCATTATGTTATTACTTAAGTAAATATAGGACTTAAGGGGTTTATAGGTTCTCTCCACAGTACATTCTCTGGGGAATATTCTTAAATTTTTTAAATCTCAAATTAAACGATATATAACAATACTAGACTAAGATCAAGCAAGGTTCTCTTATTTGGGTATTGATCACAGATAAAGAACCATTCACTACCATGATAGAAATTTGGTTACTAGATGGTAGACAAAGGTTAAGTCTAAGAATTTGAGATTGTTGGAGAGGAGATATGCATAAAAATACATTAGTTCCAAGTCACATTTATCTTAAATACAGAACTGCATGCTATAATGTGTAGGGGAGATTATCCTAGCTCTGATGCTCAAGAAAATTGATTCTGAGGCAAAACAAAATGAACAAACAAAAGCTCATAATGTGTTCTATCTATATATGGCAAGATTTCAGTGCAAGTAAACTCAAAGAGGAGCAAGAAGAGGGAAGAAGAAAGTAAGGCTGAAAAAACCAAACCAAACCATTGTTTTGTTCATCATTCACTTGGCCATGACATTTTAATGTCATTCATCACTACATGTCATATATTGCCTGAAGAAAAGATACATGAATGAGTGTATCTCTAAGCCATCTGACATTATGCTGAACGGCAATTTGAAGAATGATTTCTCAGTGGATTCTGTTGTTGACTTTAGTTCATTCCCAGGACATGAACTCATGAACTCCAGATGCACAAAACAAAGGTAAAAGTTTCCACAGCCCAAGGACAGTCAAATAAACATAGACATAATATAAATTCTTAGTCATAAAGCTAAGGTTATTTTCTTTGAAAAAAAAATATAATCTTAAGAAAAGTATTTCAGAACACACAACATGAAGAAAACTTAAAATTGCTCCCTTTTCAAACCACTTAAAATTAATCATCAGACTGTTGTGAACATTTCATTGTAACTCTGAAATTATGATCTCTGTGAATTTTCAAAGAGACAAACACAAACACAACCAACTTAAAAGGATCTGTACCTCTGCTGGGCCGTAGAGGGTGCACCTTTAATCCTAGCACTCATGAGGCAGAGGCAAGCAGATCTTTCTGAGTTCAAGGCCAACCTGGTCAACCTACAAAGTGAGTTCCAGGACTGCCAAAGTTACAACAGAGAAACCTTGTCTCAAAAACCAAGAAAAAAAATGAATCTGTGTCTTCAACTGGAATATCACAAACAAATGTGTGTTAAACTGCACTGGCTGTTTAATTTCGTACATTTCGAATGCTTCAATTAAGACTAATATACTCATGTTTCCCTTTTAATTTTTAAATATTATGTTAAATAATCAGATGTTGAAAAACCTTTTACATATGCAAAATTAATCAAATGTTACAGGAGGAATTTACTTTCATTCCAAAATAACTTTCATATTACAAACATTGACTCATGGATTCAAAAGATAAGCACAGTAATTTTCAACAATTTCATTCAAAAGTTAAACTTCCCACACAGACTCAGAATTTCAAATAGTAAACAAACAAAAGAGTGAATAATTAACTACTTAAATATTGACATATGAAGCTATTTCTCTAGAAGCCTCACTATATAGAGCAAGCATCATGAGTTGCAGGTTTGATACGTAATTATAACAATTATTCTGATTTCACAAATTGTTTGCTTTTTTCAGGGGCAATGAGCACATAGTGTATAATATTTACATTTTGTTTATATAATTTTATATATAATATATATATAATAATATATATAATATATATAATAATATATAATTTGGGGTGTACTGTAACTTTTTACCTTATGTTTCTGACCTCAAAAAATTGCCATTGGCCCACTGTTGATCTTTCTAGTTTTAGTTTCATAGCAACCAAAAAGAATGCATTCACTTATATTTTCAAATGTGACATTCATCACTTTATTTTTCCAAATATAAATTTGGCAACAGTTGAAAGGTTACTACTAAAATATTCCATATAAATACTTTAAAAATGGACAAATACTAAATAGTTATTTTACCAAAGATTGCTTTGTAGTTCATATTAAATATACAGAAGTAAACATTTTGCTATAGCTTATAAATTTTAAAAATCAGTCTCAAAAGGACATATGTAATACTTAGTGACAAGTGTTTTTATATTTTGGGCAAATAGATTATGATGGATGACAATGCAAGGAGAAGTCATACTGACTTTCTTAGGTCAAAAAAAGGGAAGGAAGGTCACATTAGCTCTTCTATTTGGATTCTATAAAAGACCTTAGTCTTCAATACTGCAATTAAGATAAACCTTTACATTTTTTTTAAAGTTGATAGTAAAAGATATTTCAAACTTCGATGTATTTAATTCTTACAATTTGATTTTTTTGGTGACTAAAACTATTGCTAATAAACTACCACAGATGATTTACAATGTTATAATAAAAATAATGATAGGTCTCCTTGTAAAACTACTTAATAACAAAAACCACAAAAGATAGAAAATAAAACTCCATTGGCCAATTGAAAATCCCCAAGAAGCATCAAAAACACCAAACTTATTAAGTTGAAAAAAAAAAAAAACTAAAAGAAAACACTATGTTTAGATTTACTGGCCTGAAGGGAAGAATAAAATGGTAAACTTATTTTTCGAAATAAATGTTTCACGATGTAACCTAATACATAGTCAAAAATCATATTTTGCATTTTAATAAGTAGCCCACTTTTCAATGGGGGAATAGTTAACCTTGATTTATAATTAACCATTAAATCATTTCCAACTTTTTATCTAGCTCTAAAATTGCTTTGCGGACCTTTTACACATATTTCCAATGCTCCTATGTCCCAAGTGCTGTTAATACTGGAACTATGATGATGATATATGCAGAGGTCTGTTCATGGAAACTTAGGCTATCAATTTTTATAGATATTATAAAAGGAAAAAAGGAAGAGAATTAGATATTATGGTGATATTATTTCAAGAAGGTGATTGGATGATGCCTTTTTGATGAAGTTTTAGTCAGCAAGAGATAGTAAAAATAGATCATAGGGTTGCTTACAGTTTATATGGTGAGATTTATAACACTGGCAGTTATCAAGGATCTAAATTTGAGTCAATATTTTATTTCAAGGAGAATAAGAATACAGTTCAGTTTTGGAAGCACAAAATGTAAATGGTACAATTTGTGCCACTTAAATCAATTGAGTTAAAAAGCAATAAAGGAGCACCAAACGCAAGAAAGATTCTCTTCCATCCCCCGTTCCTGTCTAAAGTGAAATGTAGTTTGTTTCTTTTCTTAAACACTTTGATTCTTACCCAGCCAGAGAGGGCATCGGTGCTTCTAAAGTCAATTTTGACCCCATTTTATTCATCTAAAGGGTTTTGCTTTCCAGTTTCCTACCCATGTACAACAAAGGCTTCGCGTTTGTTCTCTTCAATTTTTTTCTTTACTAATGATAAGCAAACTAGAGTTTTACATAAGTTTAAAAAAAAAGAGTTACTTTTTTCTCTGTAATTTCTCTACTGTGATGTGATAAACCTTGAAAGCACTAATAAATTTGTTGCATTTCTTCATAATATCTGTTTACAGCAATCTGTTCTAACTAAGAGATTGCTTTGGCCTTTAAGAAAAACTATTTTCCTTCCCAGTAATTTTCATATCTGTTATATTGCTATGTAATAAGAAAAATGTATGGTTAGTTAGACCAGAGTAGAAGATTATTGTGAGAAATAAGTAGATTGTGATGATAAGAATAATGATAATATTATACAATTACTGAAGACACTTCAAAGAATTATGATATTGTTTTGTATGATCTTAAAGATAGAAATATAAGAAATTGATGTCCGAGATACGTGAATCATCTTGAAAACATTGATAGGACACAGCAAGAAGGTCCCAATGCAGCTGAATGTGTGTGGGTTTCTTGAACAATTGATATGAAAGCAAAGGAATAGATATTTTTAAAGCAAATCTTCAGAAATAAAAAACATGACAGTAAAACCTGGAGATACTAAACCTGGAAGATAGCCACAGCATTCATGATGGAGTTGAAAGAAGAGGAAAGTATATGTGTGTGAGACAGACCAAGACACAAGAACATTAGATAGCTATCTCTGCAAGTATTGAATTCACTGTGAATAGTGACAGCAATTCACTGGATAAAATGAAGTCTTCAGTGAGATATACAGTGTTAGCAAACACCTGAAAGCCTGGGGTTACTGTACATTTAAACTGTATCAATCAACTTTAAAGGTAATCTGCAAGTTTGAGGTACAAGCGAAATGACAATTATTCATTCAAATACTATAAATCAAATAAAGCTTTTTATCCTGAATATAGATACAATTATATTTGATTTGAGTTTATGTAAATTAAAGCATAATTCTACCTTTAATGATAATGTCTTTTGAAAACCTTAGAAAGAAAATACTGTGAATGTATAATTGCCATTTTAAAAATATGTGCCTCATATAAGCACATGGGATGCCTTTGACTCACCTTGTTTTATTTTTATGAATAGCTGCAACACAATGTGCAATTCTAATTAAGACAATATGTAGGATGTTTTAGAGTTTGACATTTGTTCACTGTACTTCTACATAAAAGAAAAAAATGATCAATGTTATTTTTCTTAACAAAGCAATGAAATTACAGTATAAAGTTAAAGATAACCTGATTTAAAATTCTTTCCAAATTAGGCAAATGAAGCATACAAAAGCTAGTAATTTTTATTCATTCAACCTAAGCGCTAACATAATCAGGTATATATCCTATTATATATAAAGAATGGATCCAAAAGAAAATATTACTTCTGAAATTGAGTCTGTAATACAAATCTCAGGACCTTTAGAAAGTTCAGATTATAGTGGGACGAAGGCCTCAGTCCCACCTGTCAATCAGAGATATAGGTGCTCTAAAAAAAGAGTATCCTAATGCTAAACTTCCAGGCAATTTGTATGCTAGTTCTTTGTCCTCACAGCTCTTATCAGTCTGGAACAAGCCTTCATTTACTTTAAAGACAAATAAATACAGGATGAGAAAAATCTTAGAGATTATACTCTGAAAAGAATGGGTAAATGAAATGACATTATCTTAACCTATTATTCACTTTCTTTGGCTTTCTTCCTATACTTTGCCTTGTATCAGCCAATATAATAAAACAAAGTAAGACATGAACTGTGACTTCATTGCTTTATTTTTGGAACCTAGGTTGAAAGACAGTGCTTAATTTAATTTTTGAAAAGGCACTACTACCAAAGCACTTAGAGTTAAGAAGCAGAGGCATTGGATGTCCAGGTTTATTTTGAAAGATTTATAGTCTCATTTGAGAGATTAAGTCATTCCTTGGCATTGAAAAAACATGGAGCTCTGAGTTATTTTTTCCCTTTTCCCTGAAGAAGTAGATTGGATTTAATCTATCAGAAGATGATGCCTGCAACTCTGTATTCTTTGAATTAAAGTGATAAAAGTTTACATTGAAATGAATCAAAGTAAAATATATTGTACTAATGTGTGATGAAATTATGAAAACTTTGGTCAATTTTTAATAAAATGGTCTTAAATGATTCATCAATAACTCATATTATAAAAGCCATCAATTTATTTGTACTGGTCCTTTAATCAATAACTGTAACTTTGTGGGATGTCTGTCTAATATATTTGCTTCTACCTGACTTAATGCTTTGTTGTTTTTAAGATCTGTGATTATGTGACAAAGGCCAAACTATTACCATTTTTGGCATTTGTAGAAAAATCATAAAATAAAATAACATGGCACTAGTTTGACAAACTTCAGCAAATGGGAACAATGTCTCAGCATAAAAAAATATAATATTTTCAATGAGATTAGATTAGAAGTAGTTTGTATAGTACTTTGAGCTTAAAGTCTTCATTTTTAAAATAGTTTTACCAAAATTAAACAGTGATAAGCATTAAATACTCATATGTAAAGCCCCATGAATAGTTCCAATGACACATGCCTCATAAGTCATAAACATATATGTTTATATAGATAATTATATGCCTATACATAAATGTATTCCTATGACTACATGGATATTAAAATATGTTTTGGTCAGAACTTACATTGCTATATAATATTACCTTATGAAATAACTGAATTCCTAAAAGACATGTACAAGTTAATGATCTGAAAACTGTATGTTGACTAATATGCATGTATGTAGGGAAATTATTATATATATTTGATTCTAGGATCACATATTTCAGGAAAGCAGTGTGAGTCTAGTCCTGTAGATTTTTGTATTTATGCAATTGTGTTCATCTGCACTGTTTATTTGCAAGTACTTCAGTCAGTACAAAATTAAAAAAATGTCTACTAAACCACTTAATTTCTCTCAGTGTGGTTTGTTGAATATTGTTTTAATTATACTGTCTCTATTACAAAAGTAGCTCATGATACAGCTGTTAGATTAAGGGAATTTCTTAAGCAGTGATTCAGTTTAGTTGACTTGGGAGCTGTATATACAAGTGACTGACACCTTAATATAAAGGATTTCTCTAAATACTCAGGTTCATAGGCTTACAATCCTGTTAATTACTTGTTTTTCTTCAGACATAATTTAAGTAAGTAGCTGCTTTCATCAAAGAATAATTTCATAAGGAAGTAACTATTGATGCAGATCCCTATATGAGTTTAATTTTTCTCTGAAGTCTTAATAATTTTTCTTAGAGGACAGATGCAGCAGACCTTAAAAGTACACTGAGTAAACAATAATAATTCCATAAATTACTTTATGAAAAAAAATCTAATTAACTATGTCTACATGCTACATTATTGTCATGTCTGTATTTTAGTGATTGCCAAAGCTGAACAGGGAAGAGTCTTTCCTCCTACAACCATAAAAGTGTAAATTTAAAAAGAATATATCACAAGTATTTGAGAATAAAGAATATGGTTTAATATTGTTTTTGAAATGGAAACCTTGTTACTATCATTGTATTTTATTTCATGGACTAAAATTATATCCATGAGCTGAGTCTCATGTGTCTATATAGTGGAATCTAACATTGCATCCTGGAAGAAAATAATAGATATCTCCAAACTAAAATTTACACCATTGAGGTAAAAAGTACAAGGAGGGTTATTTTACCTAATGATGCTAGCAGAATGCAATGCTCCTCCTTTCTACACCATATTCAGTCTGCTTTAATATAAGTAAGTGGTTTATTTACAGTTGACACATCTTAAATATTTTCAAATTATGAACTGTTTAGATTCACAATGGATTTTATTTACTATCCAGATAAGAAGTATATTTGTCATACACATATTTATTGCTAGAAATTACACAACATTTTCTAAACAGCCACTGAAGACAATTTTCTACCAACCTCGACATGGACAAACTGTGTTTTGGGGATTTTTTGTTTGTTTGTTTGCTTGTTTCTTTTTTTATTATTAATCTCTTATAAAATACATTCCAACCAAATTTCCCCTCCTTTCCTTCTGCCCATTCCCCTCTCCCTTGTAGTAATACATTGCTATGACTCTGCCAAGAAGACAAGGAAGCAATTTCATTGGTGGAAGCCCTGCCAGACCTCAGTAGAGAAAACCATCATTATGGCCAATGTCATATTTACCAACAGTAGAACCCAGAGCTCTCAGCACAGGTGTATTTATTCTTTCCAAACTCCTCAGTTATTCTACTGATAATACACGCAGATCATTAGCAATTAACATCTACCACATAAATCCAACACCTGAAGACAATACAAAATGTGAAGACCTATGCATCCCTTTTTCCCTGTGCACAAAAACATTTTAAACATAACTAAAAATAAACTTCCCCAACATTTCCCCTTTTCGGTATAAAAAATTGTTTTGCCTTTACAACACAATTTAACGTTACACCAGTAAAACTATTTATAAGAGGAACAATCACAAGTTGCTAATGCACAGTACCAAATGAAACCAAACATCTATCAAGCTTTCTCAATGTCTTTAGCCATTAGAGAAACATTATAAGTGTTCAATTATCTGGAATTCACTCATGATCTTATGGACTCCTCTAAAGGGCTTGGATCATTCTCTAGTTCTGCCCTTTGTAGCACACACAATTTATCCCCCAGGGTGTGGTAACTCACACCACTGCTGCTGCTGTTCTTGGTGGTCATCTGATGGTACTGGCATCTTGAGAAAGCTGCTGGGGTTCCTTGCTGCAACTGGGCTTCACTTTCACCAATAGCCTTTCCTGGGCTCTCTTAATAGTGCCAAACCTCAAATTTTTTTCATGACCCCTTCAATCCGGGCCTTTAATGGCTACTTTGGCTGTACCTTCACTAATGGCCTCCCCTGGCCTCTTATACTGCCAAGCCTCAGCTGCTCTCCAAAGAGCCCTTCTTGCCTTCAAAACCAGTACCAGCTAGGTGACTCTTACAGTACCAAGTTCAGCTACCAGCACGAGATGCAACCTCTCCAGTTCTGGAAAACAGTTTCTGTGTGCTGACCCTGAGGAAATACTTTCTAGCTTTTATGATAGCATCTGGTTTGCTGAAAAAATAACTGGTCACTTTGTCTGCAATAAGGGTCCCCTCATAGATGGAGTTACTGCTTGGAGACAGGTTTGCAGGAAAAGAAACTGCTCAGTTTAACCAAGTGGCTTTTTGGCTCTAAGATGCTGCTTTCACAACAGCAGGGGATTCTGGGACAGTGGGAAGAATATCTGGCAAAGTCTTGGCAGTTTGACCTCTTTTTACAGCACCACTAAGGGGAAACATACAACCCCTTCCATAGATCTCAAACACAACATCTTCAGCTTCACACACATATAATGCAGCTATCAGAAAACTCAGTTTCTGAAACAGCATGCTACCATCAATGGCAGGAGGAAGCACTGGCTTCATGATAAGAAAAAGGGATAAGTTGCTTTTTCCTGCTCCTACCTGAATTAATTGTTTTCAGCATGAAAAAAAAATGTCTTTCTCTAAAGGCCTATTTTCTGTGGCTCTCAGTTTTGAGCCCTCTTTCTCACTTAATTTTCACAATTTTCTCTTCATAAATAGTTATTTCCTTTTTCTCTCTCCTTTTCCTTCAGGAGCCTTAATCTCTGTCCTCTGGTAGCTTCTCTGAGCATACTTTACTGGACTCTTTGAGGTCTCAAGTTTCTTTCTTCTTTGTCTTCATGTTGGATTATCTGGCATGATGTAGCCCCATGTTGCAGGGGCCATTTGTAGTAGTTCATTGCTGTGATAGCTCAGCAGGAAAGACACAGAGGCATATTCATAGGTAGAAGCCCTGCCAGACCTCAGAAGTGGGAACAACTGCCTGGCAAGAATCAACATCAACAGTAGAGCCCAGAGCTCTCAGTTCAGGTGTATATTTCCTTTTAGACTCCTCAGGTATTCTACTGATAGCACATACTGATCATTAGCAACTAACATCTGCCACATAAATCCAACACCTGCAGACAATTCAAAACTTGAATACAATACAGCAACCAATACAACTGACAATAACAACACAGAAGATAGAAGGCTTAAGCAAAGAGCTTTCAATCCATCATGTTGGGGAGACATGGCTACAGAGTGTAAGTGTAAAGCAGAGATGATGTTAGTGGAAGTATTGCAGGGGAGTTTTCATATGGTAGTTGACTAGGATGAATTGACTGCAGACAGAATGGGATAGGTATGGTTTGCAAAGATCTTACCTTAATGACATACTTTTGTCAGCCAGGACTCATCTTTTGAAAGCATTGCAAACTTCAAAATATTCTCACAAATGTGACAGAACCATCAAAATGTGAGCCTGAGAAAGACAATCCAAGCCAAACTATGATACTAACCTTAGTTTCTTAGAGGATACCAACCCAAACATCATAGTGCCATTTCACTTTGACATAATTTGGAGATGTCTTTTTGGAGACTGAACTTGATAATTATGAAAAAAATATCTAACTTGTCAAACATTAATATAATAATTTTTGCTTAAGATAACATGTATGTGCCTTGGTGAAATAAATTATATCTTCCTTTTTAAGTATAAAATGGTAGCATCAACAGTTAGAATACAGAGTCCTTGTCATTCTATTGGTGTTACTTTTACTCAGTTCCTAAAGTGGTGAGGGGCTTCGGTGTTTCTATCAGAACTACAAATTCCATCTTGTAGAATTATTGTCATTATTTGGTCTAAGGATATGCAATTCTTTCTTGCAAATTAGATTATAAAATAATGGTGAAACTGTCTGAAATTAATGAATAGATCTGTGCTCTACAAAAATTGTAAACTTTTGCATATTTGTAACAATGTACATTTAATGCAGCTAAAAACACAAGAGATTAATTTTTAATATAGCTTAGATTATCTATAGACTTTCATTACAAGTAGATGCTTGCATAATATCAAAATCCATATGTTGAAAATGCGATGCACAAATAATTCTGCAATGTTGGGCCTTGGGATACAACCAGGTGAAAGGATGCAGCCTTGTTAATGGAATTGTTGTCCTAGGAGAAAGATTCCAGGGAACACATTTGCCTTTCCACCATGTGAGTATGCATCAGGAGGATAACTGTATGTCAGAAACTGGAAGTGAAATGAGATTCTCACAAGACACAGCTCATTCAAAAGCCTTGACCTTGGGCTCTGCATGCTCCTGTGGACATAGATTTGGGACAAAAAGCAACTTATTCTTTGCTAATTCAATCTCCAATCCTTAGAGGGGTTCAGCCTCCTTACAATCTAATCTTAAGCTTGAACCTAGACTTAAACCTAAACTAAGCCTAAACCTAAACTTTTCAACATTGGAGACCTAGTGCTGACTGACTCATTCCTAGCTTCCCCTGAACTCAACTGACTCTTCTGGTTGACTAATTCAACTCACTAAGTGTTCTGGCTCAAATGCTTCTCCAAGCTGCTGGTTCAAGCTCATCTTCTGAGCAGGCTAACTGGTTCTGACAGAACTCTTCTAACTCTAGCTGACTCTGACTGACTGCTTCAAACTACCTGACTCTCTGAACTTAGAGCCTACATTTATATCATGAGAGTTGATTGTGTCCTCACTCTGACTCACTCTCCCAACTCTTCCTCTGATTTGTTGCTTTGCCTGCCCTTTACTCTGACTCATCTAGAGGTCACTTCCTTTCTGTCTTAGGGATTAAAGTTGTGTGCTACCACAGCCTGCTGAATATTGAGATTAAAGATGTGTACTATATTGCCTTAGCCACAGAAATCCCTTTCACCTAGCATAAGCATAGAGAACAATATTAGTCTAACATTCTTTCTGCATTCCATCTGGATAACACACAGTCCTGGAGTATATTCCTTTCCCAGAGCAGCCATATTGCTGGATTAAAACATTAAATATCCCTCTACAGCCTCGAGAAGAGGGAGAAATAAATTTCTCTTGTTATTAGCGACATAGCCTGTAACATTTTATTATAATTATAACAAACTGCATCAGGGATGCCATATTTGCTAGAGTACAATACAATTCTGCTAGGGCCAAGATAACCCAAGGACAGAGACTGAAGTTAATGACATTGGATATTTTAAGGAGATTTTCCTTTAAGGAGATTTTCAACACCAGCTGTCCTTCTGTCTCATCTCCCAGAAAAGGAATTATCATCTGGACTGAAGACTTCTCAGACAAAAAATTGGCAGGTAAAGAATACTGAGTATTTACATTTATTTTTCCTTTTGTAAATTGTTATCTAAGAGAAATAATCAATTAACATGTTATCATTGTAAAAATTTCAATGTGAACATGTTGGTTTCAGCAGGAATTAACTTAACTATTCATTAATAATTCTGAAGTAATAATCTAGACCAGAAATGTTAGCTCAAACACTGCAAGAATTACCATCTCCAAAAGCATTTGCTTGTTGGCATGAATTGTTGGTGGTTGTTGATAACGGAGGAAATAATATTAGCAATTCTGTTCTGTCTCTGAATTGTTGCAAGTAAGACTCTCTTATGGGGACTGGAGAGAGACACTCATGGATTAAGAGCACTTGCTGGTTTTTCAGAGAACACAGCTTCAGTTCCAAGTACAAACCTATTACTCCTAATCATTCATAACCCACAAATCAGGTGATCTGATCCTCCCCTTTTCTAGCCTCTGCAGTCACCAGGAAAGCAGTGCATTCAAACATAGGTCTAGGTAAAATACTCAGACACATAAGATTAAAAAAATAAATCTAAAAAAGAGAAATGTTTATGTATATATCCAATCACTGTGGGTGCCTGATGTAGCCATAGATTCAGGGCAAAGGGAGTTTATTCTTTTACAAATTCAATCTCTGCTTCTTCATCCTGGAGCCATAGAGCATTTTGGCCTCCATACAATCTAAAACATTTAAGCCTAGAAGTAGAAGGCTTCAGCCTCAGTCTTTGCACAACTTAGAACATTTCCGCCTCCATACAATCTAATCAACTGCCAAGAGTTATCGTTGACTGAGCCACTTTGACTTGCTCCTTCTAAACTCAGAGCTGTAGTGATCTGAAACTCTTCTCCAAGCTGCTAGTTCAAATTTGATTTGATTGAGATACAGACATATTCCACCTTAAGATTGAGTTACTAAAACAGAAAGTTTGAAAATGGATGGAAGAAATTAAGATATTCTAAAGAGGCTCATGCCTATTGATCTGACTATCAGACTATTAAAATAATGGCCCCTAAAGAAATAATTATTTTATCCAAACTATCATGTTGGGAGAAGAAAAGGACACCAACAGCAGCGGGAAACTTATTCAGGAAAGAGATTGCACACAGTTCTACGGGAAGATACTGAAAGCCTGACAATGATGGGTTATGGTGGAGGGTCTACACCTTGACTGGGATAATGCAGTTAGGTATATTCTTGGCCCTCTATTTAAACTTTAATCTCACTTAAGGACCCAGAAAAAGAATTGAGGGGTTTGCTGGATTTCCTGTTCCCTATTCCTGAAGTAGCCCTGCTAAATAAATATTTTCCTGCTTGCCACTGAGGAAAAACAAAGATTTACATGAAAAACTGTGTTTAACAAAGAAGACTACATAGTATGAAGTCAGGTGTTCTCAGAACTTCTGAGCAATTTGTGGCCACTGTAAAATAGCTTATTATGTGGTTTTGTCCCACTATTTGAAGATGTTTAATTTTACTCTATCCATTTCTCTCTGAATTCTACATAGAGCTTACACATGCTATTTTGAATTGTCTGATTTGATATTTCAATTTCAAATACTCCATGTGCTAACAGTGTTAACAAAGCTAAGAACAAGTGTCACTTCCTATGACTTTAGACATAAACCACCTGTCCATGCTATTTAGAAATACTCAGAGTTTTGGTCAAACCATCTCCTAACTACTCAGACTGTTATTATAGATCTGTAATTTTTTTGTGTGGGTCTACAGTTTCTATTTTCATTTGTATGGTTTGGGAAGGAAGGAAGGAAGGAAGGAAGGAAGGAAGGAAGGAAGGAAGGAAGGAAGGAAGGAAGGAAAGAAGGGAGGGAGGGTGGAAGGGAGAAAGAGGAGGAGGGAAGAAGAGAGATAGGGAAAGAAAGGAGGAATGGAGGGAGGGCAAAAGAGTAGAAGGAAGACAAAGGAAGCCCAAAGCTGTCCCCTTCCCCCAAAGTGTCCCACTTTTTGTCTTTTCTTTCTATTTGTGTTCAATTTAGTTAAAGACGGTTCATCTAAAAAACTTGCCAAGAGAAACTGCTTTGCTGATAGAGTGCAAATGGAGTCTGAGTGAGGAATGACCACAACCAGGCCTGTGTTATTGAGCAGAAAACAATATTTTTTAACAGCCTGAGTAGATGGTAACATAAGTACCATTAACGATTTAGCTTCTCCAGGAGTAAAAAAAGAAAGAAAAAAAAAACCCTCATTATTTTAACAAGTTTTCTCAGCCAAGAAGTCCTCAAGGGCATTATGAAATGACAATAACTGATGTATTTTAATATGTAAGAGTACACTCTGCAAGAGAGCTGCCAGGCTTACCACCTGGGCAGAGTATAGAAAAATGAACATAAACTATGCAACAGAGGCCAATTTCATTCACTTTCCAACTTATCAAACCTCTTCTTTTGGTCTCTGTTATATGCTGATTTCAATCACTACCTTTTATAACACTAATTAATTTACATCTATATGCAATTATATAAACGTAACTTTCAATATCAAACATATTAAAATACAAGCATACCATACAGAAGAGCAAATATAGAATATAGTGAATAATAGCACATTGTATATTTCAAATTTGTTAATGTTATATTAATATACAAAGTAAACTACACTTAGGTGAATTGATAGCTAGTAACATGATTAGATGTAGAGGTTTGAATAAAAATAACCACAATATTTGAATGTTTATTACCAGGGAGTGGAACTATTTAAAGACTTCAAAGGTTAAGAGGCATGACCTTGTTGGAGGAAGTTTGTCATTGGGAGTAGCTTTGAGGTTGCAAAAGCCTAGGACAGGCCCAGTTCTCCCACTCTCTCTGCTTCAGGTTCAGGATGTAGTTCTTAGCCATTGTTTGAGCTCCTTATGTGCTGCCAGACTCCCATCCAGGATGACAATGGACAAAACCTGAAACTGTAAGCACTCCCCAATTAAGTGCTTTTCCTTATAAGATTTGCTGTGGTCATGGTGTCTCTTCACAGCAAGAGAATAGTGACTAAGACATTATATAATCATCTTACCTACCTTATATGCATATGCTTATATGACATGCTGTGTCTTTTAGATATATCTAATCTTATTTGTCAAAATCCAACCAAGACTGGAAAGAAATAAAACATCAGAAATCCATCGTAAGTGGCTTTGGTTATTAATTTTAATATTATGAGAAATTGCAAGCAAATATATATTTATTAATGGCCACTATATATTCATTATACATAATTGTAATTTTCAGCAATTTTTATGAATAATTATTATTAAGACTGCTAGATATATACATAATCATTACTGCTTAACGTTAGGGATGAAGTCTTCAAATAGTTATAATGTGTGATATTTATTTACACATTATTTCATACTTAATAACTAGTGTAAAATGATAAATTGTTCAATTTATCTTTTTCCAGAATATTGATTTATAATTTATAATATGAATCATTTACTTTCAGTAATTCATTTTTGAAATGTTGCCAAGTAGATAAGCTATTATCCACTATTTTACAGGAATAATAATTTTAATTTATTTATATGTCAACTCAAATAAGTTTGTGGAAATGTAACTAAAATAAATGAAAATGCCTTTATATAGGTTACAAACAAGTGACAAGGTTTCAATTGTTTAAAAGACTGCTTTCTGATTACGAGAAATTCACAAGCGTTGCACTCAGCAGTGCCAATGTCTAAGAAGTGTCTGCATAGAATTGGAGTTCCTGACAGGCACAACCACTTAGATGACTTATAGGTAACGGTTCAAAATAAGTTCATTTGGACCAATGAGAGGACTTAATAAGTAATCTAACTTGCCACCAAGCCTGACAACAAAAATTTAATTCTCAGGCTTACAAGATATAAGGAAAGAACCAATTCCCTTTTACCTCCATATGCATGGCATGCTTGCTTACCTGTGCACATGTAAACACAAATGCACACAAACACAAATAAATTAAAATACGATAATTTTGACATTTATATTTTACATTTAATTGTTATTATTTTTGTTGTATTTGAAATAGAAACTACACCTTGTTAGTCTCACTAGAGATTTTTAAATCTAAGATATTAGTGCCATTGTTCTGTCTATAATCACAAAACTGAAACACATGGTAAATGCTGGGTGTGTCTGAGGTAGTTTGAATCTAAAAAACAGAGAGGCAAGTATGTGTTCCTAAAAAATAACTACCTGACCTTGAGCAGGTCCTGTAGCAGTCGCTGTGAGTTCATATGTGCATCAATCCTGTTCTGTCTGGATGATTCTTTTTTCCTTAAAATCATCCACCACCTCTAGCTTTTATAATTTTTCTGCCTCCATTTCTGAGTTCATGCCAGAGTCTTGATTGGAGGAGTTTGATAAAGACATGTCAATTTAGGACTGAATGCTCCAAAGTCTTTCACTCTGCATATTGTCCATTTGTGAGTCTCTGTGTTAATTCCCACCAACATCAAAATGAAGCTTCTTTGTGCAATTAAGCAATGCACTTATCGATATATGTAAACTATGTCACCACAAAGGGAAGTTGACACAAGGCCCCACCCCTACCCAAGAAGCAATTTGCAATAGTTAGCTGCTAGGAAACCAAATGGAGTGGTACTGAATATATGTGAGAATGCCCACAAATAGTTGGTCAACATAAAAAGAACTTTGTATATTTTGTGTGTATGCTTTTGTTTTAATTTTGCTTTTTTTTCAGGGGGGGTAGTCTTATTATGTTTTTCCTACTTGTTTGTTTTGATTTGTGGTTATGTGATTTTATTTGGAGAGAAAGAAAGATCATGAACTTGGGTGTATAGAAAGGTAAGGAGATACCAGGAGTTGAGAAAGGAGAAACCATAAGGTTGTCTAGCTTGGTTTTCTTGTAGAAATCCCACATGTTGAAATGTGTGCCGGTGTGTCTCTGAAATGTTTACCTACCCTTGGGACCCATTTTTTCCTATTGGGTGGTCTCATCCAGCCTTGATGTAGAGGTACATGCCCAGCATTGTTTTATTTTGTTAATTTCTCTTCAAATGTAATCCTGAAAGGTTTGCTTTTATTCTGAGGGGAAGTAGTAGAGTGGGTGGAAGTGGATCTGGAGGAAAGGGAAGATGGGGGGAGCTTGGAGGAGTGGAGGAAGATAAGGTTGGGGTTGGATGTATTGTATGAGAGAAAAAAAATATAAATTAATTTAAAAAACTATTTGAAACATTCTTTTAAATTATGTATTTCCCTATTTATATTAATACTACATTCCCAAAGCTCACACACACATGCATTCTGTTACTTATGAGCCCAGGGTTTCTAATTTATGCCTTTGTCATTCTCCATAATTTCTAATCAGGCTCTGTTCTCAAGGTGTCACATATGATCCTTGACATATGTAGGATTGTGGCATCTATTGTACTAACAATGTCACAAAGCACACTTCCTCTGTTATAAAATACACATTTTGTATGTAGAAAATATATCTTACATCAAAGAGTGTAAGATACAATTTATTCTCCACCAAACAGGAGTGACCTTGACCCGTTAACATGGATTAATTTGTTTCAAATAATATATATCACTATAGAAATAGTTGTAGTTTTTATATTTATCTAGGAAAGAAAATCATGAATTGAGTGAATCAAGGCAGTTTCTTCTTCCCCCCTCCTCTTGCGAATGAATTGGTTAGAATGCCCTGAAGGTGGATTAGAGAAAAACAGCAATATCTTCTATAGATTTCAGTTCTTATCTTATGACATGCTTTTTGGTTACTGAAAGCTAGTAGTCCAATAAGTTAACACCTTTAAAAAAAATGGCTTCGTTTGATAATTGATGAATGTTAAATCAGAAACAGTGAGTAATGAATGACTAAGAAGGGAATTCAAGGTTATTTTGACTCTGAATTGTAACTCTCCACAATCCAACTCACCATAGTTAAAAATTCTAACCAGTCAATCTTATAGAATCTTTCTCATGGGGAGGAACTTCTTCTGGAAGCTTCAGCTCACACTTTCAATCAAAACAAACAAAAACAGTCTAATTAACTTCATTTGATCCATCCATATATTCTAAATGAATTAACATAGTACAGTCAGTGAGGCATTCTAATTGGACAATTTAAGTAAAAGCTTTATACAGAGAAGACAGAAAATAGAGCATAGAGACCTCACCCTTCAATGGCATATCTAGGCCACATCTCTTCCTCCCATGGAACAGGGATCCTCATGGCAAAGGAAGCAAAAAGACTATAAGCCAATGTTCAGAGAACTGATGCAAAACATTTTTTTCTAGATATGACAGGACCCCTTGCATTAGAACTCACAATGGCTGTTGTTATACAAGACATGCACAATTTTATTCCAGCCAAAATTATGGCATGGACGTTGAGGAGGGTGGTTCATAAAGTTGAACTGATAGTTGAGAAGCTATTGACAGTTAGATGACCACTATTTTCTTCAGTTATGTTGCCTATGCTCCAGTGGACGATCCCACACTCCTTTGTGTACTAAGAGAACTAAATGGACTCTGTAGTTCAAAATAAATAAATAAATAAGTAATAGTTCATGTTATCAGGAGGAAGAAGAGTTGAGGTATTATGGGAATAGGAGAGAAAGAAGTAGAGTAGATCAAAACAGACTGTATACTTGTATGAAATTCCAAACAGTACATAAAAATACATTTAAGAAGTAAAAAGAGATCCTCATCCTCAGACAAAAATGAAGTCAGAATATTAAAACAAACTAAAATATTTCTAGAATATAAAATCTCCTTCAGATAAAAAGAAAAGTAATGGAGATTTATTAGTATTCAGTGCACTTGAATTCATCACAGTATTCCTGAAATGGATGCTGGGAAAAAGAGTGTGAGAGTAAGTCTTCCTCATGGATGTAGCATCTCACCAACTATTCAAGCTCTGCATGGTCCTTGACTCAAGCAAGTATAGGCAAAACTAACCAGACTCAATACATTTAAACAAGAGGAGTACATGAAGATGGATGAGAAAAGTGGTAGGGAGACAGTAGTATTAGGAGAGTAGAATTGTGCAGCCTATCAACATACTTTATAAAATTATACAGAATTCTCAGACAATAAAATAAATAAATAAAAATTTTAAAATAAAAAAATTAAATATATTTCTCAGACAGTTTGAATTATTAGAATCTTAGAGGTCATGGAAGATTGTAGTTCATTGATAGGATAAAATTAATTCTGTCATGTTTGCATGCTTTCCTGAGTTTTCCTAATAATGTAATGCAATGCCATCTCATTTCACGGTGATTGACTATATCCCGTGTCAACCCGGTTCAGTGATTTGGTAGCAGATTTCCTTTATGTTGTTTCCTTCATTTGTAAATAATCATGGCTCCAGCACAGAGGAAGAGATTTCAAAGCAAGCATAAAACAAAAGAAAAATGTTTCTGTTGTGAAAATTCTTCATCATTATAGTTTACTTGTGCTGTTGTATTGAAGAGTCTTACATCAGGAAATTCAATAGTCTAGGAAATAATACAATTTTATAGCAGGAAAAGTTTTTTTTTCCTCAAAGAACTCACTTTACTTTTTTAATGATAGAATTGTTTTCCAGTCATGTATAGAACCACATATATAAAGTCAGATAGTCAAACAAACACAGATAATTTTTTAATTGGTATTTCTTTGGAAAGTACATGAAATGGTAGAATCACAAAGAATGATAAATGGTGACATGTGCATTTATATTTTAAAATAAAATATAAAGGAATAATTTAGCTCAAAATATTATGACCAAAGATCTGTCCAAACTGGCAGATATAAAGAAAAGTAAACTCAAGAGACTGAGAATTTCAGTGCTTATGAGAGAACCTCAGCCTTCAATGAATACTCAATGTTCTAAGTACACATACTAAACAATGAAACTTCATTAAAATTTATATTAAGCAATTACTTCAAACACAGGGTTCATAGTTTTTGTTACACTTTATGAAGATTCTGAACTTAGCCATGATGTCCCATTTTCTTCAACCTCTTTGGTATCCAAACTTCATTATCTTATGTCTGATTTTGTAATATCATTTTATTTTTTTCTGGGACCCCCACCAGGAGTGGGCTTATCAGTGTCTCCTTGTTATTTTTGCTTCAAGAAAATCAGATTTCTAAAAATATGTTTAACTAAGTCCAAATCATTATAAGGAAGAAAGAAAAAATAGCAAAGCTTTCTTTTCATCATTATTCCGTAATTTATTTTTGATACATGGTGAAAATATGCTCAGCATCATGGATAAATATTGAAATAAATAGAAGTGGGAAGGCTAATAACAATTATATAATTAAATTCAATTTAAATATTTTATTTTTCCTTTTACATATGTGTGTTCTTGTCTGTCTGTGTGGGAATATATGCACATGAATATAGTTGTCTGAGAAGGCCAGAAGAGGACATTGGATCTGCTTTGAGCTGGAGCTACAGATGGTTGTGAGCTACTCAATGTGTGTACTAAGAACCAAACTTGAGTTGCAAAAGCAATACTCACTCTTAATTACTAAGCCATGTCTCCAACCCTTTACATCCTATGTATCAACAGTAATGTGATACATGAACACATTTATTAGTCTTTCATTTAGTGTATGGTTCATCTGAAGCCATGAAATGCAACAGTAGCTAGAACCACAGTAATAGTAGTAGGACAGTTGGCAGACTCTCACATAGGAATCCACTTAATGTCACTTTTGTCCCTCCTGCCCCCTAGATTAACATGATTATCAAAAGTGAGAGTCTATAGGAGACGGAAGGTTAAATGAAGACAGACGCCAATGTTGTTAACCTTCCTGAGTGCTTCACACAAATACATTTAAACACCTTGGTGATGCTGCTGTTCTTACCATAAATACTTCTATTACTCCTAATCCAGATTCCTCTAATTGAGCCCAATAAAGTGACTGGTTGACCATGTTGGGATTACAAATGAATCTCCCTTTTACTCTGTCCTTGATGCCCCTTTGAGAACGAACAGACTTTTGTTTATGACTCCTCAGCAAAAGCAAGGCCAGGAGACTTTAAGTATTTTTTAGAAAATAAAACGCTATCATTTTAAACAAAAATTTTAGCTAAATTTGAAATACAAATCTGTGTAATAATAATTCTCTAAATAACTCATTTACTTGATGATATAGTAAAGCCCTTTAATTATAAAACGTGTTTTTCTTCTTCAACTGTGTGACATCAACACTTCAAATTTTCTGATCCATCGGAGGTGTTTCCCTTCTTATCAGTCTGATCCGTACACACTCGGCTTTGCATTCCGTGGTTCTGCCCCTCCCTTGTCACTTCTCATTAATAGACTAGCTATGTCACTGTCACTCCATGGCTTCTCATTGTCATTTTACTGCAAGAGTTCATTATTTCTAATTGCTATTTGATGCCACTCTTTGATCCATCAGTTTTTAATGTTCCACTTAATTGACTCCTTTGGTTAAATGATGTGAGGAAAAAAAACTGGAGTTAAATTTATCATTTATCATATGAGACCTGATACAAGAATGTTTCATTTGATTGTACCATTTTTTTGGAGGAAAAAATAAGGGAATATTTCCTGCATTCTATTTATATGTCTATCATCACAAGTTATCCTATAACCTTCTGAAATTATCTTTAAAGTCTTTAGAAACAATAAGAACCTGCTGAATTTGTTTGTCAGAAACTGGTGTTTTATGAACCTTATAGTTGAGTCTTAATATGAAACATTTCACAGAGAAGAATCTTTAAAAATTATATCTGTAGTCTTTCTTTTATCATTCAACTAAGGAAAACATAAAAATATAAAAGATACATTTAACATATCACAATATGTCATATATCTATGTGAGGACTAATCTTTTTCATAAGTTCATTTTCATAATAGTTAATTGAGTTATCAGTATGCTTAATATATTATTACAAGTACTGGGTATTCAGAAGTACATAAAGCAAAGTCCATGGCACCATAAGGAAACCTTTTAGTAAAAGAAATAACATATTGTATAATAGAAAATTCCTAACTACTATAGAGAAACAAACAAAGGAAGGAGATCCTAGTGAGCACCCCTAGTAATGGCAGATAGGGAATCTGAACAGCCCATATCCTGTAACACGGCAAGGTTTCCAGTGGTGAGACTGGGACACGGTCTCAGAAGCAAAATCTTCGACCTATCTTACCTACAGGATCTGCTGGGACAATGAAAAGGCAGAAACCCATGCTAAAGGAGGGAACTCATGACTGTTACTCCAGGGAATTCCAGGAACTAGAGACTGGATGACCAGGAGAGGATTTCTAAAGATACTTTGGTCTGCTTGTAGAGCAGTGCTTAGCTCAATCTTCAACAGAGGCTTCCTCCTGAAGCTGATGAGAGCAGATGCAGAGGCTCAGGGCCCAATAAAGTGCAGAGCTCAAGGAACTCCATAGGAGAGTTGGAGTAGGGATTGCTGGGACCAGGGGGTTCAAGGACACTGTTAGAACAAACCCCACAGAGCCAAATGACCAGCACTCTTAGGGCTCACACAGCTTGAAGTAGCAGAAATGGAACCTGCAGGGTTCCCCAAATACATCTTGAGGATATCTGGCTTAGTGCTCTTGCAGAATCCATACAGACTGGAGCAGGGATATATGACGCTGAAAGTTTTTCCTGTCCTTGAGACCCCTTTCCTCCTGCTGGGTTGCCTAGTCCACCCTTGAAGTAGGGATTAGTGCCTGACCCTGTTCCATTTTGTGCCCTGTTTGAGCAGTAACCCTGGGAGGACTGCTCTTTTCTGGGAAGGGGCAGGAATGGAAGTTCAAGGATGGGGAGTAGATCTGGAGAGAGGACAAATGGAGGGCTGGGCGGAGTGGAAGTGTTGGATGTACATAAGAGAAGAAAAGTAAACAACAACAAAATAACTCATGAACTTTGACAGCAATCTCA
The DNA here is from genome assembly GCA_026225945.1 of Cricetomys ansorgei. Lineage (NCBI taxonomy): Eukaryota > Metazoa > Chordata > Mammalia > Rodentia > Nesomyidae > Cricetomys > Cricetomys ansorgei. The sequence goes on from JAMJFZ010000199.1 coordinate 26,922,832, forward strand.
TATTGAAGCAAACATTTAAAAGTTTTCTCAGTAAACTGGGCTGTCAGATTTAGAGACATAATCAGAGATTATATATTCTTCAACTCCTTTAAGTTTGAAGAGAAAAAACTGATGTTAACTTTCATTGGTTTGGTTTTTCTGAGGGAAGCATATTAATTTTCTTTATAAATGTTTAATATTATTTAATTGTTGAATATGGAACTTATTCTTCAACTGGAGACAGACTTAACTACACACAGTAGGTTACAACTCTGTTAAGTAAGAATAATTAAATCAAACACCATTATGATTATTTAGAACTACAGAAAATAGCTTCTCAGCATGAAAAAGTATTCACCACACATCTTACTGAAAGTATTCTCACACTTTGATCCCTCAGTAGACCTAAAGGAAAAACAAGACAATTGCCACAGTATGTGATAGAAAAGCTTAATAAAAATTGGAAAAGCATTAGGAGGAACTTCAGCTTTTAATTTAGATTTGTTTTCCACCTTCCCTATTTCATTCCATTTCTGACCATGATTATTTTTCAGAAGAAATTTTTAATACCCTTCCTAGTATTCTCAATTCCTGATTTTCACACTTCCAAATTGCTTTCCAAACTTCTGCCAGACTAATTTTCACAGGGCCGTGCTCCACAACATCATATCCTCTGACCAACAATCCAGGAGAAGTTGATTTCACTGTCATCACTCATCACAATCCAGAATCTAGAGGGAAGGTTTACTATCCATCTCCATTCCTCTTCTCCAAAGTGAATCACTGATCTGTTTAGGCCAGACTTAACATAGCAGCCATATGCATCATCCAATGGCACATTTGCTCCTTTATAAACTTGCCAGTACACTCTCTAGATTTCCCCAGAAAACCTTGTCCAATTCTCAGATGCCACTTTCATATTCTATTATCAAACACATGCAGATGAAATCACCTATTCCTGAAACAGACAATTGGCTTTTTTTCCCCATTGTGTATAGTATCTATTAACATAAAAGAGCTTTAGTTAAGTCTCATGCTTTACACTTCTGATCCTATAGTATTTAGCCAGTGCCTCAGAAACATCAGTCCTCTTATTCACTCTCACATCAGTTAATTGATAAACTTGCATCATACTTCAGAAAAACCAGGATCCAAGAAGAAAGCCGCTTGAAGTTAGATCATCCAAATCCTGCCTTTTACACCATCTTGCTACATCCCTTCTTTAATCCACTATACTCTGGTTGTTCAATAGCTCTGTGAACTCATCATTCTTGATAACTTCTGGTTGTTTCAAGATAAAAAGATCCAAGACAAAATGGACAATCTCAGCAGTTTTTCTCCATAAAAATTAAAAATATTCTTCCAGTGTTTTCTATCTTGTGAGTATCATTGTCAATAATTGACAAAATATTAATTCATAACTAGCTCTATTTTTTCCTTCCACCTAATAGTCCATCACAGAATTGAGTAGGTTGTATCTGCTTCATTTAGTGGCACTTTATCCTATCTCCAACTCTACATGCTTAGAAAACAGGTTTTCCTTCCCCTTTGACTCTAAATTGTACAATTTGTCTTTAGTCCATAGCATCTTCCACAACCTTGGTAGAACATTCAGTGATGGCTGCTGCTAAACCAAAGATTTTTTTGAGTTTTACATCTGTGTCCCATGATGTTATTTAGCAGTGTTCACAATTCCATACTTCTAGAAGCATTACATTTCCTTATCTTCCAGAAAAACTCCCACAGATATCTGAATTCTTAGACACACTTCCTCATTTCATTATTTTCACTGCTAATTGTCAGAGAAGTGTCTATTTTCAATAATAATAATAATAATAATAATAATAACAACAATAATAATAAAAAAGTATCACAAGTTTCCACTTCATCCTCAACCCTGGATCCTCATTAGATGTTCTTACTTATTCTGTCTTATTAATAATGAGTACTTAAATATACTACTCTATTATCATAACACAATGATAAGAGAGCTAACACCATTGAATGAAATTTGCAGATTATTCCAGAGAAGGGAATTCTAGAAAAATTTTAAGAAGCAGAGGCAGAAACTACAATAAAACATTGCTTTTGGAAGCAATATAACAGTTGCATATATGAATGCACAGCTGCTGTGACTGTGTGATCAACACCAATATAAGATGAAGCTAGACAAAAAACAAAAAACAGCATAGATCTAGAAGATGGACAAAAGTCTAATCCCTAGCTAAGGAGTTGTGACCACTTAGAGTACTTTGAGAGACTGAGTCAGCTTTCTTCAAGGATAAAGACCCTGAGAGGCTATATGTTTACCAGAACATGACCTGAACACACATACTAAAAGGGCTGAGTAGACTCAGTGGGCATGAATGGAGAACTCATGAATTTGGAAGAAAACAGGCATGAGACAGATGTAAGAAGAATTACAGTAAAGGGAATGACAGTAAATTGGATATTTTAATTTTGCTTTTGATATTCTAGTAATAACATTTCTCCATTCCCTTTCCTCTCTTCAAACCCCCTATATAGATTTTTCTGTTCTCTTTCAAAGTCATAGCCTCTTTTTCACTAATAGTTATTATATTGTTTCTGTGTGTGTCTGCATATATATGTGTAAATATACCTATATATTTAGGAATATGTATTCCTAAATACAAATTGTTTAGTCCATATGTTAATTACATGTATGATTTTTGTTAAATTAATCTAAAAACACTAAAAAGACTAAATTCTTATTTTAAAAATGTATTGTAAAATCTCCCAAGTAAAGTGAATTCCACTGTTTTGATTTACCTTTCTTTATAATATTTGCTACTTACAAGTTTAACTTAATTATGGGATTCTTCCATTATTTTTCCAACAGTTATGATATGGTTTACATGAAGACTAATTTTATACTTTTATCTTGAATTTCACTTTTTGTTTCTTTTATACACAAAAGTCTTAGAACGGCATTTTGGATATGAAGGTTTATTAATATTTTTCAAGTCAGCTGGTACTGGTGATGCACACCTTTAAGCCCAGCACTTGGGAGACAGAGGCAGGTAGATCCCTCTGAGTTACAAAGATAACAGCTTTGATATTATAGGATATACTACTTTAGGGTGTCAATGCTGTAGCTGTGACATAGAAGAAATATTTTAGATATAAAGATCAATATACTGTTCATTAAATTAGGGTTCCAACTAGTTTTTAAAACGTGAGAACTAAAAAACCTTTCATAATAAATATATCTTTCCATACAATGGTAAATAGAATCAACTCTAATAGAAAATGCTTTCTTTTGCTCTACAAAAAAGAACTATTTTTATGCTCATTGAATTCTAAGATAGGTTATTTTTAGTGTCTTGATTTTTCTCATAATACATAGAGATCAATATTAATACTGAACAACTTTAGTTCACCAGGCCTTTTGCTCAGTATAGGTTTTTCTTAAATTCTATCTTGTATAAGCATTTGCTTTATAGTCATTAATAATAAAATCTATGTGCAGAAATTTAATTGTAAAGGACTCTTTAAACAAGAAGTCATCTATTAATGAAAGTATTAATGATATAATATATTAGATATTTTGCATATTGACCTCTGCAGAGTCAATAAACTCATCCATTTAAGAAACAATAGGCTTGAAACATTTTCCAAATAGAGAAAACTCATTTTTCCTAGGAATTGTTTCTTTGATTTTTACTTTAAATACTTTAAGAACCTCCTGCTTCCAAAACATTATGGTGTTTTTTTTAATATCTTATTGGATTCTGTAAATATTTCTATAATTGCATATAGGATGCTATGTTAGACCTTGTTCTCTAAAAGAACAAGACTGACAGAATGAATATTATATATATATATATATATATATATATATATGTAAATTACCTGGAATGAATTGATCTGGTGAGAATCAGTCCCTTCCAGGTAGTTACTGTCTAAAACCTACTGGCCAATAGTTGTCAGTGAGTCACCTGTACTTGTTAAAATAATTGTTTGTTTGCGACTGTAAAAAAACTCTTAGATTTGCCTGTTTCTCTAGGCATACTTGTACTTCTCCAATATGAGTGCATGATATTGACTTTTATGGATCTTATTATACTTTCATTAAAGACTATGGCAGTAGGTGTTGGCTCATTTACCTTAGTATCTTAAAGATTAATTTCCTTAGTGCAGTGATTTCCCCAGTAGCACAGGTATTGATAAATGACATATGATAATGCAAGGGCATCTTTTCTTGAATTGCCATGTATAATCATTTCTAAAGTTAACACGCAGTAATTAGAACCCAACCTTCCTTGTTATTGTGATAACTGAAGATCAATGTGCAAATCACTAAATGAAACAAGAGCATGACAGGGTTATTACAGATTATCTCACCTGATAGACTCCTGGTTTGGCTAATGTCTGGAAGCAAGCCAATACTTCTGGACTTAAATCAAGGTTAAAGCAGCTAACTGTCCAGTTGGCAAGAGAGGCACCCACAGCATCCAAACCTACTGCAGTAATTGCTTCCCTTAGAAGCACAGCTTCTTCCTGAGCCTGCTTTTGAACATTTTTTCATTTGAGACATTCCAACACAGGTGATGCTGGGACTTTCAAGTCTCTCAAGTTGCTAAGGTTCTAAGGAACATATAATATTTGGATGAAAATTTTTACAATAGAAAAAACATTCATTTATGCTTATTCTAGTGGTCAATTCAGCTTTCTTTAGAAAATTTTCAATCATTCAATATTCTCACAGCATTTTCAAAATGCAGGTGTTATCATTCAAAAGTAAATTTCCAATAAAACATCCATGTAAATGATACCAGGTAACTATATTCATCCTTGATAATCAAATCTCAAAAGAATCGGTTTTATTTGTCCTTTGATGTTCCTTGTCATACATCTAGAACTATTATCATGAAATCATAAAATAAAATACACTATTAAATATTGAGTTTAAGAAAGAGCAATAAGAAGTAGAATTTTTGAATATTGCCAAGAAAGCACTGCTCTATTAACAAGAAGTTAGAACACAGAAATAGTTTATATTAATATTAAATATTAAGCAATTATATAGTCAATTTATCTCAAAATAATTTATTTAAAGGAATTCCATCCAAGAACTCCATCTTCTATCTGATTTAGTTATACTACATTCATAATATTTAATATGTTATTTGTTTATCTTAATTTATGTCTCATTATGTCTTCATTATGTCATTGATATAGTTGTATTTTTCAAATACAGCATTCAGGATTATTTCTTTACAAAATATTTCATGGGTCTATAAGAAAATAAATGGATTGTAGAGGAATATTTAATCTTTAATCCTGCAGTATGGCTGCTCTAGGGTAGAATGTTAGTACTACTAATACTAATCCCAGTATTCAGAAGGCAATAGTAGCACATACCTTTAATCCCCAAGACAGAAACAAGTAGAAGCAGAGGAGGAAGCAGAGACAGAAAGCAGAGCTCAGGAGTCAGTGTCAGACAAAAAGTGACCTCTGAAAGTTACTCTGTATAAGAGTAAATAGCAGACAAAGTGACAAATCAGAGGAAGAGTTACCAAAGTGAGTGAGAGAGAGGACATGACCAACTCTCATGATATAAAAGCAGGTTTTCAGCTCAGAAAGGCAATCTAAGGCAAAGACACAGGGACAGTTCAGCAGAAGGATTCAGTCAGAGTCAGCCAGAATCAGAGGAGTTTAATCAGAAACAGTCAGCTGGATGGGAAGGTCAGTTTGAACCAGAAGCTCAGAGAAGAGTTTGAGCCAAAGCAGTGAGTGAGTTAAATCAGCCAACCAGAAGAGTCAGTTGAGTTCAGTACAGCTCTTGAGTTCAGAAGGAGCTAGTCAGAGTAAGGTTGAAGTAGTACAGGTTTAGGCTTAAAGATTATATTTAGAGTCTGAAACCATCCAGTTAAACATTCTAGGTCTGAGATAGTAACTCAAGATTAGATTGTTTGGAGGCTGAAAACCTCTAATGATCAGGGACTGAATTAAACAAAGAATAAACTGCCTATTGCCCTGAATCTACATCTACAATGAGTTTAAGGAAATATTGCTATTTTTACATTAGTATTATTAAGCCATGCTAAGAAACAATTTTACAGAATTATGATAGACATGAATGAAAATTCTGGAAATACCACTGTGAATTAAAAGAGAAATATGACAAAATAGGCAAATATAAGAAGCTTCTAAGGGCTGGCAAAATGTCTTAGTCTATCAAGTGCTTGCACAGAATTCATGTAAAAAGCTAAGCATTGCAATACATACTTGCATTCCTTACACTTGGGAACTGATGACAAGTGGATCTTTGCAGCCTGCAGGAAAGCTAGTCTATCCAAGCCTGTGAGTTCTTGGTTCTGTGAAAAGCCTTGTCTAAGAAGTGATGTAGAAAGAAAATCAGAAATATACCAGACATCAACCTCTGTCCTACACACAACACACACACACATACACACACAAACACATACCACACCCAAATGTGTACACATATCTACAAATAATTCTTTTAAAAAGAAAGAAAAAGAAACCTTCTTAATGACTCTAGGACTTTTTTATGTAGTATTACCACATAAATGGATGGATAGGGAGTATGTGACTTGAGTTTCTCTAAAGACATAAGCTAAAGAAAGCCCTACGTACCTCAACTGGGGTACACAATATTTCCTTCATGGAAGCCCAAGGAAGACAGAGAAAAAATAATAAAGGAAAGTTCTATTTACATCAGTATTTCTTGTATGTACGAGACAATCATATATAAAGAAGGTGGAGCACCTTCATCCTGAAACAGCAATGGCCATTGGAATTTTGCAGCAGAAGTTAGCTGAGAAGGACTTAACATTACAAAAGAAATAAAACCACTGCAGGAGCAAACTCAATTTAGGACAGTCTCTGAAAGCAAAAGGTTCAATTTCCACCTGTGCTATAGACCTAAAAGGTTTGTAATCCCTGCAAGCTGCAAGCTTTGTTGATGTGAATATATATATATATTTATATATATATATTATGAATATATATATATTATGAATATATATATTATGAATATATATATATTATGAATATATATATATATTATGAATATATATATTATGAATATATATATATATATATATATATATATATATATATATATAAATATATATCGTGTGTGTGTGTGTGTGTGTGTGATGGGGCTGACATTGTGGGATTGACAATGGTTGGGTCTAACAGCAGTCACATGCTAGTTGTGAATGCTGTTGGGTGTGGAACCTGATGAATGAAGTGGGTGGGCAATGACAGCATTCCTTCAATTAGCATTCTATAAGGATTGAGTTGTAGCCAAGCTCACTTTGTTTGGGAAAGATTGCAAAGCTGTACTCCTACTTAATTATTGCAGCAGCCTTTACCTCAGCTGCTGGGTTTGGCATAGATTCTGTGTATTTTCAGTGTGATCTGCCAAAGCTGCTTCTTTTGTGCTGGCTCACTGAAAACTCTCCTGGAAAGAGCCCAAGGACAAGGATATGCCCCACCACAATGGTGCCAACTGAGTACTCATGCCTTTCCCTGGGCATTTTCACCTTGGTATAGGATCCAGTGAGTAATGCCTTTCTCTGGGCATCTTCATCTTGTGATGGTGTCCACTGAGTTTTGAGAAAAAAATTTCTAAGAAACTGAGAATTAATTCCATGAGTTAGTTCAGTTCATCTTCACTTTACCTTTGAGTTCCATTGCTCATCCCCATGTATATCCAATCACTGTGTGATCTTTCTTGCATTACATTCCAAATCTCTCACACAGAAGTTACCACAGTCATAACGGGAATATTTATAGCATAAAATTAGATGATTTTGAGAAACAAATATTGTTATATCTACTGGATTTTAGGCAAGTCTCCACAAATATGCATATCTTTATAATGGTCTTATTATAGTACATTGCTCTTGGACAAATGGCTTAATATTTTTTTCAATTTCCATGATAATTCCAAAAATTCTAGTTTTGGAGGATCATAATAGCATGTCATGTTCAGAGTGTCCTATTTTGGAATTGATATGAGATGTTTATTCTGTTAAAGCTTTTTATATGCTTCTATAGATCATCTTAATTCTAAGTGTGACAAATTCAGATACTATCTAATCATTTCTAAAGTGACTCAGTCCTTTTTCTTCTTATATGAACTTACATGAACTTATAACAAACTTATATGAACTGGATGTAATGTAAACAATATGTCACAGTACTAGAAGCTGTAAAGTCCAAAATTAAGAGTCTGTTTCTAGTGAGATTCTTTTCATTATTTCATAAGGCACCATAAGGTATCACATAGACAGATAGAAGGAAGAAATAATAGAGGAAGGGAAGGGGGAAAGGAGGGGATGAGAGAGAGAATGAGAGATATTCCTCCTACCTATAAGTAATTTACTGTTGTGATAACACATACTATTCACTTATGCGGGTGTTACCTCCATGTAACAACTTATTAAAGCTATACATTAATACTGCTAATGTATGATTAAATTCATATGAGTTCTGAGGAAGGCATTCAAAATATGCATATCAAAATTGCATATGATACATTCCAGAACCTCTGTTATTATTAATAAATTTCTTATCTTTGTTATTCTCATTATGAAATATCATCACATGCAAACAGCTGCTAATTTGACTATCAAAATACCATTTGGCTCATTGAAATCCATCTCTACTGCCTTAGGAATGAGAACAAGGATCTGGGTTAAAATTGAAGTCCAGGGAATGCATAAAACATCCTGTGTAGCTCCAAATTGATATATTTTCTCTAAAATTTTCATGTATCACTATATCAGTAATTTACTATATTAGTAATATTACTAAGCCAAAGTTAAATTTTAATTTTGATAAAATGAATACAAAGCTAATCTCTGTGTTACCATTGAAGGATACTCTTTCTTTTTTTGATGGTTTCTGTATCAAGGGATGCTTTCTATTTTAAAATTAATGGGGATATCATATTTTCCTTGCTCAAATTCCTAGCCTATTAGAATGTGCACTCTATGAAGTGTTTCCAGACCTGTGACATGAATTAATGAGCATGGGTTCTTGCCACCAAGCCTGAAGACCTGAATTCAACCTCAGGGCCCTAGGTAGTGTAAGTAGGAATTCAACACCTAAAATAGGTCCCTTGTCCTCTGCCTGTGTTCCATGACATGAGAACCAAAACAAGGCACCAACAACAAACTCCAACAACAAACACCTACTCTCAATACTGACCTTTGTTAATACGAGATGTGCATGAATGATCAGAGCCTATTCTGTACGATATAGACAAATTTGTTCCTGTGGGTTCCTAAGTGGATTTTCTATCAATAAACAATAGGTACCAATTAATTATCATATGCAAATGAAAGGTGAAGTAGTAATGGCAAAGTGCAAAACTAAATAGTATAGACGGGTGAACACAAATGATGTTATAGTCTGCCATTTTTGAGGCAGAGCAGTATGTACACGCTCATCATAACTTGAAAAGTCATTATATTCGATAGAGAGCTTGTAGGACGTGAAAAAGACACCTGTGTGAGGCAGGATAGGAAACTCTCCATCAAGCGCTTCTCAGTACTTTTTTAACTTAAAAACTAGAAATGTTATTTCTTGCAAATTTTCCCAGTTTATAATTAACAGTTTATGACTAGAAGTCATCTGGAAATGATGGAAGATTTCATTAACTTGCATTTAGAGATATTTTCTATCACCTCCCAATACATTGTATCTATAACACTATACAAACATATTTACATGCAAAATTCTAAACACATTCTTCTTGAAAACTATTTTAATTTTATTAAGTCATACCTATTAAATTATTCCCATTTAAATTAGAAGCTGTAGTTCACGTGAATTTCTCAGACTTATTTAAGACTGCTATGATTGGACAAGGTCTATTCTCAGTAATGTATCTCTGTCCAATTCTGAAAAGATGGATATACTCAAACCAAGAGAGTTGTATCATCATAATGATGCTTCTAAATTGTTCTTTACTTGTGGTAGACATGCAAAAATTGTCCATAGCTAAAATGTAGTTAGGATGGACATGTGGTGGAGAGGGGTACAATGAATTAGTATAAATGTATAAAATTCTCAACCAACACATAAAACTGTATGAACAATACCAGTGAATGATACTTGATAAAATAATGATTCCTCTAAGTTTGTTCTCAACATCTTTGCCTCACAAGAACAACATATCTGCTCAGCTCAAAGTCTTCTGGTCTTATGATCGGTGGTGAGGCCCATGATCCACTCCTCCTATCACATTGGCTGGACTCAAGATTTATTTTTTATCTTGTATATTTGAGGGCATAGTGGTGGCACAGGGGACCAGAGAAGAAAGGGAGGAAGGTGTTGTTGAGATGCAACTCAAATTATTAATAAAAGTGTTATAAAAATATTCTGGGTTTGGAATTTTCATCATCCCTTTCATCATTATCCTGTTAATCTCTAGTGAGTGAGTGAGTGATCTCATATTAGTGATTTCATATGTTTGTAGCTTCATAATTTTTGTCCATTCTAGACAATTCAAATGTTATTGAAACATTTAAAATATCTAAAATGACTATTCATATCATGTCACCAAGGAAATGCAAGATAAAGCAATAAGACACCATTAGAACCATCAGTGGGGTAACACCTAGAACCATCACATCATTTACTGCAGTTGTGTGAAAAGAATTCTCACTCATTCATTAGAGTAGGAAATAGTTTAAGAGATTTGGGCACCTTCTTGTAACACTAGAGTGACTCATATTACAAAATCCAGGAATTATGTCTCCAGTGTTTGCCAAAATAATTCAGTAATGTACACAAAAACAGGCTCATGGTTATGAACTGATATTGTTCATGCAGTTGTATGTGTTGGCTGAGAATTTTAAACACTTAGACTAATTCGTTGTAACTCTACCACCACATTTCCAATAACATACACAAAATAGGTTCAAAATAAGCTAATGAATAGTAACTTTATTTATAAGCTATGAATACTTTAATTCCAAATCCTTCTGATTAATAGTCTTGAATAAAGAGAGGAAAAAGAACCCTAGTCAGAATTGCAAGAGTAAACAACATTCAAGAAAAAATGGTCAAGTAGAATAGCATTGAGTCTGCTTAGATAAACACATTATCTGCACCTTCATGAAAAGCTGTACACATCTTCAGTGAGATTTCTATGTAATGTGTAGACAAGACTAACTGTTACATTCTCTAATCCAGAATAAGCTTCTCTGCAAATGCTCAGGACTTTGCTGATATTCTGCTCTACCAAAAAATTAAATGTTTTACATATTTGACACAGCTCAGGTAATAAGATAAGTATTGCAAATACTGTTCTGCCCTAGAAATGTTAGATAGATTAAATAGTTTGGCAAGGGTTGAAGTTTCACATTCCTCATAGATGCTCACAGTGGCTCATTCTCACCTTCTTCAGCAACTTTGCTGCCTTTAGTGACTCACTTAGATGTATTCACACTTTTGATCAGTGGAGAATGCTTTTTTGACTTCAGGAATAACAGATTTATTTTCACATCCTATCCTTCCATAACCATTAATCTAGTTCTTCGGAGACCCTTCTGATACTATTCGTCAAAGATTATTGATGGCTTTTCTGCCAAATTCATCAAGAATGTGGGAATGTGTCATTGGCTGAGAACTTCAGGGCACTCTAGGAAGAGACTACGATACTGCCTACAGCTGTACTGTACAGAGATCATAGTTAAGTACTTACTGAATATTTATTAAAAAGTTTTAAGTGTAGAATATAATCCTTATATTTTCTAACAGTAATAAACTTGCCCTCACATTATTCCTGGCTTCTTCCATAAGCACAACATCAATAGCTGAATAATAATTCATAACAGCCATTTCAACTCAACATATTAGCTCACAATGGCAAGTTCTTCAACCTATAAAAATCAATAGTATAACCAATACCTTATTAATGAAATGGACCATATTCATGAATATCTAACTAAGTGAAGATCTTGTTTACTAGAAATAGTTACAAGAATCAAATTCAAATTTGCAGCAAAAGCCGCGAGCGTCAAATAAATACCATAAACTCACACATAATCTAGCTTGTTTTATAATTATACTAGATATTAAGAACAATGAAAACTTATGTTTTACAGATATTTTTCCTCATCTCAGATAATAACTTTCTAGAACATCAGTATTTGGGCTTTACTGATATTTTTCAAGTTTTGATACTTAAAATTGTTTGCTTTTTGAATGGTACAAGCAGATAATATTTTTACATGCAGCATCAACATAAATGAGTCTTCTTCAGTTACATTGCCATGTAAGGTGTTACGGCCATTTCAGTGAATATAGTATGTTACTGACCCAATGGAGATGGCTGGCGAGACAGTGGTACCAACAGAAAGAGTGAAATTCAGGTAAGGAAGAAACAGTTAAATCCAGATAAGAAAGGAACCAACTGAGGAGATTAATAAACATGAAGTTTTCAAAGCCTGGTGCAGGGTGCAGTTGATACAAATTTCTTTGATGAAGAGAAGTAGATGTCAAATTTTCCTCTTCCTAGTTACCTAATTATCCAATTAGGTCTAACACACCGCTTTAAATTTTTGTATTTTAAATTCCAATTTTTTGTATTTAACTTTTCTATTTTGTTACAGTGCACACCCTTAAGTTTTGTGTTTTCCACTGGTAAACCATTGATAAAAGTTAATATTTCAGTCCCAGAATTTGTTCACTATTTATTGCATGTGCAAATTGTTCAAGGGAAATGAAACTAGACTAACAGAGTTTGTCCTCCTTTGACCTTTTATCCTTTCTATGAAAAATATTTTTAGAGATACTCGCTACTCTAAGGTTCTTGAAAAAGATACCATATTGTAATCATGAAGTGATGAAATGAAAAAACCATAATGTTTTGTCAAAAATAAATCAATATCTAACCTTTTCTCTTACATAGTAAACATGATTAAAATTAGATTAAAATATTCAGCCATTAATTGATCTAGGAATTTTGTTCAAACTGGCCAACCAGGTACAGTTGTCATTCCTCAAAGATAACTGATAAAATATAGTGCCTAAAGACAAGTTTGAGGATCAGATCATCTCTGATGGCTTCAGATAATCTCAATCCTGGCTGCCCTGAAATATATTATGAGTTAATATTTGTTAGTAACTTCATTGGGTATAGAATCACCTAGCAGGTTGGTGAAGCAAGCTTGTGATGTGTCTGTATATTTCCAAAAAGTATTCACTGAACACAGAAGATGCCCCATGGATAAATATGGCACAGACCAGGAGCTCAGAGTCCAGGGAGAATACAAGGTACAAAAGGAAGGAAAGTAGTTAAATGCTGGCATTCCCATATTTTCTTTGCTTTCTGGCCCACTGTGACGTGAATTACTCCCCTGTCAGTCTTTGTCTTCCATGCTGGGCTCTGAAAAATATGTTCCCATAAGATACTGTGACCTCCACAACATAAATATAGGCAACTAATATAGGCATGCTGTCTGAGCATTCAGTCTTCAATCCCATAATATAACAACTCTGCATTCTATCCATTTTAGGTAAAAATACAGATCAAAAGTTTAAGATACTGCTAAACTCTGTAGTATTGAAGGCTAATTTATATACTTCTAATATTACCCTCTAATGTATTCTTATATTTTTTCTGTAGTTAGATAAAAACATTCTATCTTTAAATTTTTGATTAGTTTTTGTGTTGCTGGCAAAGTGTTCATAAGCTGTTTTGTCATGTTTTTGCTTATAATTTCAAATGGTCTGTCAAAATGACAAAAATTTGATGGCATTTTCATAAATAGGAGTGAAACACATTATACTTGATTTGATTTTCATCTAGAATTAATAATGCATTTTAGAGCTCATATATTTCTTAACTACTTCATGTTTACAGTGCTGTCTTTTTCCCTAGCTATTCAATTGTACTCATGCCTCTCTCTTCATTTCTAAGATGTTTTTATGCATGGTATACGAAGTGTATGAAGTGATTTTGGAACTTGATGTATTTAATTGGGTTGCCATCACTAGAATTTCTCAGTCTTACAGCTTTTATCTTGTTTTTTTTTTTTTTTTCCTTATCTGAGGCACCCTCGTGTTGTCCAGTTTTACCGTCAGCATGCTGCCATATAATCAATCTTATCCCTTGGGTTCCTGATTCTCTTCCTTGAGCATATGTTGGTAGTCAATAATTAATTATATGCTCTTCATATTTACTTTTTTGCTTTCATATTTTTCAGTAAGACATTCTAAGTTATGACTTTTTTATCAAATATTTAATATCATTAATTTTCTTCACATAATACTGTGGCATATTGTACTGTATTTTATTGTTATCTAGTCCAAGTTAAAAAAAATCACCATTGCAAAATATCCAGTGATCTCCTCATGAATTTCTCTCCTCAACCACATTTTACATGTAAAATTTAGACACTTTGTCTTAGACTCTGTCATGTCAACTGATTATTGAGGGAGCTTTGAAGTGGCTTCTTCATATCTTGATTTCCCTATGACAGTGGCTTTTCAGAGGTTGTTTATATTATTAAATTGCTTAATACTAAAATGTCACTTAAAAATGATGCATACTGAATAATAATATCTCATTGGTAATTGTTCTAGTTCGGTGATCTTATCATTTATTGTTGAATTAATTTATCAAATCCAGCCTTAGTATTATTGTATTTGAGGAAACATTTTGCATTTTATCTATAACTTTAAGAATCATTTGACTAATATCTTTTATTATTTGATATATAAAGAGGCTCAGAGATATTTGTGCTCTTATCTTTCAAATATTTGAGTACATACCATACATATAACTTCTAAGTATCAAGTTCATGTGTATAACCTTAATGGATACCATGAGAGTAATACTAGTGTGTCTATACTATAAAGGTGTAGAACTGAAATTTTGAGCAATTTGATAGTTGAACTAAAGTTCTACCATTCTTTGGGGATCTCTGGGATATATGTTTAGTTCTCTGAGAATCTAGAATCTGATCTAGTGGCCATTATGAACTATTTTTCTTCTTAAATAGCAAACAAGCATAATTCTGGTTCTCCTTTCCAGAGTTTTTATGTTTCATTCCTATTGTCTTAACTTAATTTTTAATCATTCCCATGGCCACTCATAAAAATTCCAGCTTGAATGATAAATTATGTGTATAAAGTAGTCATAAAATTTATTGATTAACAATATTTATGACACACTGAAACAAAGAGATTTACAGTATTCAAAAACTGAACTCTTTAATGTCATTTACCTCTGCTTCATTGAGTTTGTCTCTTTAACATTTATGGAAAAATGGCAAGTGGTGACAGTGACAGAGATTTGTTAAAAATTGGCAGTTATTAATAATTCTAAGTCTACTGCTAAGATCCAACGAGCTAAAGGACAGTGGTTAAATTGAATGTGTGGTACTTTCCAGATGCTCAACATCCCATTTTCTGTCACCTCAGCCTTTTTTAGATGAAAATATAATAATAAAATATTTAGTAAGAATCCATGGTC
This sequence comes from Cricetomys ansorgei, assembly GCA_026225945.1. Lineage (NCBI taxonomy): Eukaryota > Metazoa > Chordata > Mammalia > Rodentia > Nesomyidae > Cricetomys > Cricetomys ansorgei. The sequence continues at coordinate 26,938,301 of JAMJFZ010000199.1, forward strand.
AAATGGCTTGTTGAGGATGGAAGTGTGTAATGACAAAGAAGAAAAAAGATAACATGAGTAGAACTAATGCAAACTTGAAATGAATGGCAAAGAGCTTTAATCAATCAGAAATCTTTTCTAAAAATTCTAGAAATATAAATAATATATGTATTTCTTTCAATATTTCTTGAACAAATACGATGAAACATTTGGTGTTGTATATAATTCATAAATGTGGAAAAAAGGGTGAACTCAAAGCGGAAAATGTTCTCAGAAGAGAATATACAGTAGTAAGTTGTTCAGCTTCCATGAGTTCGTAAGCTTTCTCTTGTTTTTGTTTTTGTTGATAAACAGCTTTAATCCATGGTGGTCAGATAGGATGCGGGGTGTCATTTCAATTTTCTTGTATCTATTGAGACTTTCTTTGTCACCTTGAGTGTATTTTAAATCAATTGGACGATAAGGAAAATTACTTGAGCTCAATATTGCAACTTAAATCAGCAAAGACCTACATATTGTATTTTGTAAAACACATGTGCTACAAAAACTCTGACAATTCACTGGAAAATTGAAGAATCAGACACCCATAACAGAGAACACTGGAGTAAATCTTTCAAAGAAGTAGCTTTTAATTTTTGCATAGCAGCTTTATCATCCTGAAAATATATCTTACATTATTATTTTATGAAATAAAAATGGGAGCATGAAGTATGTAGCCTTTGCAGCAGAAACAAGTTGGGGCAGGGGCAAAAACTCAACCCAGGGAAAACTGCCTGCACAAATGTAATTGATGGTTGCCTTATTTGAAGTTTATATTGCTGTGAGAAAGCACCATGACCAAAGTCAACTTGGAGAGGGAAAGGTTTATTTCTTCTTGCAGCTTTAATCCCTTATCCAGGGAAATCAGAGCAGAAACTGAAGGGAGGAACTTGGAGCCAAAACAGATGCAAGAGGAACTGAGGATTGATCTTTACTGGCTTTTTCTTGATAACTACTATCGTAATCTTATGTAACCTCAGACCACCTGAGCAAGAATTGCACAATCCATAAATCATCTCCTGTGGCCACTCTTCTGCAGGTCACTGGCTGACACAAAGAAATGCAGGTGGGATAGAAGTGAAATCTGAGGGGGTCTTTAGTAAAGACCCAGATCTAGCTGCTAGGGAGGCATGGGTCTGCGCCAAGAGGTAGTGTCCCCAGGCAGTGGAGGTGAGAGGATAGACCCCTGCAATATGAGCTGGACTCAGAATAAGCCAGGAGAGACTAGAATGAAAGATACAAATGAAGTGATTCATATTTTAAGAATTGAAAGGAATGACATATTCAGCATTTTTACTTAGAAAAATAAACACTATTTGGATTTTTTTTCATAAAACTATCTCATTTTATATACTATCTATTGTGTCCTGGCAATTCCTGTTGTTTCTCTAAGGCCAAGACAAAAGCATTTGTTGAATAAGTGTAAGAATACAGACCTCATGCTTTTGAAACTTCCAGAGAGAATAGAAAACAGTTTTTGACAAGAAGCTATTTTAATCTTTACATTAAGATCATAAAATGAGCACTTACATTCCACTGTGTTGGACAAAAAGATTGTCCATAAAACGCTATAGATCTTGAAACTAAATAATTTCATTCTATTTTAATACAAAAGTTGTTCATTTTAATCCAATAATTTCTGGGAAGCAGTAGTGTTGAAAAATAATACTTTGGCTGCATACAAGTAAAATACACTTAAACAATAGTATTGTCTTATAAGACTTGAATTTATTTCTAACATGATAAATATTGTAATAAAATTGTACCTATATTACTACTAATGTCTAATACAGCTTAGAGAAATGAATAATTTGTGTGTGGGGTTATTTTTGAGAATATAATATAATTAATCCTTCTCCCTTCCTTCTTCTCTTTCCAAATTCTCTCCTATAGCCCACTCTGCTCTTCTTCAAATTTAATTTTCTCTGTTTTATTAACTTTTATTGCATGCATATAGGTATATGTATTCAGTTGGACATAGGATGAAGAAATATAAATTCAAAGAGATTAATTAATTAGAAGGCATATAAATCTAAGCGAATCATCAAGATTCATAGATTTTAAGAGTTAAGCTAGTCATTAGAAATCATTATTTTGGTAATACTATATGATGTTAGGAGAACAGAGGAATATAAAGATAGAAAATAATGAAGAACTAAGGAATAAAATTCATTCCACATCTTCAATTTTTCATTGTCATATCAATTTATAAAATGATATTTTCAGATTTTGCAAAAATGAAATAATCCCAGAAAGAATTTAATTAATAAACCTAAACTTATCTGATGAAGTCCAGAGACCAAGAATTAAATGTTTTACAACTCAATACAAATATGTGATTGTAATTTTAACTTGAAAATGATCCAAAAAATTTTACCAGTATCTAAAGAGGAAAATATAACAAACATTAAACTTGGAGTAATTTGCCAACTCAATTGTGTTTTTTCTGTTTTTAAATTTGTTAAATTAAAAAGACAATTAGAATATGATTGCATCATTTCCCTATTCTCTTTACTCCTACCAGTCACCTTCCCATGAACATGCCCCTGGCTCTCTCTCACTTCCATGGCCTTATTCTTTATGCTATTGCTATACACACACACACACATACAGAGAGAGAGAGAGAGAGAGAGAGAGAGAGAGAGAGAGAGAGAGTATAATATAGAAATACAACCGGTTGCATCCTTTTAACATTGTTTGAGTGTATATAATGTCAGGGATGACCACTTGATATGAGATAACCAATTAGCAGGTTCATCCCTGTGAAAAGCTTATGCTACAATCATCATTTATTAGTTGACTATAATTCTTTGTCTAGGACCGTGATCTCTTGAAATATCCCCTTCCCTGTTAGCATGTCTATTAGTGTTGTCCTTGTTCATGTTCTGTTAAAGTAGCCATATTTTTTATAATAAACTTTCTGGTGCCCTAGCTCTTGAAAATGTTTTCTACTCTCTTCTGCAATGTTCTCTGAGTCCTAGGTCCAGGAGTTTTGTTGTAGATGTAGCCACTGTGGGCTAAGCATCCTATCATCGGTTGTTCTTTACATTTTATCAAGTTGTAGATTTTGCAATGGTCTCCATCTACTGCAAAGAGAAGTTTCTGTGATGAGAGGCAAGTGCTAAAACTATCTCTGGGTATATAGATATGATTTAGAATGCAGTTAAGAATTATGCTTGTCTAGTAAAATGATGGTGATATGGTCTCATCCGAGATCCATGAGTTCACTAGCCCTGGATAATTGGTTAGATTTCCAAAACCAAGAATGATATCCCTCCTTTTAGTAGGCTTTAAGTATGATTAGACAATGTTTGGTTGCCATCAAGATCTGACTGCCACTATTATACCATAAAATACTTTTTGACATTTTGGTCATTTTTTGTAGTTCATAGGTGTCACAATTGGATAGGACTATTGGTTGCTTCTCTCCCTTGGAAGCTTGCATAGAACCTCCAAGAACTATAAAAGCTAGTTCTCAGGAATGAGGGTTTCAAATAGATCCAGGCCAAACATCCTAAGTTCCATGTTCAAAGTACATGGTGCCTCAGGAATAAGAACCTACCTTGTGCTTTTGGAGCAACTAAATCCAACAAAAATAAGGTTTATGGTTTTGGGAGTATCTTGGACTCCCCAGACCAACAGCTTCAATGGAGGATTCTCATGTCTGTTACTGTACTTTTAATTAATATATGATCCTTGGGGAGAGAACTATCTCCTAATGTGACAGAAAACTATTTGAACTACATAAACACACACACATACACACACACACATATATATATAAAGTAAGCATATTAAATAATGTTTCTCATGACATTTTCAAACATTCTCAATGTTGTTTTTCTCTCTTGCCTCTGATTTAATGAAAATTCTTTTGTTTACTTGAAATATATATATACATATACATATATATATATATATATATATATATATATATATATATATACACATACATACATGATTTAAGGATGAAAAGAATCCATGTCAGGGGAAAAATTAAAGCCAGATATCCTAGGTTTATATCACATTACTTTATGTCCTAAATGTGCAACCTTGGCTAAATAATATATATACAAGATTGTTTTCTCATTTCTATATTATAATACACAATGTGGTCAGTACAGTACAAAAATTTCTACCATGTAGGGATGCTTTATGATCCAAAGAATGGGTCATCATGACAACAAAATGAACAAAAATGTCAGAATTGACACCATACAACAAATGGAGTTAACAGATATCTAGAAAATATCTATTGTGTGTTGATTGTATCCAAACACCAAAGAATGCACATTCTACTAGGCAGCACATGGCAGCTTTTCTAAAATAGACCACATCCTCAGGCACAAAACAAATTTTACAAATTCAAAAGATTAAGCTCTCTCTTTATATTCTATCTGACTACAATGCAATAAGGCTTAATATTGACAGAAAAAAACTCTCTAGTAAATATACAAATTTATGGAGATTGCTAAATGATGAATGAATCAAATAAGAAACCATTGTAACTTTTAAGTACTTAGGACTGTTCTGGACAAATTCGTGGTATTAAATGTTTATTTGTAAGTTTATTGCTCCTAATCCTCTTTATGCTCCCTTTACTGAGATAATTGCCATTGTTGTTCCATTCCTAATAAGTAACAGGTTGACTCCTGTCCATATAATCAACAGGAATGTTTTCTCACCATTCCATGGCACATTAACCACTGCAAATGTTGATTACTTAGTAGCTACATCTGTAGGGAAAGCCCTTAAGTAGTTTATAGCCATTATCAGATAATATCTTGGTTTAGGGATAGATCTAATTCTTTGTGACAGTCACTAATGTCTCAATAGGCTAAGGAATTTGATGTGGTTTTTATTTTCACCTAGAGTTATGCAAATAATGCATATGGTTACTGCTTAATTAAACTCAACTCTATTAAAGTCCAATGTGACTCACATTGCACATCAGCTCACCATATTTTTCCAAGCATGTGAGCATAGGTATATCTGTCAGCTTTATGACATGAATATGGCAGAGCTAAGAGTCCTTTGGGAGAAATTTTCTACAATTACTTAAATTCTTTATACTTATAATCCTCAGGATTTCTCAAGAGATAAAACAAGACTGAGACATTTAAGTGCTCTTCCTTCTATTCTGCTTATCCTCACATCTCCATGAATCTTGAGTTAGGATAAGCTCATCATCAATCTTTAACATATCAACCCAGGAACACAATTAGTGTCAAATAGAATAACGAGTAGCATTAAATGAACACCAATGAACATGCCCAAGAACACATTCAAGTACTGCATATGTTGCTTGATTACACACAGCCACTAATTCACATAGATCCAGAACTTTTACACTTTGTTAAAAACCAAGGATTGGCAAACTGTGTATGTTACAGCCCAGATTAAAGTCTATTAAGAAGTTTTGTAGATAAAATGCTTTCAGTGACAACTACTCAATTTTGCCAATATGACAAAAAAAAATGATCTCAGGCAGTGTATAAATGAACATGGCTATTTTCTACCTGAGTCCAATGTATGTGCACTAATTTGATTAAATATAATCGCATGTGTCCCTTACATTGTTTTTAACATTTTATTGTTACTTTTTTTAGACCAGTTTTGGTTTTATCCTGAGCCTCTGGACTGTCTAGTCTCTGGTTCTTAGTCTCCCAAGCAGTGTTGGGTATGGGTTTTATCTCATAGAGGCCTATGTGGTCTGAAATGTAGAATGAACGTTGTTACATATTTTTAATCCCAGTATTCAGAAGCAGTGGTAGCATCCTTAACCCCAGTATTCAGAAGGCAGTAGTGGTCCATACCTTTAATTTTTAAGACAGAAACAGAATGTAGAAGCAGACACAGGAAGCAGAACTCAGAAAGAGAAAGTGTCACACAAGAAGTGACTTCTAAGATGAGTCAGAGTGAAGGGCAGGCAACGTGACAAATCAGAGGAAGAGTTGGCAGAATGATTTAGAGTAAGTACAAACCCAACCCAGGCTTTCAGAGCAGAGCAGCAGTCAGTTAGAGCAGGCAGTATGAGGCAAGCAGTCTGAAGCAGGTAGAAGATGGACAAGACACAGAGACAATGAGGTGGTCTGACTGAGGAGTAGAGAGGCTCATTGAGGCAGTACGGAACAATGAGAGCTCAGGGAGAGACGCAAAGACAGAGGCAGTTCAGCAGAAGAAGTGAGTATCAGGAAGAGTGAGTGAGTTGGAGCTGAGCAGAGCAGTTTAGTCTGAGGCAGCCAGAGTAAGCTGGAGTTGGAAGAATTGAGTCAGAAAGTCAGTCAGCTCAGAAGGTTAGTTTGAGCCAGCTTGGAGAAGAGTTTAGGCCAGAACAATGAATGAGTTGAGTTGAACCAGGAGAGTCAGAGTTCAGAAGGGGCTAGTCAGCAGTAAGTCTCGATTGTTGAATATATTGTACAGAAGTTTCGATTATACAGAGGCTTAGACTAGCTTTTTCTAGTTCTAGGCTTAAGATTTGCCCATACAGAGGCAGAAACACTTCAGGGTTCCAGTACTAAGAACCTGTGATTCATTCGGTAAGACAAAAGAATGAACAGCTTTTGCCCCAAATCAATGTCTATATCTGGCTTCTTTGGCTACACCCAGGAAAATCCTAAATTTATGGTCATCAAAAGACTTAAGTTGATAGCATCGAAATTCTTTAAATTTTTTAACGTGCTTTAGATGCTTCTTTCAGGTTAATAATTTGTATGTTTTTCTATTAATATTAAAGATGGATGGTAACATTTTCCAACAAGCTGCAAAATATTGAAACAGAAAATGAGAGCCACAGAAGGGGTATATGCTCCTAAATGGGAGTTTGGAATCCCAGGGTTGAGAACCATGAATAAGAAGGGTTTTTTTTTTTTTTTTGGCTCTTTGACAAGAGAAAAAAGCTTTAAATTCACTACAAGCATAAGCAATCATAGACAAACAGACTTAAAATCTACCATGGAAGATTCTAGAATGAAGCTTGCAGATATTCAAATATACTCAGAAATGAAGGTCTCTTTTCCATGTCCCTTCTTTAGAGTAATTCAGAACTTTTCTGACAACTGCTGAGACACTCATTGAAAATGATATTAGCAATTGTAGTCACTCTCTCCAGCACCTCCAGCTAAGCACAGAAACCCATTCTCTCCACACTGTACTCTCCACATTCATTAAAAGTTTTTGAAAGTTTCTATTTGACACTGTACTGTGCAAGAACTTCTGAGTGTACAAGAGATTATTGCAATTTTTTTCAATATATATTTTTGACATTGTAGACAAAACTAGCTTCAGATCCATTTAAAACATGTTTTCTCTTGAGCTCTTATGAGGCCTCATATCTTAAATAAAGATTATGTAAAATTAAAAAAAAATACAGCAAGAATTTCACTTTAACAATACTGAACCTCTTTTTCACGGAGCGAGGGATAACTTTTTACCAGTTTATTTTCTAGGAAGATTAAAAGACTGAAAACTTCTTTAACTTTTTAATAATTCTTAGTTGTGTTGTTGTTTAAGATGAAGTGTCCTTTTTAAATGTTTTTCCCAGTCATGGACTACCTGATAAATATGCATGCCATTAGAGGCCATTTCGACCTTCTCATTTATCCTAGTAAACAAATGAAATGCACTACCTGGCAGGAATTTTTTCAGTAAAGATCTACATAGTTTGCCCCTAGTTTGCAATCTCATGAGTCATGTCCTGCCTCATATTCTTTATATTGATTTTAGACAAAACATCAAGAAAATAAGTAAATCTATATATTTTAATTAATTTTCTAATAAATTTGTTAATAAAAGTCAGTATTTCAAAGTCTGGACAGTTATGCATTTTTCATTGTTAAGTGTATTGGTTACTTTTCTCATTGCTGTAACTACCTGACAAGAAGCAACTTTATGTAGAGAAAAGAGTTTATTTGACTTAAAAAAAAATAACTAATGCACATTAGGATGGGGGAGGCATGAAAGTACAAGCACAAGGGAGCTGGCCATATTTTATCTATACACAGTAAGCAGAGAACACATAGGAACTGGCTATAAAATATCAATCCTGACTCTAGTGATCCAATTCCTTTAGCAAATTCTTATATACATCCTGAATGTTCCACAAAATTACAAAGCAGCACTATCAATGGGATTGCGGTGTTAAATTCATATGTGCCTGTGAGGAACATAATACATTAAACCATAGCATCAAATAATAGAAAAATATTCATAGTGTGATTTAACATATTAGGAATGAACATCTGTGATGAAAAATAATAGTATCTTATAGGACACATGCTAGCTTTTTGAACAATGGCATGCATTTCTAGTGAACAGAAAACAGAACATTCCAAACAGGCAACATGAAGATTTATTAGTTTAGAAGAGGAGCTATTGTGCTAAGATAAATTGAGTCCACTTTTGCAACCAAGTTAAGTGGCATGATATAAGAAATTACTCACAAGTGATTCTTTTAAGGCTGAGTCACGGCATGAAGGGCTTCTCTAGATCACTCAAGTAGCAGTAGGTAGATGATTTAAGAATGATAAGCTGAACTCAGGATTGGGAATCACTGAAGCCTTAACTGTATCACATAGTCACTGGTCCTGTAAAGTTCCCAAGGAAAAAGTTAGCCTATCACAGATGTAGATGCCGCAAATATAGACATGGGAATATCAAAAAGCTGCTCCCTATGAGAATGAATAGAATTAAAAATTCTATTTATCTCCTAATGATCAGAAGTGGTTTTTTTTATACCTTATAAAAACTGGAGTGAGTACCTCCTTTAGTTGAATTGTGTCTTAGGTAAGCTTCTGAATCCTGAATATGTATATACTTTCCTTTATTTAGAAATCTTATGTTTATTCAGATATTAAATGTAAAAAAAAATAAATATAATCAGCAAGAGGCAGTTCGCTTCATGTACAAGGACTAAGGACTTCATTGTTAAGGACTAAGATAGAGAAGCATTCTGTGATGATTACCATCATTATTATCCAAACAGATCATTGATGCTACCCGCAAATAAAAAGAAAAGTCATTTGCCTGAAACACAGCAAAACATGAGGAGCACAGTTCTTCAAGGATTATGTAGCACAGAACATAATACAGGTTTTGTAATCAGTTCTATAAGGAGGTGCAAAGTAACTGCATCAATATTCCTACAGATGAGTTTCTCAAATAAAAGGACAGACTTAATACAAGGAACGTACAAATTATGATGAGCATCATTTCTTCTAAATTATCAGTATTGTTTCTACCCTGACTTTCAGTGATACCTTTTGAGGGTATTTTACCAGTTGCCACACATTTTCAATGAACCAATCCTCCACAGACTCCTGAAATAGATACAAAGATGCTATTGAGTCAATATCCAAAATATCCCTGACCCAGGAAAAACACAGATGTTTTGCACTTGATCTGATGATTCTATGTGCACTGTAACCACCTACTCTTTTTGTTCACCATTTTTTCTCCCATCACAGAAGTGTAGCTCTGGAAGTGGGTCTAGCTCTCGTTTCAGCATTTGCTTGAACATTTTATGCTCTATTTCCTTTAAAAAAAATTCTCAAATATATCAGATTATCTGCAATTGGCTCATTCTTTGCCTGTAAAAAAAAAGGAAGAATATAGCCTATTTTCATGTAGGAAAGGCATTGTTAGACTCATTAAATGATAGTTGTCAAGTGAAAATATCTAATGCATTCACCTCTTCTACATTCTCCTGGGTGTTGACATGTTTTGCCATGAATGTTTTGCCATGGTCAGGGCTATTCTCATAACTTTCTTTCTAATGGATTTCTCACTTTACCTTCACATTTACCATCCACTTCTTTCATTTGAGAGTTTTAGATGCTTGACACAAATTCTGTATGTGTTCATTAAATATTATCCCCTGGCAAAGTAAATGTTCCTATGCATTAAGTATAGCTGATATACACTCTGCACTTATTTTTTTCTGTTAATTGCAAGTGATTAATGCTCTATTTGATTTTGAAGAAGTAGGCATAGTTAGCCTATCATTAAAATAGCACAAGGAAAAAGTTCTTTCTCATTGAAATTATTGCCCTGATTTCATAAGCATTAATTATAAAAAAAAACTTTTCTCTATCTAAACCTATGCTTCAATAAGCTTTAATTATAAAAGCACTGTAAAAACAGCTAATAAGTGTGAATTGCATATACTTAACTATAGAGGAAGAGGCCTGTGTGAAAGCTAAGAAGGTCTATTTTCCAATGCCTGTCAGTCTTCCCTCTTCTCTTGAGAAATTTCTTCTTGATATTGCATTCGGAACTCAGGTCATACTCGTCTCTGCAGGTCAGACTCATTTCATGTCAGGCAACTCCTGCTCCTCTGGAGAATCTCTGTTCATGTTTGTGGCAAAGCCATTCTCAGAGAGGCTCTCTTTAGAAGTCCTGCTGTTATCAGTGGGAAATGCAACAGCCTGCTCAGCTCCTTGACCCTTATCATCTTCCAACTCACCTAAGTCTAGTCATTTTAACCATTGTTTTTCTTCTTTCACCAGACTGCCAAGTGTTGTCCTTACCTTGGCAATGCCACTTAGTGCTCCCTCTCTTTCCCTGAAGTCTGTCAGTTGTTGGATGGTCTTCCGTCATTCCCTACCCCATCTATACACTCTGAAGGATGCAGTCTGAGAATTTTGACTGAAGTATTGTTCATCAATATAAATATTTGCTCTGAGATATATATAGATTAGCACTTTTCTCTCACATTTTAAAAATCCTATCACTCTGTGAAGCTTTCTCTCTGCCTCCAATGATGTTTTTATGTATTCTTTCATCACATTTGGCTTTGGACCTTCACAGAGCTATGTGCAGGTCAAATATCTTGCATCTGTGTGTTTATGTGCTCAATACAGTAATACTTGTATTTCAACTCTCTTTTAATTCTAAAACATACTTATAGATAATTGTTAAATCATCTTTCCTTGGTAAGTTCCCAGCAAAGGATACAATACTCTTTCTCTTGTAAACTTTCCTATGCTGTTCTCTGACCAGGCATCTCAAAACTGGGTGAGGCTCCAGTGTTATTAGCATGGTTTAAATTCAAGCAATATTAACTAGTAGCTCTTATATCAAGGGAATCCATAAAAAGATATAAATTTACTACATTGCAATATACTTTGGAATGTACCTATTTACTGTTAGTTCTAATCAAGCAAGCAATATAAAACATTCATAAATCGACTATCATTTTTTGCATAGATGAGATAAAGACTCAAGAGTTAAGGTCACTCAAGGCAAGCGAGTATAAACACTAGACCCTGTGAACTCAGGTTAAGATTATTTTTTAAATCATTCTGACCTATGAAGCTGTTTAAAGAAATAAGCTTGACTTACACTTTTGTATATTTATTATAGCAAATTCTATTACTCTCATTTGCATTGTTAAATAAGCATTTTTCTGTACTTTTAGAAGAAAATAATACTTATTTTGAAACAATTTATAGGTCAATGTAAAAAATTCAGATTTGAGCAGTTGCATCTCGACTTCGCATATACCAACACACGAAACAAAATTACAGTTAGGAGGAAACCAAGCATAACTTCACTCCTAACAGGTTGAGTTTAGCATAAATATGATAAATCATTGATGAAGATTAATTACCAACCTTCCCTTTCAAATAATATTAGATTCTGCAAAGTCAATTTAAATATAAAGGAAGACTATGGTGTCAAGAATACATTTGGAAAAAAAGTAAGAATGGAAACAAAAACAAAAATTTAAATTATCTTTTAACAATGTTATACTATCAAATGTAAAACTGTGAAAAAGCTAAGGATCTGTAATAAAATTATATATTCACCTGATTTAGGAGAAATAAATATGTATTAAATCAGACTAAATTTTATAAGTACTGCTATAAAGTAAAATTATGCTGATAAAGGATTTATTGAAAAGATAAATCATATGAAATGAACAGCTAAGTTTTTACAAATTACCGAGAATTATAATGAAGAATATAAATTTAAACATTATTTCAAGAAATCGCTAATAATACTTAAGTTATAGTTTATTTCTATAATAATATTTGATTTAGGATATTAAAACAATACTATACATGCACACGTATACCTTATATTTTAAAGGCTTTGCACCTACACACAAAATCCTACTTAGGAATTTAATGCTCATATTATTGGATATTGACAAGCAATGTTTTATATGTGAGTTGCTGATACTTGGGTTGATAGGGCTAAGCACAATTATTGAAGAGAAAATAAAAAGAAACATAATGACCTAATATTAGATTTGTGTTAAGTAGGTATGAATATGTTAATAACTACCTATGATCATGTATAGGTACATAAATGGAAGTTTCTCATGTTTGGACATGCCACTCTATCAAAATTACACTAACAGAGTACAATATTGCCTTAACTTACTCCTATGTTTTTAGCCTGTTTTCTGTTGCTGTAACAAAATACTTAAGACTAGTTCATTTGTAAATGAGAGAGTCTTATATTGGTTTATGTTTCTAAAAGGTGAGAAGTCTAAGTACACAGCAACAGCATCTACTTTGTTTCTGGCCAGGGTCTGGGGATGCTCCAACTCAAGATATAAAGCAGAAGAATCAATAGGTGTGTGTGGCAGAGTTGAACGTGCAGACCAGCCTTATTTACAAACAGTCCTCTTGGAGATATGAATTAATTACCAGAAGGCAAGGACTCCATTAAAAGTGCCTTAACCAATCCATGGGAAATCCAGCAGCCTTTTACAGCACTGTCCAATAACAAATTTCAACAGAGATTTAAAGGGGAAAATCCATAAAGTGTTCCTATTTCCATTGTTTCCTGGGGTAACTGTAGCAGCCTTCATGGGCTTGGGATAGGTACAGTCTTGACAGCCAGCCTTATCCTCGTGCCTTCCTTGCCTTAGCAAGTCACATATTAACTTATACAATCCAAGTGGCAGCTTCTAAAGGAGCTTGCAAGACCAGATTTGTTTATTCTTGTCATTCTACACCTGTGAGGTATACACAAGTTCCCCAGAGATGTGATTTTACAGAGGTTGCTAGCCTCCTTGTAAGTGCTGCATTTGGACTTGGATCTTCTGCAAGAGGAGCCAGTGCTCTTAACCGTCGTATCTTCAGCCCCTCACTACTTAGTTTTAAATGTGTATTGCACAACAATACCTAGCTACATAATGACAATATGATTTCAAAGGAAAAAATAAAACATCATTTGATAGCATCAGCATCTGGAAGACAAAAGCAAAAATAAGTATTCTTTGAGGAGGTGTTATTTAGTTTCTGCTCCTCATAGAATTTCAACAAAGTAATCACACTATACATACAAAAACTAACCTTGTCAGACTTTAAAATTTATACCATGCATTGTCATTTTCTCACATTCCTTTCAGAAAATGCATACCATACAAGCCAGCACTTCTAAGTAAATGTACTCTTATGAAAAAAATCAAACACAGGGATCCTCAACACTGGTATATTTCTTTTTTCCAGTCTAGCCTCAGTACATTTTATGTAGCAAGATTTTAAGAAAGGAGAAAATCTGGAAAAGCAGGTGATAATGACATAAGCAGGCAACATCATCACAAACAGAACAAAGGAGAAAGCTACATTTCCTAAGATTGGACTGGTTAACTTATCCAACAAAGAACACATATATAGTCCACTTTGAACTCATTTTCAAATGAGCTTACACATAACCTCTGAACTTCATTATCACTCAACTCGGCACCAAGCCCAGCTCCCCAGCACTCTGTGCTTTACGCCTAAGAGAGTTAAATCTTTGGCTGTAGGCAGATGTAGTCCATAGTGGAGTCTGTGAATGTCATTACAGCTGTTTCCCGGAGTCTTTTAATGTTGAGAAAACCATTAGCAATGTTCTCTCAGAAATTCTGAATCAAACCTAAGAAGTACTGAGCCACATTTGCCTGTGTATACTCTGGAATCAGGACAAATTACCTCAGAAAGTTTCTCTTGCTCTAAAAAACTAAAAAATTGGGTGACAGGAAGTAGTCAAAACAAAGAAACAAATTAGCAAAATATGTGAAGAAATAACAAAATGATATAATTTCAAAAAAAAATAATTACAAAGAAATATATAAATGTTTCTGATTGAAAGAGCCAAAGGATCACAGCATCTGCTGTAATGATATAATCACCTAAACAAAGTATTCACAGTGATAATATCAGTTGACATTGGAACATGGCTGGAGGCAATTTCACAATGACCTACCCCAAGATGAAAAGCTAAGGTATATAATGACTACTGAGAGGGGGAGAATTTGTCTTCTTCAAGAAAAATCCCCTGATAGCTTTTTCATTCTTAAGCAGTAATCCTTAAACACACAAACAAGCAACACTAGCTGCAGTCAATAGGCTGTATTCATATTTACAAATGTGTATGTGAATAAGTATGTATGTCAATAATAAAGTAGAAATCATGAAATTGAGAGGAAATGAGCAGGCAAAGGAGGTATAGGGAAAGAGGAAGTGTGGAAATGGTGGACATATATGACATTCTAAAGAATAAATTAGTAGAAAGAAAATTTTAAAAAGAAAAAAAAAACTTTAAGAGAAGAAAATAAAAGAAAGTAGTTCAAAAATAAATAGAGTGAGGAAGAGCCATAAACCCAAATGTTTCTTCTTTGGTCAGGTTCTCCATTAAGTAAACAGATATGAGTTCTCTGAGAAATCATTCACATCATCATCGCATAAAATGTTTACTGCTGTTAAAACTAAATGAGTCAATCCATAATATTTTCATTCATTATACATTTAGACTTTAAGTATGGAGTACTCAATAACTATCAAAGAGTAATTATGCTCTTTAGTTGCTTTTATTAAAATGTAAATGCTTGAATTTTTGAAAGTACAAAATTATATATTTGCATTTCACAGGGTTTTTTAAGATTATAATCAATATATACTATATCTTCCTTCGCTTTCCTCCCTCAAGCCCTCCAAATAGTCCTCCCTGCTCTCCTTCAAATACATGACCTCTTCAAATTGTTATTGTATGCACATATGTATGTAAATATTCATATATTCCTAAATATAACCTGTTCAGTCCATATAAAAATAAATAAAGTTGTATTCATCCCAGTGATAGACAGTTTTCAAGTAACATTAATCAATGTTTAAAAGTTTAGCAGTGTTGCAATTTTAAATATTATGTATTGACATATTAAATTAATTGTATTTTGTCTTATGAAATTGTTTGAGAATTCCACTTGTATGGAGGACCAGGCCTTAGATTTCAGCACTTTGAAGGTAGAATCAGGAAGTCCTCTGAGAATCCAAGGCTAGCATATGTAGACATTGCCAGGACAGCCCCATCCAGCTAAACCTATGAACCAAAACAGTCAACATAGAATAGCAGTTCTAAAAATGTGGCATAAAGTATGCCTAAAGTGTGGCATACATACCACGGCCTATCATCCCTGCACAATCTGCTGGGACAATGGAAGGTCAAACATCATGCTAAAGGAGGGAACCATGACCAATACTCCAGGGCAAGCCAGGAACTAGAGACTAGATAGCTAGAAGAGGTCTTCTAAAGTTATCCTGGTCTCCTCATAGATTGATGCCAGCCCCATTTTCATCAGAGAGACTTCCTCCAGCAGCTGATGGGAACAAATTCAAAGATCCAGGGCCAAATAAGACTCAGAGCTCAAGGAACCCCACGGAACATGGGGAGGAGGGATTGTGAGGACAAAAGGGTCAAGGACACCAGGAGAACAAAACAATAAACCTGCATTCTTCACACAGAGCATGAAGAGGCAGACATGGAACCTGCTGGGTCCTCAATTATGACTTGAGGTTGCTTGGTTTGGTGCTCTTGAAGAACTCATACAGACTGGAATAGGGGGGCTTTCTCTGAACCTTTCACCTGCCCTTGGGACCTTTTTACTCTGCTAGATTGCCTAGTCTATCCTTGAAATAGAGAACAGGCCTGACCCTGTTACATTTTGTTGTGCCATGTTAGAGCATTAACTCTTGGAGAACTGCTCTTTCTTGTGAAAAGGGAGCGGTGGGGGAAGGAGAATAGAGGAGTTAGATCTAGGGCAGAGAGGAGACAGGGTGAGTTAGGAGGAGTAGAGAGTAGGGAAGAAGGGTGTTGGGATGTACTATATGAGAAATAATAATAAGAAAAATAAAAATATGTGAAACTGAAAAAATTAACAAATAAATAAAATAAGATAAGATAAAATAAAATAAATATGGGGCTAAGACCTGAAAAAAATCTACTCTTGAAATAAGGAGTAAAATACCTTAGAAATATTTCAAAAAAAAAAAATCTTCTTTTGGCCTAACAATCAAGTAAATGAAAATCAAAACAATGTTGAGATTTTAACTTAGCCTTATCAGAATTGCAAATATCAACAAACAACAGCAAATTCTAGAGAGGATGTGGGGAAAAGGAAGCCCTCATTCACTGTTGTTGGGATTGTAAACCAGCTGGTCCAGCCACTCTGGAAATTACTGTGGAGAATCCTCAAAAGGCGAAATCAATCTGCATGTTATGATCCAGCTACCCCACTTCTAGTCATCTGCCCAAAGAACTTGACATTCTTCTTTCTTAATCATATTCACGATAGCTATGACATGTAAACATCCCAAATGTCTTTCAACTAAAGAACTGGCAATATATGGTTCATATACACAGTAGAATAGTATTCAGATGTAAAGAAAAATGAAATATGAATAGATAGATCAACAAAAGATTAAATTGAGTGAGATAACCGACACCCAGAAAGATAAACGTTGAAAATTCTTTCTCATTTGAGATCCCTAGCTCCATAGACTTTAAAAAATGTCTTCCACAAATCCTAAAACCAGTGTATGTACTTCACCATCACTTTTAGATAGCACTCATATATGTTTTATTAGATTAAATTCATTTAGCATATGAGTATGCCAGCATACTTTCATGCTTAAAATATTTTGTGTTTATGTGCCATTTTGAAGAATTTCTGTTAAGTAGAAAGAAGAATTGGACAATTCTAGATGTTACCCAAAGGATTTTGTGCTTCCTTTAAAGTTGTTCCTGGCATCTTATAACTATTCATCTTTTTCCAATGAAGCCATTAAATCGGCTCTTCAGATTTGAGATTATCTGTCTGGCTTTTGAGATCAGAGCTATCAAACTTTTCCCAACTGCTTTCCTTTCTTAGTCATCCAGAATGTTCCACAGCAGTTCCATTAATTGACAATTTAGTCACATTGTGTCATAAAAATATCTCTTTACTAAAATCTGATTTCCCAGGGGTCCTGTGCTTTTCACACTCAAAAATCAGAGAAAGGATAAAATCTAGTTTTATTTATTTCAAACTAGACTCTGAAGATCGGCTCTCTATTGCTGCATAGGCTCAGCATGATGGTGGTATGTGTGCATGGGAAAGAAACAAAGGGAACCTCACCAGATCAAAGGCATATAACAGTTCTTCGATAAAAACATAGAATAAAATTTTCCAAATCTAGGGAAAGATATGCCCACTCAGGTGAAAGAGTCACACAGATCATCAGATCTAGGAGAAAAGAAAAGAAGTTCCCCCATGCCACATTTTAGTTAAAAATACTAAGTACATAGAACAAAGAAAGGGTATGGACAGCTGCAAGAAAAAAGGCCCAAGTCTCATCTAAAAACAGGACCATCAGAATAATAGCTGAATTCTGGATGAAAACTTTAAAAGCTGGAAGAGCTTGGAGCAATATGCTTCAAGTTATGAAAGAACATAGTTACCAACTGAGACTGCTATTACCTTGCAAAACTCTGAATCATAATTGATGGGGAAAGAAAAGCTTACCATTACAAAAGAAAAAAAAAGTAAAGGAACTTATGACAGCAAACTAACCCTATAGAAAATACCAAAAGGAACACTTTGCAATGAATAGAATAATAATCACATGAAAAAGACTACAAAGGAAAACTAAGTAATGCCAGCATAGTTCTTATAGAAAGTAGGACTAACAAGAAGACACCACAAAATCAACAAAATGACAGCACCTACTTTTGTATAGTGGAAAATTTCATGAATATGTAAATTCATATTTTACAGACTGGCTCAACCAACTGCTAAGCAACAACTCGAGAGCAGGAGACACAACCGAAAACTTGTGGCAGGATGAAACTGGCTCTAAATTATTTGTAACAAAAATGTCACAAATAGTAAAGCATACTGACAAGGTCCTGAGGCAGAAGCAAATGCCATGTAATCAAAGCTGAGAAGAACACCAGCTGGGATGCTCAAAGTATTTTCTTAGTGGAAAGGTGAGATGTATTTGGGATGCAAATATAGATTTATATGTCCTGGAGAACTGTCTTGTGTTTATTCCACATGCCTTAAAGAGAAGAATGAGATACAACTAATTGCATCCTTAACAATGATTTTGCTCTATGATGAGAGACTTTAGGAGTAAGAAGAGGAGAAAAAGTTTAGACACCATTTTGTTATAAATTAGATACAAAGATAAGTAGCTAACTGGTAAGAGGCTTGTGTTCTTTTTTTAAAAGATAACACACTGTCCTTTCCAGAAATCTATCACTTAAAAATTAACAGTGATCTATAGTGATTCTCAATATCTATCTATAGGTATTGAGAAAACTAATCTTTTGTCATCATTATGGCAGATGCTAGGAGGGTCTTCAGTGTTAAATTCTCTTCAATTTTTTTGGAGGCTGAGAAAAGCAAACACCTTTATGTTCTTAAAAATTTTTCATTTATCACTTTTCACATATCACTTCACTACTTACTACAGCATTTACAAATTTTATAGATATATTTATTTGAAGCATTCATTTATTCTTGTAATCACTGTTCTTTGTGTTTAAATGTCATTCATTGGTTTTATTGTTTTATTTATAAGATGATAATATAATTACAAAATTCATCACTTCCCTTTCCTAATTCTGAGCTATCTCATATACCCCTCCCTGCTCTGTTTCAAATTCATATCCTCTTCTTCATTAATCATTATTACACACATATTTGTATATGTATGCATGCATGTGTTCCTGAGTACAACCTGCTCAGTCTGTATAATGTTATTCGTATGCATGCTTTCAGAGATGACCATTTGGTATGGGTTAACCAGTTGGTATGCTCTGCCTTGGAGAAAACTATTTCTCCTGTTATCATTCCTTAGTTAACTATAGTTTTTTGTGTAGGTTTGAACCTTCATGAGCTTTTCCCCATTTTCTTTAACATGCTTATTTGTGTCATCCTTTTCAGATCTTATTTAGGTATTCATATTGATTAAACTTTATTTAATTTCTGACATTACAAGGATATACAGTTTCATAGCAAACTTTCTAATCTGGTTCTTACAGTTTTTCCACCCCTTCTTCTGCAGAGCCTTAGGTGCAGATAGGTTATGTAGACTTATCTGTTGGGACTGGGCTCCTCAACTCAGCTTTTGATTAGTTGTGGTCTTCTGTAGTAATCCCAGTCTGTTATGAAGAGAAGTTTCCTTGATGAGAGCTGAAGACTACAATTATCTGTGGATATTAGTGAAAATGTTTGGGTTGTTATAAGGGATGATTCTGATTTAATAAAATAGAGGTAGTAATTATTTATTATTTTACATGTGTAGATGAGTGTATGTATGTGTAGAGAATGTACCATTTGTGTATAGAGTTCTGAAAATGTCAGAAAAGGGAATTAGATCCTTCAAAACTGGAGTTACAGACAGGTGTGAACTGCCATGTGCATGCTGGTAACTGCTCCCTGGAAACTGGACCTTCTGCAAAAACAGCAAGTACCCTTAACTACTGAGCCAATGCTCATTGTTAATTGCTGTTTTTCTTTAACACCTACTCATTGTTGCATTAAAATTATACATTACTGTACAATATGGTATGCTAGTCAGTCTCTGTGTACCAGAAAGGACAGGACAAGTTAAAATTTGTAAAGAATTATTATTCAATGTTTACATTGAACTCAAGTTCTTACAGTTGATACTAAAATCTTACACATAAAAAGTAAGTTATGAGAGTAAAAGATAAAGAAGAAAACGAGAGGTAAGATTAAACTAATAATTCAAATAATATTTTTCTAAGTATGAAGTATCCATATTTAAATCACACTTTGGTTATGGTCTGTTTGTGACAAGTATTGTGCAGAGAAATCAATGTTTTTGAAAGAAATACAGGATTTATAGAATTACTGTTTTTACAGAGTAGGAAATGGTCAGAAAATTAAAATACAGTAAATAAGTGATTCATCTAATGCAATGAAGCAAATTTAAACTAAAAGTATACTAAGCAATCTATTAGAAAAGAAAGAACCTCATCTATCCTTTGTCTTTACCTTAATATCTTTACATGTTTATCTCGTGTGGAAAAACTTTTAGGAAGTCTCAATCACATGAAAGCAGAATTGAAACACAGAGACAGTAGTATGTGACAACAGTATGCCTTGAGCAGAAAATGACATCAGAGTATAGGGTCTAAAACCAGAATGGTTCCCAGAAATGCACAATACATATAATTTATATTATCAATATACTCACATTTTATCAAATTATTTAAACAGCTCATTTAACAACTATATCTGCTTTTGTTGGCTCTGTATTTTGAATTGAGAGATGAAAATGTATAGCTACTCTAAGTTTATCCTGGTTTATATGATACATAGAAAATATATAGATAACATACTTTCTTGTCACTATCAAGAAAATTTTTGATATCTTATCAAGAAAAATTCATTTGGTCCTATAGTTACATGTACCAAATAGATATGAAGGAAAATGGAAGAAATATTTCTAAGTATTCAATACATCTATCTGTTAAGAACTGCTTTGAAATATTTTGGTGTTTTATTTAACACGATTAATTAGGAAAGAAATTGAACCAAATATATGCAAATAAGAAAAAAATTAAGCAGTAATGGAGAGTGGAAACTGTATGCTGGGAATAAGATAAACTATCCAGAAGCCCCAGGTTATTCAAGAAGCAAAATCTTCACAGAGAAGTTTGGGCTTCAAGAGACTTAAATGCCACATGCTATTAAAACTGTAAAGATTGCTCTGTGAAACTGTTTATTTCAGAAAGTGAATGGGGAAATCTTCTGGCCAAAAGGAAACAGCACGGAATGAGTTTCCAGGGTGTCTTGGGATTTGAGGTTTGCTTTTCACCTTATTTTCTCACAGTAGAAGACGAAAATAGGGAGAGAAAATACCAGTGTTTGGCTCTGAGATTCAAAAGGGAGGAAGAGGTGGCAAATTTAGTCAGAAAGGTCAAAGTCCTGCCGGAAGAAGTTTGTTTTCATCTTCACTGAAGTTGAGTTGGTTATTTTGATGTGTGAAATCTTTTCAACCTTCAAAATTGTCAGGAGTAAAGGAAAAGTTTCTAACAAAAAATGCTTCATTTTGCACAGATCCTTCTGGAGTCCAAAGTTCTCCAAACACAGCTATAGTGTTAGGTTGCTCTGTAGAGAGATATAAAGAAAATACAGTATGAATGGTCTAAATTTCTTAGAATCAATTTTCAGTATTAACTTTTATTAAATAGTAAGTAGTAACTTTTATTCAGTAGTAAGAATTATAAAAAAATGGGTCATTAAAATTATTATGTTATAGTTGGATGTTATTAATACTTTTTTTTTTCTGCCCATACATCTTTGATGACACTTCTCTCAGCCTTACATTCTCAAGACTCTCTGTAGGATCTCTCTTGTATATATGTCTTCTTTACAGGATGTTGCTCTTCAAGGTATCTACAGTTTCAAGCACCAAGTAGAAACCCACAAACTGTACATAAGACTACATGGCATACCAGTTTCTCTCACCATTCTTTAAATTGCATCACAGGGCAATCATCAAGACAGAATATTACAGATAAGTGTAAGTTTCAGAGGAAATTTTGAAAGTGGAGAAAATTGAAATTTCTGTTTTTATGATAAAAGAATAATAATCACAATTCCAGGCAATCAGTCAGTAACAATGGAGTTGAAGTGAACCAGAACTTAGACGATCCTGCTATTGCTATAGCTCATTATCTAAAGCAAATGCTACTGATAAAATTGAAACCATTTTTCCCTAGTAAAGAAAACTGAAGAATCTCAACTAAGACACAATATATTTCCAACCCTGTTATACCACTTACTATTGTATTATTTCTTGAGGACCACATATTTTTTTTTCTGATAGTCACCTTTAAACTCTGAGTATCAGGTATTTTGCTGTTCTCCTTCTTTCCCTGATGTAGAGGCATATTTAATCCTTTAATCAAGCATCATGGCTGCTCTAACAAAAGATCACAGTGAAAATCCTGTGTAATAGCTGGGAAGCGATCACATCTGGAGGACTGAGGAATCTGGACAGAATGTAGAAAGAATATTGGTACCCACCTATAAAAGAAAATGAGAAGGCAGTGCTAGCACATGCCTTTAATCCCCAAGACAGAAGCAAGTACAAGCAGAGGAGGAAGCAGAGACAGGAAGAGCTCAGAATGATTCAGTGTTAGACAGGAAGTGACTTCTGATATGAATCAGAGTGAAGAGGAGGCAAAGTTGCAAATCAGAGGGAGTATTAGCAGAGTGAGAACATACCAAATACTCATCATATAGAAGCAGGCTCTGAGTTCAGAGTCAAGCAGTAGTTATAGAATCAGTCTGACAAGATAAAGACAGTTCAGCAGAAGATGTCAGTGTCAGACATGAAGAGTGAATTTGGGAAAGTCAGCTAACAGTGAAAATCAATTTGAAGCCTAGCAGAGCAGTTCAGAGAAGGTACAGGAGATAGCCAGGGTAAACCAGAGTTAGAAGAGTTCAATCAAAAACAGTCAGCTGCATCAGAAGATCAGTTTAAATCAGTCAGCTTGGAGAAGAGTTTGAGCCAGAACAGCAAGTGAGTTGAATCTGCCCACCAAAAGAGTTCAGTACAGCTTTGGGTTCAGAAGGAGCTAGTCAGAGTGAATTGGTCAGCATTAAGTCTCAGAGGCTGGAATATTCTAGGTGTAGGTTGGCAGATTAGATTGTATTGAGGCTGAAGCCTTCTAGGTCTAAGCAGAGGGAGCGTGAAACCTTCTAGGACTGGGCATTGAATTAGAAAAGAATAAATTGTCCTCTGCCATAAAATCATGAGAATAATAATTAATAAATCAATGTTTACATCAATGCCTGCACATGTGATTGGACAACAGCACTTAACTGTCTATATGGTTGAGCCAGGAGGATATGCACAGAGGCTAAAGAGTGAGTGGAAGCTGCAGTAGGGCTGGCTCCTCTCCCTCCCCAGGTGGGCTAGCAGGATGTCCTGGGAGCTCCTTCACTTCTAAGCCCTGAAGGATACTCACAGTAACATAAGGAAACAAATCCAACAAGCTTTTTGCCTGCCCTGTGGAGAATTATGCACCTTCCTCTGTCTTTGCAAAGACCACAAGGAGAGTGCCCCAGCCCTGCCATGCTAATTAGGCTTCTCCACCCCTGGGAGGCACCCCGCCTTCCCCAGAAAGATATTTAAACAGGGAAAAGCCTGCTAATAAATGAGTTTTGTGTCCACCAGACGCAGTCTCCGAGCGTTCTTTGCGCTTGACATTCTCAGGTCCACTTTGTGGACAACTTCACGAAAGGTCACGAACCTCCTGGATTTCAGGCCCAGGCCTTCCTGCCTCTTGGGCCTAGGTCCATTCACCCAGCCAGCGAAGGATCCTAGACTGCTGCGGTGGAGTATCAGCCACCCGGCGGGACCGCACTGGACCCAAACACGCAGAGACCGACACTTATGAGTCTTCATTTACTCAACCTACAATATCCACAGAAAATTAACCAGTCTTAATAAAAATTATCCCAGTCTTTGTTAAAATGCTGCCACCTGTCTTATAAAAAGCCCTAGATGAGCTATTCATTAGTTCTTGTCCCCATTGGAACCTCCCATCTCACTTTCAGGAGTCTTTCTTAGTTTTACTGGATAATCAATCCTGCATTCATTATCTTCATTCCTTTCTTTGTCTACATCTTTTGTCTTCATTATCTTGAGACAATGAACCCAAGAGTTACTGACTGGGAGGCGACTAGTAACCATCCATAGTTTGGCATCTTAAGTTTCCTTTTTTCTGAGCTCTGTAAATATCTACATCACTATGATATAAAATGTGCACTCCCTCCCAAAGATCCTTTATCCGGACTTATTTTCAGTCAAAACTCTAACTTATATTATTTCCATTTATAAAGAATATTGCATAGGTATTTTAAGACATATTTTTATCTACATCATGATCTTTCTCCAGCTTTTCCCATTATAAACTGACAGGATAATTTAACCAATTTCAAAAACTTATCATAGAAAAGGAGAACGATTCTTCTCTTGCACATTGTTAATTAGTGATGAATAATAATATGGCACTATGAAGAGTTTGTACTCAGTTGTAACTCTGAAATGACAGGAAGAACAATTAGCAATGTGCTAATTTCTGGTTTCAATGTAAGTGGAGAAAAAAGAGGATTTTTTTTTTGGAGGAGTAGGAGAAATAGTAGAAAGAGAGAATAATTTTTATATCATTCTGTTCATACAGAACTGCAGTATGTTTTAATAAAGACATTTACATATTTTATGGTTTTTTTTATGATATTGACTGCGTTCATCTTGCGCAGGTCATGTGTAGACAACCACAGCAGCTACACCTAATATAAATACTTAGAAGAACTACCAGACAAAGAATTCAAAAGGATGATTTTAAGTATATTCAAAGAATTCAAAAACAGCATGAATATACTTCAAGGGAACAAAAACAAATGTATGAAATAAGAAAATAAATTCATGATGTATAAACAGAGATAAAATTACCAGAGAAAGCCAAATTGATGTGCCATTGTAGAAGAAAACCTC
Source organism: Cricetomys ansorgei (assembly GCA_026225945.1). Classification (NCBI taxonomy): domain Eukaryota; kingdom Metazoa; phylum Chordata; class Mammalia; order Rodentia; family Nesomyidae; genus Cricetomys; species Cricetomys ansorgei. The sequence continues at coordinate 26,963,116 of JAMJFZ010000199.1, forward strand.
AATAAGCCAAAAAAAATCTCAGCAGAAAGCCTCAACAATAGAAGTGATCATGGAATAAGCAGAGAATCAACAATGAAAGATAGAGGAGAGGAACTGAGTCACTCAGTAAAGAGTGATAAGTTTATCACTTAAAGATAAGTTTAAAAGAAATACTAACATGAAGCAGGAAAGCTCTGGATTTCCATGAACAGACTCAACCCTCTGATCATGACTATAGAAGAAGGATAAGAATACCATAAATAAAATATAGAAAGTTATTAAATAGAATCATACAATAAAATTTACCTAACCTAAACTGCATCCAAGTTAAATTGACTCGAGAACTCCAAATAGACAGTATCAAAAAAGAAACTCCTACAGTACAGATACATGCCTAAAACATTAAGTATATAGACCTAAATATACCTAAAACATACCTAAAATATTAAAGATACAGAAAAATGAAAATACTAAAATACTGACTTTTCTCTTATTTAGTACATATGAAGGTACTAAATAAGAGAAAAGTCAGTTCACTTATAAAGGCAGGTGACAGGAATAACACATGAATATTCAACAAAAAATTTAACATCAGAAGGGGATGGAAAGATATATTCCAAGTTTTATGAAAGATAATATAATTTTCAATTGGAATATAAAACAAGCAAAACTATATATCAAATTTGAAGGAGAAATAACTACCTTCCATGACAAATAGAAATTAATGAAATTTATGACCAGTAAGCTAGCTCTACAGGGGAGCAATATTTAGACCTGAAGAGAAGGATAAATGCACACAAGATATCACAGGGAAAAATAATCAATCCCATAACAGTTAATCAAAAGAGGTCTAAGAAAATACCAAACAAAACAAAATACCTAGATGAAACCCAAGACACAAAATTTAAAAGTACAATCATGAATTTTATCAAAGAATTCAAAACCTTTAAAGAAGACACACACAAAAAAAAACTCAATAAAGTAAAAAAAAAAAAAAATAGCTTAAATAGTGAGCACTTAAGTGATCCCCAAGAACACACAAATATAAGACTGATGGGAGTGATTAAAAAATCCAGGAATTTAGAATGGAATTGAATCAGGAGACAGAAACTGTGAAGAGGACTCAAGCTGAAATGAAAAAGGACATTAGAAAAAAATGTCACAACTAGAAAGCTCAACAGAAAGCTTAACATGTAGGATAAATCCAGAAAAACAAAGAATATTACTACCATCTTAGAGTAAAAGGGTATAAACGTATTCCAATCAGATGCAAACAGGAAGCAAGCAAGAGTCACTATGCTAATAAATGACAAAATAGAGTTCAAACTAAAATTAATCAGAAGAGATAAAGAAGGACACTGCATTCTAATCAAAAGAACAATTAACCAAGATAATACTATCTTGAATATATATCCACCAAACTCTGGGGCACCGAATTTTATTAAAATATCCTACTATATTTAAAGACACTGGTTAATATCAATCCAGTAATAGAACAGAATACCACAAGCAATCAAAATGCAGTGTTGTGGTACTTAGTCCCAATGGGCATATCTACAAATCATTCTGCAACTAAGGCTCAGAGAAGATTTGCAGAGGAGATGGTGGAAAGTTGAGAGACAAAGTAATAGGGAGTTTGCTGTGAAACTGTGTCTCCTAGTAATGTCAGAAACTATACCCATAAAGTCTCCCCACCGTGAGTACCCAAACATGAGCTTAAAAAGGATGCCAAAAATCAACATTCCAAAGTGGATTGAGGCAAACTCATGAGGCCTTCAGTGCGAGAGTGTGCGAGAAATAGTCTTCTCCAGGGAAGAGTACACTAATTGGTTACCTTATAAAAAAAAACTGAACATCCCTGAAATCATTAATTGGTGGAAGATGATGCAAACTGAAGTCATATTTAGGAATATTTAGGTATTTACATATACATATACACATCTTATGTGAACAATTAATGAAAAAGAAGGTCATGGATTTTAAGGAGAATAAGAAGTGGTATATGAGAGAGTTTTAGAAAGATGAAAGGGAAAGGAGAAATGATGTTATCATATAATAATTTCCTTGGCCATCCCAGCACAGCCACCTGCATCCTACAGCAGACTATACTTATAGTGGTCACTGACCATTGCTTTGACAGACTTGGCCAAAACTAATCCTATGGTTCTGGACTTTAAGACAGAAAGGGTGAGAAATCTGTTGGTATCAGAAGCACCTGAGCACATAATCACCATCTGCTCCTTGATGTGGCCTGATCTCTGGGCATTCTGAATAGGAACCTCCCTTTTCTTTATTTATAGAGATGAACATTCTGAGCATCTTGTAAAGTGATTTTTTTCAGAATGTTTTTGGTTTATCTCCTTTAATCTTCAATCAATTATTTATGTTTAATTATGATTGCACTGTGTAATTTTACCTTGTCCCTTATTTGACATTCAAATCATTTTTAATGTGTTTTTTTAAATATTTTGTAGTTAATCACTTCTTGTAACTCACTATTTATGTTTCAATAGCTGATAGAGCTTTTATTACCTTTATGTTTTTATTTTATTTATTATGATAACTTTAACATTACTTATAGCCATGAACATTGGATAACACATCCATAGGAACTATAATTGGTGGTTGTGAAGCAAATTCATTCTTCACAGATATTCAGTCATTCAGTATTCAGTACTGTGTATATTCATTATGTATTAATTCTTAGCATAACATGGACTCCCTAGGTCCCCAGGCAACTGTCAATATTTATAACAATGATTCCCTGGACTTTTCAACTTGGTAATAAGTTGTTAGTTGTAACAATGAACTTAATATTTGAGCTTCTAGTCCTATTTATTGTCTAAAATTTTTCTCCTACAGAGGTCCTTTATATGAGGCTGTAAATTCCTCAATTTAATTGCTTTGCAAAATGTGCAATTATAGAGCTGATCAAAACTGTCAGGTACTGAAATTCTTGGACTCTGACTCATTTTTCTCATCAAGCTTTCTAGTTCTTTGCATAATGAAAACTGCAATTTAACTATGCACTTGGAATACACAGGAACCAGAAGTGGGGTAAATCTACAGTGTCTGGACACTCTGCTCCAGGCACAATGCCACTTGCTTTGCATATTTATAGAATCTTGGGAGCACTTTCTTGAGTAGAGTTTTATCAGCATAATATAATTCACAACACCAGTCTTCAGAAATCAAATCATATCTTGTCATATGCATTGCTATTTCAAAGAAGTAAAATCTGCTGTCTCTTTCTCAGCAAGGTTAGGACACATGTGACTCTGTTTTTTATTTTACTGACAATAAAATTATTAAGATAATTATGATGAACTCAGTATTTATAGCTATTAGGGTTTTTTTTAATTTTCTAAAGAATTTCTTGTCAATTCTCTGAGGGAGTTAATATCCTAATTATTCTGTAGCTCTACATTAACGGCACTTATTTTTACAAGTAAACTGACATCACCAGAACCTAAAACAAGGACTTTGATATTGAAATATTAATCCTTTCTATAAGACTTTGAGAACAAGTTATTTCTTTTCTAGATCATCCCATGATTTGCCAAAGGCACTCGCCACTTTCAGAAGGCAATTGTGTAGATGTGAAATGATGGTGTCCACCAACAATGTTAACCTGTGTTTGCAGCAGCTCCATTTTCCTCTGATCCTACACTCACAGTACACAGGGATCTTGAAAGTGGGAGACATTGATGGCTTCTAGCTATTCTGTTTCAGGCATTGTGACATCTGCTTTGCATTTTTGTGGAAACTTTATGACATTTTCTTGAGTGTTAGTAGTAACGTAATTCACAACACTCTTCAATTTGTTCTCATACTCAAAACGGTGTACTGTATGTATCACCTGGAAACCTTTTGGGAAATATGCTGCTGTGAAAATTTACCCAAGATAAATATTACATGCAAAATAAAGTTTTGTTTTGCTTCAATGGTGGTAATACTCCAAGTATACTTGGCTATGTCCCTTTGTCCTGTGGTGGGCCGTTGGATTACAGAGAAGGCACATAATAGAAGAGGGCTACTACTCACCACATGAAGACTGGAGTGCAGAAACAGACAGTATGTGGCCAGATTCCCCATAATCCCTTCAAGAACATCCCGCAAGCTGATTTCTTTCCAGTGGCTTCATTGAAGTAATCTTCTATATATTCCTAAGGGTACCACAAGCTGGAAATCAGTCTTTTAGCAGAGGAACATTGGAGAGACACTTAAGATCCAAAATTTTCATATACATAGAATTCTCCTTAATTTCATTCATTATTGTTTGTAATTTTATTTTAATTTTTCTTCTCTTATACAACTTATAGAATACATTACTCCTCCCCATCTCCTCCCTGTCTCCTGCCATCACCCCTATTAACATCCCCCCTTCTCCCCAGAAAAATTCTATTCTAATAGAAAGCTGAAAGTATAGTATATTGGTGAGCAAAAACACATTAGCTGGTTTTCTTAATTTATATCTACAAGATAATTTTAAAACTCTAAAAAGTAACATTCAAGTATTACATGAAGATTGCCATTGTCAGAAATACATATTGCTAACCTAAAAATATCTAAAATTTTGATTCAGTATTATTTTTATAAAAGGGTGGAGCCTTCTTGTTAGAGCTAAAATATTTGGACAAAAGAATTGAAAAAGCTATAATGAATCAAAACAAAATTCAGAGCAAGAGTTTTTAATTCATGAAGCATTTTGGGAGGTGAAGGCAGGAGCCCTTTGGGAGGGAAGATACCACGTATATTCCCAGGGAATTCTGAATAGAGAGAATGCAAAATAATTAATATTGAAAACATATAATTAATTAACCACCTAAAATTTCAATTAAGTAGTTCTGGATTATTTACTTTTACAAAATAACATTATGTAACCAAAATGAAAATTTCTCCTGAGAAAAAATTCTCCTAATAGCCTGCATGAGAACAAGGCTCTCCAGACCTAGGGTATAACTTTCAGTATAGTCCAGAGTCGAATACCTCTGGAGATGATATTACTAGGAATATATTGTATCAGTGTTTCATCCAGTTGATGATAGTGTCTTCATATCTCTACTTGAGCCATTGTTTTTCTCACCTAGATTAATAACGAGCAGTTGCTTCAGATGACGTAATAAGAATATCGCATTATGGGAAGCAGAACAATATAGTTTTTCCACAGTTTTATCCTAAAATTGCATATATGACTTCATAAACTCAGATTTATTTATGTAATATAATATTAAGTAATATAATTTCATTTTTACTAGCTTATTTGTGTGTATTTTGTCTTTTGAATTTAATTTTACTTTCATGCTTGAGTTATTTACTAATAAATTTTTTGGGGGGGTTCAGTTTTAGAAGTAATGATGACTATATAATGAAAAGCAGTCCTTTTGTAGTTATTGAGATAGCAACAATCATGTATAAAAAAGTGTAACACCTGTTACAGGAAAATCATGTGACCTACAGGAAGATCATGTTATAGGAGGATCATGTGACTGAGGCTCAGAAAAGTCCCATTTAGCAGCTCTCACTCAGAGAGGAGAAAGAGAATAGTAGCATAAGCCCTCTCCTTTTGTTCTCTCTGTTTACCTGTTTTCTGCTTTAATATAGCACATTCTGAACATTAACAACACGATCTTCCTCCAACATATGTGAGTGTTTCTGTGTCCAAATCTTCTCTTCTTATAAGGACAATAGTCACAAGGGCTTTGGGCTCATTCTCATTACATGTTTTAACTTAAGAATATCTTCAAGTAGCTTATCTCCAGTAAAGTTATATCCACAGAACCAAGATTTAAGATGCCAACATTTATTTTGGGAAAAATACCCTAAACAAGTAGGGTATATACTATTCCAGGAATAGGCTAGCTGGCTACAGAGAACCTGAAACATTTTCGGGGACTAATAAATGGAACCATTCCTTTGATACTTGATATGTCCTTTGATATGTTTGATACCTTGGTCAAAGGGAATCCTAACATGAAACAAATTTTCAGATGAAAGTGATTACTTAGTGGCCAAGACAGAAGTAAGTAAAAGCACTTGAAAGCTTTATAATAGCAAACATCTTATTTTTTTATCTTCTTTTATTTTCTTTTTTATTTTTGTAGTACTTTTATTAATAATTTGAGTTCCATACAATGTATTTCAATAACACCTTCTTCCCACCCTCCGACCCTTGTGCCCCCAAACAAAAACAAAATGAAAACAAATAAAAGAAAATTAAATTCTGCTTGTATGGCAAAAACATAGATTGTGGGCATCACTATGGTCTTTGGAGGCCTTAGGGTACTTTGATTATGGACATCCATCTAATCCATTCGAACTGAGACCAAGCACGACAAAGGTCGACCAGAAGTTGGGCCTCACTGCCCAAACCCTCAAGCACTAGAGCAGTGCTTGATATCAAGCACTGTGATATGACAGCAGTGTGGTAATAAGGTTTCAGCAGGGAAGGATTATGTGGATGTGCTTGAAGATTACTGGATCATTTTATGTGAAAAGAGTGGATATGAGAGTTGTGGTAATAAACTACAGCAGTCACGCATGTGAGGCCCATAGATGGGGCTGAAATTAGGAAGTCAAACTCAGGTTGGGATATTGTGACGGTTAATTTTCATTGTCAGCTTAAATGTATCAGGAAATGGCTAAGGCATTAATAAAATTCATGTCTCATGGCAACTGTGAGGGCATTTCCAGAGTCAGTTGTTATATGGGACATAATATGCCTAATGAAGGAAGGACTTCCAAAAATATGGGAGTACCAACCCACTAGCTGGGGTTCTAAATGAAAAGCAGACGGAAGGACACTAGACAACCTGCTATTGCCTCTGCATCCTCCACAGATTTCAGACTCCTTCTTTTATACCCTTTCTGCATATACTTGATCCATCAAGATGGCAGGCTTCTCCTGGACTTGGGGTTGCATTATTTGTTTCTGTCCTGAGGATTCCAGCTTCTTGGACTGAACACCTAGCTGGTAGTCTGTTTTTCAGGCATACAGATGACTGTCGTTGGGTTCTACAGAATCCAGTAAGTTAGATCAGTTTATTATGTCTTCAATAATCTTAAAATATCAATGTATATATTCATAATTTATATATATGTATGTATATGTGTATACATGTATAAATGTATACATACATATATACACGTATATACACGTATACACAAATACAGAGTGATCTTGAATTTGTCAGGTGCAAAATGATGGAGTCAACAACATCATTTTGTGGTTTATAATATAATATTTACTGTACAAAATAAGATAAATTTGGGCATATCAAATGTTTAATATTAAATAATAAATGTTTAAATGCATATTGAATGTTTAAAGACCAAGGAAATATTTGTACACAGCTAATTATACATGTAGAGAGATAAAAGAAAATAAATGGGCAAGGATAGCCAGAGTATATTATATACACAAAATATAAGGATTTTATCATAGAAACCAAAATTATCTTATAGCTTTCAATTGTATGTTCATGTGGATGGATTTAGTGCAGAAAAGTCTAGAAATAGTATTCCTTTATGTTAACTAAATATATCCAATTGGCAAGCATCTCATAGGGTCAAATTAGGACATGCCACTGAAATAAACTAATTTTCTTAATTTTATAATATCCACATAAGTGTACTATCTGAGTAACATTTACTATGGAACAATCCTATTTCAAATTTTCTATAAATAATTTTAAAAAGAAGAACTTGGTTTTATTGGAAAACTGTTGACAGCATTTAGTATACCAAAATCCCCTGGGAAACACAATATATAATAATAACCCAGGAAAAAAAAAGAGACCATACTATGTTGTTATACTTGGCTTTTTTACAGTGCTTATTAATTTTCATCTAGTGATATTTTTAAGTTATTATGATTAAAGCAGAGAAAATATGTCTAGTTTTTTTTTAATATGGTATATCTGAGATTTATTAGAGCAGATTACAAGATGTTTCCAGAAAGTTCAACAATAGCTGTCTCACACTAGAAAGACCAAGAATCCATTAATTCTTCAGTCCACAAAGCTGGATGTCACTGAGGTCCCAGTCTGACACTGAAGACCTGGAGGATTCCCAGAAAACTGCTAGTCTCATACTGGTGAAAAAATTCCATAATAACAGGATAAATGAACTTTCCATTTTATACTGTGACATGTATAGCTGATACTCAATATGTAGCTGATCAAAATACATTAAATACATGTGCAGAACTGTCAATGATAGCAGTTAAAGAATAACACAATTTTTGACTCTCATTCTTTGTTTTCTGTTTTATAGATGAGAAACCTGAGTGACAAATACAATAAAAAACTAGCCCAAGGTTACATAAACAGGAAGCAGGAAAATCAGTCAGAGAAACGCTAGCTTCTACTGTTTTCGGCTCAAATGAATTTCTCATTCATCTATTCCTATATAAAGAAGATTATAATTGTCATGGAACTCAGTGACATTCCAGGGATGGATGATCTTCTTTTCCCCATGGACTCTGGCCTTGGCCTTATAACATATATTATATAGCTTTACAGAAAAACAGATATTCCTGAGGCTCGGAAAATGATACCTCTAAGTATAGTGCTTTCAAATGCTGAGCACTATGAATGTAAGAAAACTGGGTGGCCTTAGAAGCTGCACTTAAAAAGAAATCAAAGTCTCTCTGAAGTTTCATTTAATATTCAGCCCCCAGTTCTTGCAATTTACTGGCTAAAATTCTTCTAAAAGTGGTGAAATTAATTATCTTAAACTCTTTCATTAAAATATCATCAAAAAAAAAGCATATGCGAGTGATCACAGCCATCGGGCCACGCTGAGTGATTATCTGAAAATCTACATTTGGTAGTTTGTTCACAGTGAAGTCCCCACCTCTTCTAGAGTGAGGAAGCATCTTGGGCCAGACCGTTGACTATCATTTGACCAAATCAATGCTTCTAAAAGTTGATTAGCTCTCACAATTTTCTGCCTTCCTCTATCTCCCTATACCTTTTTGAAATGATTATACAAACAGCCAAACATTGCTAGATCCCTGAAGCAACTGAGAGATGATTCAATAATTCAGACCACATTCCTATATTAGGCAACACACAACCTACTGTGACTCCAGCTTCAATGGAACCCACTTCTTCTTCTGGCCTCCTCCAACACCCAGCATCCACTCAGACACATATGGTATCCACACCCACATCCATACACATCCACATGCACATACCAACAACCACACACACACACACACACACACACACACACCACAACCCCCACACACACTGAAAATTAATAATAATAAACCTTAAAATATAATTATTTATTTTCTTTAATTAAAGTCCTTATACATTTTAGTAAATATATGTTGTTCTTACTAATCTTTTCTTTTTCTTTCAATGAACCTTCAAAGAGTATAGAGGAGATCTTTCCTTCCAATGAGAAATAATAAGCAGAGATTTTTAAAAATCTATATGTACCCACCATCTCTGTCTGTGACACAAAGTGGCATGTTTGAGATGGGGCTGATATTTTATCCCAGCTCCATAGTAAAAGATGTGGAATATGAATGTGTCACAATAAAAATACATTGTACAAAAGTATTTGAGTATTTTTATTTTAAAAGACACATACAATTTCAAAAACAAATTTGGAAAGTGAATTGCAATTACAGTCTATAATAGCTCTTGGGCTATGCATACTAAGCTAAAGCTCATATTTCTGAATTACTTTGTTGTTTTCTCTTTCAAATATTTCCTTCATTCATTAAATATCAACATTTATTACACAACTATTATATATATGAGATTATTGCAACCATGACTACTTTCACAAAATCTGCATAAGATTGGGCCTATAAACATTTCATGATGGATTTGGGGTGGGCCCAAGAGGTCTCACCCCTTCCTTAGGGACTCATGTCAATTAATAGTTCTTGGGGAAAGAAGTATGGTTTTCATTAGTGGTGTTCCCAATGAAACATTGCCCTTACTCTAGTAAAAATCATCCCATTCCACACTTTGTCAGTAAACAGGAAAACTCACATATACCAAGAGAAGACATAAGAATAACAAAAGAATTGTTGAAAAGAAAAACTACGTTGGGAAAAGCAGAGGAATAGAGAACAAAATGGAGAGAAGACTAAAATTCATTTGATAAGTGTATGCATCTATCAAGTATTGTTTTTTAAGATAACAAAATGTATTTAAGATACTGAAGGTAACACTGTAACATAACAACCTTTTTCTCGTTGAAGCTACATAACATTTTGTGTGTTACATTTCTCAATACTATTAAAGTGTTCATAAACCTCTTAGAAAGTCTGATCGCTATAACAATTTGTAACATAAAGTTCAATCAGCATTCCAAACTTCAATGTATTTAATTGACATTTAGAAATAGTTTGTATATGCTTTAAGCATCTAAAGAACTGGAACAGAAGACTTGATTGATTCTTGCTACACAATTTTAAGCAAATCCAAATATTTAAGCAAAACAAAATTTCATCTTCTTCACGATATATATGAATTATGTAGCTCAGATGTTGAATGGAACCCTAATGTCCATGTGTGGTCTCTGAGAAGGAGCCATTGAAAGGATTTAAGAAATATAAAACCTAGGAATTCACCTGAGTGCTCGCAGTCACGTACAGGAGAGATTCACTGAGTGCTAGCAGTCACGTACAGGAGAGATGCACCTGAGTGCTAGCAGTCACGTATTGGGGAAAGGGGGATGCCTTCCCAGGAACAGCCTCCTCCCCACCACCTATCAGCAGGAATTCTTCCTCCCCGAGCAAACCAAGCACCACCCTGTCTCAAGGACGACTAGTCCAAGGGTACCAAGTGACTACCCCCATACTGGTTCCCACAGGCGCGAACACCTGACCAACGAGGTTGAGGGACACAGGATTTGAGGAGCTCTGAACCAATTGGAGCTGCATAAGCCCTGTCCCCGGGCCCTGGCCGCTGGACTCCGATAAAAGCCCTGGGGACGGAGGGTTCAAGGCCCTCCATGCTTATCTCCTGCATGGGATAGGCGGGACCCAACACACTGGATAAAAATAAAGGCTTGTTCGTTTTGCAGCGGTGTGGAATGTCTTGTGGTTCCTTAGAAGTCCGCCGGCTAGCCCTAACACCACTGCATAACTAAAAACTGGGAAATGAAGCCTTATGAACACTCTTTAAGTCGCTGGAAGTGTATATGTTTTGAAAGGAAGTGTGGGAATTCAGCTTCTCTCCCTTTCTACTTTCCTAGCTCATCAAGTGACAGTTGACTCTGCCATGTTGCCCCACTATTTCTAACAAAAGGCCCAAAGTAACAAGCCCATATAAGGACTGAGTACTTCAAATGTCTGAGCTGTTGTTTTGTTTTCCATTTATCAGCTAATTCTCCTGGATATTTCATTGTAGTGAGAAAAGGCTATCAAATCTAAAAAGACCTTATACTTTTTTTTTTCATTTTTCAACATTTCATAACTAAGTCTCTGAAACTTTTTTGTTTTGTTTTATTTTTGTTTGGTTTGGTTTGGTTTGGTTGTTTTTGCAACAGTGTTAATCATGGCTTTTAGTCTTAGAACAGTGCCCTTCCCTTGGGATGAACTGAATAAAGATACAAAGAACCTACCACTGATAGTTTTACTGATAAAAGAGTATGCATGAATATCAGTTGATCAAATACTTAGGATTTAGTATACTTACATTAAAATAGAAAAGAAATAGCACACATATTTTTACCTGTTTATTATATAATTTTTCTACTCTGTGACTTTTTTTTTTTCTCATTCAGAATCTGTGGGACTCAATTTTCTCCAAGCTTTGCTTATTTTTTTCCTCCTCTTCACAAATTATGGGTCACTGGCTCAGGCATGGTGATACACATCCATAGTTTGAGATCTAGGGAAGCAGAGACATTAAGATCAAGAGTTTGAGGCCACCAAAGTGTACACAGTGAACTTAGGAATCTGAGCTATGGTGAGAGGATAAGCCAATAAATAAATAGTAAAGTTTCTTTAAATCCTTTCATTTGAACTTCTATTATTTGGCATTGATCTCTTTCTAATCACAACACTTCTGGCAAATAAATGTGGGTAGGGGTTTCCATGACAACTAATGCTCCACCTATCCAGATACCACCCAAAAGACCTACAATGATAAATCCAATTATGGCACAAACACCCTGAAGTTAGTGCAGGTTTCATGCATTAAGAGCTGAGTACACAAGATTCCTTTCTCCTAGGAAACAATCAAAAGCCCTGAACGTTCTATACTTCTGACTTTCTTCCTGTAATTTAAAAGCTCTCAATATTATTGATAATTTGTTATAACTAGTGATATAGTAGCATCTATAAAACTGAATTTGCCATCATTTATTTGCTATGAAAGGTATACAATATTAGAATTTTCCAATTAAATACAAAAATTAGTATTCAGATCAATGGAATACTAGAGCTACCCCAGTTTTTAAAGTAAAGGTAGTTTCTGAGAAATTAAGTTCCATCCAAAGTGAGATAAAATGATCACATGCTAAGGAAGACTACAGTATGGATCATTTCTGTTTAATGTTTTCACAGCAAAGCCAAACAGAGATATAAATGGTGAACCTGGGGTACAAGTGCACACATGCACTCACTAACACACATACACACACACACAGATACACAACCAATCTGTAGTTAAAAATAGAATAGCAATCAATTCCTATTCACACATATGCAAACAAAGATCAGCCTCCAATAAATAGAAAGATAGATAAACACATAATAGATGATATATAGATAGATAGATAGATAGATAGATAGATAGATAGATAGATAGATAGATGATAGATAGATAGATAGATGATAGATGGATGATATATAGAAAGGCATACATGCCTTACCCTAGTAACCAAAGTTGCTTAGAAATCCTTTCAGACACTGACCAGGCAGAACCAGACACCTTCTGTAAACATGAGTCCCTTATTTCCTTGGAAGAGGTAAATTGGGCTGGTTGGGTGGGAACTCTTAATCACTGCTACTCTTCCTTTGTTCCTTTGTTCATCTATTGCCTAACTTGCTCATGAATAAAGATGTGTCCCTGGTATAACTGAAATGGTTATCTTGGAGAAAATATCTTTCTTTGCTTTACCTCTCTGAGACTGGACTCAATTGTACTGTTGCTGTAGCTTAAAGCCTGGGTAAGGTAATGTTACACAATGAACATATATGTACAAAAGCACTGGCTCCAAGATTCCAAACAGAATTGGCTTCACCACTGGTCCTGTAACTGCAATCAAAAAGGAGAATATTGGCAATAGCCAGAGCTTTTAGGCACAGGGCTACACTGGGAAGAAGAGATAGAAGAGTTCAGTGATATCCAAGTACGTCTTCAAGAAACTTTGAGATGCCATAGAAGAGGGAAGTAAAAGAGGCAGTTGTGGTAGCCACAGATTAAGAACAGGTAATCTCTACCAGGCCCTTGTCTAAGTGATCATTAGTCTGGCTGTGGTTCTGAAGAAGGTTCTGGAGAAGTCTTGATTGCTGTTATTACTTGAGGAGAACAAGATAGAAAAAGGATGAGGGCAGGACTGTGAGATAGCTAGTCCCACCCAGTACACCTGTAATTAGGAAGCAGAGAGAGATGAATGTGGAAATTTTAAAAAGGTGATTAGATTATGAGGCCATTGGTGTCCTAAATAGATTTAGACTATTACCATGAAAGTGTTTTTTCTTTTTAATAGAAGTGAATTCTCTTCCCTATAGCTGTGTTCTTTCATCCTCACCTGCTCCTATCATGCTCACTTGCCTATCTCACCATTCATGTTCTAAGAGAACAGGTAAGTTATCTCCATACAAATTCCTCCAGTCGAATTTACAGATTCCTGGACAGTAAAAAGTAAGGTGTTAAATTAATGTTTTATATTTTAATAAGAGTCCATCGCTGAATTTTCTAATGTTCTTTATTAATTACCAGCAATGTCAAATCTCAAGGAATTAAATTCCCAAGCTACTAGGCAGAGACTTCATTCCATCATCCTCTCTTGCTTCTCTCCCTTCTATCCTCCTACCTGCTTCTACCTTGGACCCTTTAAACTTTTCCCCAGCCCCCTCTCCATGTGTCCATACACAGTGGTATCTAAGCATACACTGCTGGGCTGGGGACCCAGCCTGCAGACCTTTGATCCTAATCTGTCACCTTCAACTGTAAATAGTTAGTCCTATCTGTGGAGATCTCAGCAGGGCTAGCACAAGGGTGTGAATAGGTAGGAAGCAAGGCCTGCACCCACTGCAAGGCATCAGGCTTCACAGCTACAAGGCATCAGAGCCATTTTACAAACCAAAACAGCACACAGGAGTAAAATATCCCACAACAGTAAGGTTTATTTATTGACTTATTTTTGAGAATTTCATGTATCAGTCAGAAACAGGTTGAAAAACCAGAACCAAAACCAAAACAAACAAACAAACAAACATGTGGACTGAATGTTAAGTCACCAGCATTTTTTGTGAAAGCAACCAAAAATAAACTAAAATAGAAAACTGTTATTGATATCTGAAAATTGCTATAACAAATATTTGAAAATGTGAAATCATCTTTACAGCTATATATTGAGGACATACAATAGGATTCTGCAGAAGTAAGTTTTTAAAACTCCAAGATTGTCATGATCAAAGCACTAAGGGCAAGTCTAGTTGGGGCCTTCAAAGTCTGAATCTCCTTAGTGATGGCTAATGTGGCCAAAGAATTGGTAATATCAGGAGTAGTAAAAAGAATTCTAACAAGGGGCAATTCTAGATAGAAATGAGAAGGTTTTAGAAACTGTAGTAAAAGCCAAGCTTGTAAAATGGAACAGAACACAAGATGCATGCCATAAGGCTTTATGAAATCTAGAATTTAGAATGATGAACTATGAGATCCAGCAAGGAAAAAAACAAACAAACAACCAAACCTTGGCAGCCAAGTATTCAGGCTGTGTTGCAGCTACATTTAATGGCATGTGGTGAGAGACAAATGCAAAGGGAGGCTGTAAATGGAATTTGTAATGAAAATGGAAGCAGAATGAAAAGATTTTGAAATCTTTCAGTCTAGTCATACAAAGAGTAAAATATAAAAAATGTGTACTGAAGAGAATAAGTGTATGCAACTTCATATTTACTAAAAGTATTAATTGGATTAAAAAGTAGTCAGGTTAGTTAGGTGTTATTTACCAAAGACTATGGGAGAAGGACCATGTATGAATTTCAGAGGTTAAGGAGATCACCCTATCCATATAGGCTCAGATTATAGAATCAGGGCTGAGGGTACAAGACCAACGCATTCTCCATGGCTCACTTCCAAAACCTTGAATATCCTATTCACTAATTCTAGTGGAGAGCTTCTCAGCACAGTGAGTACCTTGACCCATTCATTATTCAAGAAGTTTCAAATCATAAACCTTGGTGGTATCCCTGTAGTGTTAAACTTGGAGGGATGAAAAGCCTAAGTACCTGGGGTCATGGTGTCCTTGACTCAAACTTTAAGCATGTTATAGACAATCAAGCCCCCCAACAAAGAAGTTGCACAGTGGAGCAGAAATATCCCTCTAGAGAAATGTCCCCTGCGGTTTCAAGGATGAGCCTCACTCAGAAAGCAAGAAACATTAGGCTATTATCATAAGTCACAATCCTGAGAGAACTTCAAGTGTGACTTATCCTTTGGAAGTCAATGAGTTTAGAATAGCTGAGGAGTCCCATCTCACCCCACTGTAGCAGTGCCTCCCCAACCTCTGGGTCCTTTTTGCCTGATTGTCACTGTGATGTGCTCAGGATATGGGCCATAAAATCAAAGATGATTATATTTCAGATTTTAGCTACATTGTATCCTATGCTGAATGTTGGAGTTAAGTATGGCCAGCTACTTCTTTCCTGTTAAGTTCTTTTCATCATTGATGTACAAACTCTATCCAATGTCTTTTCAACTATAATTTGCAAACAACTTGTTTCAACTTTACTGGCTAATTGCCTGGGAAGAATTTTCCTCAAGATGAACTTGACTCCACCCATACCTAATTCAAAAAAAGAATGTAAATTTCATATTTTTGTTTCATTATACAATAAGCAAACATATTTTCATGATTATTGGGTAGCATTATGTATTTATAACAAACATGAGTTACAGAGAACCAGAGGCAAAAATAAAATGATTTAAATTATTCCAAAATTAATGGTAAAATTTAATTGCCTGTGATGGTATTAAATGGTGAATATTTAAGGAGTGATGAGATCACATCATGGATTAATTAATACACTTAAAGAAGTGAGTTAGTCATTACAGAAGTGGCTTGTTATAAAATTGACGATATTTACATGTTTTGTTTCATTTTGACAATCTTTCTTACACATGCTAGCGTGACCCTATCAGGTTATAATGTCATAGTATGAATACTATTCCAAGAATCCTGAGCTGAGGATCAAATAAATTCTGGCCTCTGGTATCTAATAGTAAGCTAAGACAACATTATACCTTGGTCAATACAAGTTCAAACATTATTACAAACACTGGAAATGAAAAATGTCCATGCTTATCATCAGCATGCAGAATGTGTGTGTGTGTGTGTGTGTGTATGAAAAAAAAAAACTTTCTTTAACTGTGTATTTCTATGTTACCATTAAACTGTTCATATAGAGTTTGGCATTTTAAACAACAAACATTTAAGAGAGAAGCAGTAAAAGTTTCTCTCTTAATTGCAATAGACAGTAAGACCCAAGGCAGCATGGATGCCTCAGTAGGCAATGTGCAGTGGCCCTGAAATTCTAGTCTTAGGAGGCTGATACAGGTGACATCAGTGCATGCTGGCTCATAAAGCTAGCCACATCACCAAAGTTTTGGTTTGTTTGAGAGAACCTGTGATTAAGATGGAAGTACAAGCCAAGATGATTCCCAGCATGAATCTCAGGCCTCTATATGTACATTCTTATTGTGTCTGCACTCATACTAGCTGTCGTACACATGCATGCCACACACACACACACACATCCACACAGGAAAATAGAAAACAAAAGCAAGAGCTAGCTCTTCTAAGCAAACCAACAAACACATACATCAAAACAATGCAACTCCCCAATTAAGTGGAAATGGAGAAAAAGAATAGTAAAAGAAAAAATAATATGTTCCCCTATCTAAAATGTTCCTCTTTTTGATTTTCTACTAAAAATACATTGAGAAGAACATTTAAATTTTAAGTTTTTCCTGACTAAATATTTAAATGATAGATTCTTCTGTTTTTCATCATTTCTAGAATTATCAAAATTCTGGTACTTATGGAAGGATGAGTAAGTTATTAATTATCATCAACAGTGAGTTACACTGCAAATCAACAAGCTGCCAATGTGCAATCACAGTGAGGTAACTATGTAGAATCAAACCTATAATCAAAATGGGACTATAGTGTGGAATAGGTTATGGATAAGTATAACAAAAGTGTATCAGCCTACAATAATCTAAGCTTTAGAAGAATAAACTACAGCTTTTTACAAAAGCCAATCCAGCAGCAACAAAGACGAATCTACTTTACTATATTATTTAACCCATGACCCATGTGTAGAAAAGGGTGTGGACAAACCACTCAACCATGAACAAAGACATCAGTATGTGGTTGAAAGAACTACAGGGTCTGCAATGGCAGCAGGGAAAAACAGGCCTTCCTCATGCATGGCAGCTCTCACCATTATAAAGCACCACTTCAGACTGTCAGCATCCACTATTAAGCATATTGCCTGTTATATTTTCTTTCCTCAATTTGATTTTCAACTACATGGTAGATTTGAATTATTTGAAAAGGACCTACCGAATTATAGGGAACAAAAAGTGTTTGGTGTATTAACTGTCCTGAAGGAACTCCTTCTTGCTTCTTTTGAATAATAATCTCATCACAACTGGCAGGTGAATATTGCAGACCAGTGCTCTACATCGCCACATTAACTATAATATGTGATATGATATATGATGTAATGCTATTCTGGACAATAATAAAAACTTCTCCATAATGTTTTTTATATTTTTTCTACATGGAACTAAGTAGCTGCTGTCTTCACTTATGTAACTAATATATTATTGTTTTAGAACTTCAGCTATGGAGATCAAATATTAAAAGATAATTTGTTCCAGAAAATGACCCTTTCTGCCTCTACATGTCCTGACTTCAAATCCTCACTAACACATTCAGCACAGGTCAAGCAGGGCTTCTGGCCTTCACTGGGACCAATGCTAAAAATGACATCAGTTTGCACAGGTGAACAGAAGCAAGCTGTCTGACTGTTTTCTGAGCTAGAAAACAATAATGATCTTTATGAACTCTTCTCATCTATAGTGTAATTCTGTCTACAATGTGTTAGAAATTTCAGTGCAAAAGGTGTATTTTATGAGGCATACTTTTTTTTTATTTCCCCAGGATGATCTTATAACTAACTTCTGATTTTATTAAATCCCATTGTGATATTTTTCCTACAGTAGAGACTATGAAAAGTATAGTTCTTCAGAAATTTCATTAAGGCCAGCCCATGAACTGCCGTCTCACTTATTCCTGAGTGAACTGCTAGGCATTCAGCTTTCTTCCTTATTGACATTCACACTCCTCTATATCTGAGGCAAGAAATCAGAGTTGCTGTTTTCTGGCCTCTAAAGGGAAAATTTCTCTTTCTATAAAAGTCTAAAATGATAAGTATTAGTTAGGGACACAGAACAGTTGGAAGCATAATTTCCTAGTGTATACAAAGACCTGGGAATATTCCTCAATTCTGAAAATAATATCAAATCCATAGTATTATTTAGATATTTTTATTTACACAGTATTTCTCCCTGATAAGTACTTAAAGATATTTTTCACTTGGGACTCCACTTAATTATAAACAATTTTCTATTTTCTAAGAGAAGTAACAAATAGTAATGGCAGAATATACACACTATCTATTTTAGGAATATAATAGATTGGAAAACTTTATATTATTACTCTGTGAAATACTTAAAGAGGTAATGCATTTCAAAAAGACTGTGTAGTGTTAATTTATATTTTATTTTCAATAGAAAGCATTTTTAGACTCTGAATGCATTATGAAGTTCCATTGTAGAAAACACTCCTCTGTAATTTATGTCATAATATAGGGTTAATGTCACTTTAAATCTAAATCTAGTGTACCCAATGTCTTGGGTTGTTTGTTTGTTTGTTTGTTTCAGATATAACTCCTAAGGAGCAAAATGTACTTCTCTAGGATTATCATTTAAACCATTGAAATTTCACATAATGTGGGGGAGCTGGGCCTGAAAATATGGCATCTACCTAATTATGTATCCACAATCCTCATTATTTTCTCTTAAATTTAACTAGCTTCACTCTCAGGACACCTTTCCAGTTTATTCTGTTTTCCGAACTCCGTTTTGTTTGTTTGTTTCCTGATCTTTTATGAAATATGCCCCTCTCAACTCCAGCTAGGTGATTCTCCTTCATTCTTCAGGAACTAGTTGATCCTTCACATCTCCAGAATTGGCTTCTGGAATTCTTAAATCTGAAACAGTACCAAAGCCATAAATGTTGTGCTTTGTGAGTTTTTTTTTTTTTCCTATTTTAAAACTTATTTTCTTAGTTTGCTTGAGTCCCTGGATATTTTTGATTGTTTGTTTGCTGTTTGTTTGCTTTCTCTAAAGAGAGAGAAAGGACAGTGTTGAGTCAGGTGGGTTGCAAGGTAGGAAAGTCTGGAAAGAGTTGAAGGAAGGGGAACTGTGATCAGAATATATTGTATGAAAATATTTTTTCAATACAAAAAGAAAAAACTATAGTTGTGGCATCATCATATCTGATTTCAATTTACACTGCAGAGCCACAGTAATAAAAGCAGATGGTAGTAGAATAACAAAATAGTCACATTGATTAGGAGAACTAATCACCCATATATAAACCCATGATCCTACAACCACCAGATTTTTTAACAAACACATTGTATAAAAGACAACTTCTTCAACAAATGGTGCTGCTCAAACTGTCTAACTACATGGAGAAGAATAAGACTAGATTTTTATTTCTCACAGGCACAAAACTCTATTCCAAATATATCAATAATTTCAACATAGGACCTTACACCCTGAAACTGATAGAAGAGAAAGTAATGAATATGCTTCAACATACAGGCATAGGAAATGTCTTTGTAAACAATACTTTAGTAGCATAGGAAATAAGAACAACAACTGAAAAATAGGAACTCATCAAACTAAACACTTTTGCCCAGTGGGAGGAAAAAAATTCAACTGAATGAAGTGGAAGTTTACATAGTGGGGAAAATTATGCTTATAAGCTATACATTTGACAGAAGGCTAGTGACAAAAGTACAAAAAGAACTCAAAAAGGAAAGAAAGAAAGAAAGAAAGAAAGAAAGAAAGAAAGAAAGAAAGAAAGAAAGAAAGAAAGAAAAGAGAAGTAAGAAAGGAAGGAAGGAGGGTAGGGAGGAAGGGAGGAAGAAAACGACCTATTTCAAATAATGGGACATGGAACTTAATGGAGGATTCATCAGAATGGAAGTCAGGAAATGTATTATGTTGGAGAAGAGGATGTGCTTTTATTTTCACAGGAAATGAAAAGCTGTGGGTACCATCTAAATTTGTAAAGATTTTATCTGAATAGGCGAAGCTTTGCTGACATAAAACACATGACCCAAAGGAGGAAGAGAGGCAGAAAGATGGCTCAAGAAACTGGAAAACCTTGATGCTAAAATGATCATTTGCTGAAGGAATATTTAAGAGAATTGGACAGATTACCAGTACAGATGGTTGTTGCAGTTATGGACTATCATTGTATTGATGGCTGAAATGGATCTTCAAAAGGACAATCAGACTGTTAAATTTATAGGATTGATAATTGTTCTTATTGTAATAGTAAAACTGTGTGAAAGCTATTTTCACAACATAATTTATATCATAAACAGAAAAAAAGGGAATATATAGAGGAATAGGACTGTGTGAAAGCTAGGAAGGATCTATATTCCAGGGGTCTGCATAAAGGAATCACATTCAGAGTCCTGTGTGGTCCAGATGGAATGCAGAAAGAATGTGAAGAATGTTGGTATACCTTCAATCCCAATATTCAGAAGGCAGTGGTGGTCCACACTTTTAATCCCTAAGACTGAAACAGAGTGTGGAAGCAGACAGTAAGCCTCGCTCAGAAATCAGTGTCAGACTGGAAGTGACTTCTGAGATGAGTCAGATTGAAGGGCAGGCAAAGCGACAAATCAGAGAAAGAATTAGCAGAGTGAGAGAGTCAGAGGGAGGACATGCCTAACTCTCATGAAAGAAAGGTAGCTATCAGCTCAGAGCACAGTCATTTACATTCAGTTACAGCAGGGTCACTTACACCAGGCAGAATGTGGTGAGCAATCTGAAGCAAGTAGGCTGGGGAAGAGACACAGAGACACAGAAATCAGAGTTTGACAGAAGAAATCAGTATCAAATTGGAAGAATGAATCAATTTGAAGCCAGGCAGAGCAGTTCAGTCTGAGACAGGCAAAGCATCAGCCAGAATCAGAAGAGTTCAATAAGAAATATAAGCTGACTTAGAAGAGCAAATTGAGCCAGATGCTTGGAGGTGAGTTTGTGCCAGAATAAATGAGTTGAGTTGAACCAGAATAGTCAGAGTCAGAATGAACTATTCAGTCAGCAGTAAGCCTTGGAGGCATAAACATTTTAGATTGTATGGAGGCAGAAAAGTTCCAGGGCTCCAGAACTAAGACCAGTAATTTAATTATATAAAAGAATATACCATCTTTGAACTTGAACCAATGTCTACAATCAGAATCTACAGCTACATCTGGCACCCATCATGGTTGGTAGAAGGTGGCTAGATGCTAGTTACAGAAGGAAATATAAATGGTTAAATATTTCTAAAAGCATTCAACACCTATAGACATCATGGAAAAACAAAAACTATATTGAGAGTTTAATGCACATCATTCAGAGACACTAATATAAAATATAATAGAAATGACAAGTCTGGAGTAGATATTGGGAAAGGAGAATGTTTATACATTGTTGGTGGGAGACCAAACTGCTGCATCCACTATAAAAATCTGTCTGGAGAATTCCCCAAAAGCTAGAAATACCAGTTATATCATTCCTGGGTATATTCCCAAAGGCTTTTATATTCTACTACAGAAATACTTGCATCTTTACAGGCTGATTGTCTTACTTTAGCACCAAAATGTACTGTAACTTGCATCAAAGAGATACATCATTTGCCTGAAACTCACAGGAATATTGTATCACATTTACTGAAATGGGCAATGAGATTTCAAAGACTAGTCACTTATGTATCCATAAAATCTAGAAGGACCTTTATGTTCAACCTACCATCTGAATTGTGGATTTAAAAACTAAAATTATTCACATTTGTCCTTCAGGACTACATAAAATATTTAGGCAAATATGTGATGTCCCCACTCTGATTGAATCAGCAAAGCAATATTTCTTATAAGCATATTTTAAATGTTGCCATTTTCACAGGAAAAGGTTCAATCCAGACAAGTCATTTATTTTGTGACCATATTTTTTGTGGAAACAAAAGCAATTTTAAAGAGAACTATTAATAATTTGACACACACAGTCCAAATATCAATCAGCATTGTCCACAGTGTGTTAGTGACCCTTTGCAACCATTACCCACATCCAAGGAGACTTTGTGGAGGGAGGAGAGTGGAGAAGGGCAGGGGTCTCCTGCACATTCATCACACAATGACAGCATCGGGCTTAAGCTTAAAAAACTTAGGCCTTTGATTCACTCTGACTGCTATACAAAGGTAGATAGGAGATAGCTGATGAGAATCCCAGTAAAACAGATTATACAAAGAAGTAGAGAACCAAGGAAGAGATTAAATAGTAGGTCAAAAGATCAGTTATATAGATGAAGAAGAGGTTATATGGGGAATTAAGGGTAGAACCTAAAGGACTATCAGATAGATTAGATGTAGGAGATGAACAAAAGGGATTGTCAAGAGCTGTTGCCAGGAGTCTAGTGTGAGCAACTGAGGAGATGATAGACTATTAACTGACAGAGGAGGTGCAGAATGGAAAAATCATCATCCACAGCTGGCTTCCATAACTGAAATTTATAATCCTATTTTTCATGCACATTTGAAGCTAGCAGTATTCTGAGAACAGTAGATATGAGTATGTGCCAAGAAAATTAGAAAGAACATATCTACAAAGTTTATACAACCTGGTTCCTGAACTGCATAATGGCAATTGTTCAAACTTGTTCTCCTGCCCCTATGACCACATTTTTGTGGCCTTGTTTCTTTTGTATATCTGGGTCTTTTGCCAGAACTGTACCTACCTCTTCAGATTCATTATTTACTTCTCAATACTATCTACAAACTCTCACTTCTCTAAATCTGTTCCCTTATCCCAAGCCTCTCCTAGAACAACATTGGTTCATCCCAAGGGCTACATAAATACTTGAGGAATCAAAATTTCTATTATGAAATTATGACTCAGTGACTCTTACATGCCTCAAGATTTAAAATCATTGTAGATAACTCTTGTTCAGAAAAATCTGAGTCAAACATGCAGTTGGCCATGGGTGAGAGAGATCTGAAACTCAACCTTCCTTATTCCTTAGGACACATGAAGTGTGAAAGGACCACTTATCAAAAGCTACAACTTAAGTTTAACATTAGCATTTTCCTGTTGTGATTGTATTTATTTTGTTTTGTTGTTGTTGTTGTTGGGTTTTTTTTTGCTTATCTTATATAGATATCACTCCATTTTCAAACAGAAATGAGTCTTCCTTAGATACAAGGAAGTGGTTGTCTCTACTCTGTTTTACTCATAGTTAGCTATTTTTACACTGGAGGTTACTTATCTGTGATATAGCATTTGTGAATCTGCACACACTGGGAAGGTTCTTGTCTGTTTCCAGGCAGAATACTTCTTCCTAAACCAATCTTCCCTGAATTCACATTATGTCTTCTTGAAATTAAGCCTCTTGGAAAGCTACTGAATCTCTTTCAAGCTAGGAATTTTCAGACTTAATGATACAAGCTCAGTTTGAAAGAGCTGTAGTAAGTGCTTAGGTCATCTTAAACCTATGATCTGGATGCATCTTGTTTTTCTCCTTCATGTATTTTAAAGGCTACATTTACATTAGCTGTTGTGTCAGTAAGACTCTTCAGATCAACATCTGTCTGAAAGACTGGGTGACTTCCATGTCCTCTCCTGACCCCTTGTTTTGAATGATGTCATCTATGATTTCACCCAGACATTTATTCAGCTGCCTGTGTCATTCCTGGCAAGTGTCATTCCTTGTGTGGGCAGTCCTTCATTTCTCATGCTCTTTGTCTCCATTGTCATTTCTGAGTTACATTGTTCTAGACCTACTTGAGAGTATTTTCATTAAAAGTGTCTATTGTTTTCTTTTGAATTTGTTTTCCATTGTGCTGTCATATTTTTAAGATTTGTCTTTTGTCAGTAACTTGAGAAAGCGCAAGATTTGTTCTTCTGACCTTTTTCAGAAACACCTACTAAATCATCAAGTGATGACCTGTTCAAATTTTTAAATGTCACTAAACGTGGTGGTTTTCTATCATTATACACCTAGCCAAGACCACGGAAAAGCTAATTTGCTAAACTTAGAAAAGCAAGAGACATTTCCACCCCAAAGAAAGGCCAACAGCAAACAAAGCAGAGAAACTGAGGATGGAATGATATACAGGTTTGGACTCAGTGAGTTACTAAAATATAAAATAAAAATGGGACAGGAATTTGACAAGAAGCTAGAAGTGTCTGAAAGAGTAAGATATGGGGAATGAGGTGTGACTATAACTCATATACACAATTCTGAAAGAATAAATACTATGAAAGATTACATGGAATATAGAGCATGTTTTGAATCATTTCAGGAATGTTTTTGAAGGTAGAAAATCTTGATTTGAGAAAGATCACAGACATTAATTTAAGATAATTGGATACAATGAGTCAAAGGTCACTGATGAGTTTTAATAACCATTTTCTGAAAATGACAATAATTTAAATAGCATTCCTAAAAATAATTCCAAAAAACAGTTGCATTATTTAGTCAACTATAGCCAGATGTCCAACCATGAGAATTTTCTGAAGCATCAGTTAGTTTTTTGACAAGGGTGGGAGTCTTCATTCTCCCTCCATCCTTGTTTAGGTGCTTGAATAGCCTGAATCTCAGTTATTCTCATTCTGCTTCTCTGTGAAGTTCAGCTGATGTTTCATTCATAACAATTTATTCAATACTCAGGACTGATTTGAACTTTCTTGAATAATTTCTTCCTGAAATATAACATATCTCCTCAAAAGTAAACACCTCAAAAGTAAACAATTGAATACCTGAGATACTGACATACACATATTTGCTCTTATAAACAGTGGTTTAGAATTTTTTACTGTCTTCTACTCCATTTCTCTGATGTGATGTCATTGTAAAATAGCTACAGTATGTTTGCTAATAGAATTCTGGGACACACATACATGAATTCAGCTACATACATTGGTACATGTGTATGAATGGATTTGGTGCTCCAATGAAATATTTAATTCAAAAGAAAACATTGCAACTTCATAGCATGACAAAATTTGCTGCTTGACTTGTGTCAAACAATATATATTATCAGAAAAAGTATGTGACTGACTATGTCATAAGAAAGTCCATATGCATTTTAAAATCCAGCATGGAATGATATATATGATGTGTACTTGTCTGGCTTCTGTATCTTGCTTCAGAAAGAAAGCTAAATATATCTTCTCCTTCAATTCAACTAATTTTGCATTTGGGTCCATGCCATTTTAAAAAGAATTGAGTAAAAGCAGGGAATTGTTGATGAAGGCAGAATATGATGCAGTTTGGAAAGGCATTGAGTAAAATCTAATTTTGAAATGTAAAATCAGAAGAGATGCCAAGAAAGAAAATCATTTTCATTTTTCTCTATGCTGATCAAGTTTGTGATTATGACTTTGCTGGATACTTAATCCATCAACCTATTAACCATGGAATACTTGAAAGTACAGAAAGCATCTTAAATTGCAAAGCTCCAGTAAGTTGTTTGCTAGGTCACCCTAGATGCCATTATAATCATCATAGAAGACTCATGGTTATCATTTATTTTCATGAACCCATTCTCACATTTAAAATATTCACTGATCAACTAAAGATTACTGAGAATCATTTATAATGAATAAGCAAATTGATATTCTTATGGATTAAAAATAAAATATTTCACATTACAAAACATTGTGAGCTCATCCCAGTTTAGGTTATGTTATATTTCATCAGCACAGCATCAATATATAGTGTATTAAGCCTCCTATCATACATTTGTCATGAAATTGTGTTAAAATTGTTTACACAGATCACATACACTTTCTATAATGAGGAAAATCAGAAAAATTTAGAGTCATGTTTCTCATTGGCCATTTTTCCCAGACAGAATATTATCTACTCATCATCACAAGTCATGACTTGATATAGTCCTTTAAAAAACAGAAAGGAGACCATGAAAAGGGGAATTAATACCTTTAACAGTATCCACTAGAGTGCTGTTTTAGTATAGCTTTAGAGATGCCCAAAGCAGGAAATATGCCCAGTAGAATATTGCAGATGCTCATCTGTGACACATGGAGTTACCTTTTAAAAATGCTAATGTTGAGCTGGTAAGAGAATTCCCGCAAAAAAAGTGCTCGCTTGACGAGTATGAAAATCTGAATTTGAAGCCCAGAACCCATGAAAAATGCTGGTTGTGGTGGTGTGTCCTTATAATCCCAGCAAAGGAGTGGCAAGAACAGTCAGATCCTGGCTATCAAAACAAAAGCAAAAATTAAAACTGAGTAGCACCTTGGATGCACAAATATGAACATACCACACACACACACACACACACACACACACGGGGGGGGGGGGAGAGAAAGAGAGAGAGAGAGAGAGAGATTTGTGCATATTAGTAAATGGAAAAAAAATGAATGGTTTTGTGAAACCAAAATTTTAAATAAAACATCCATGCTATACCTTGAGATGATAATCTTATGGGTTTCTTATCAACATAATTTAGAAACACATCTTATATGATTGACAAAGTACTACAAACATGCTACAAATTGCTTTACATTTTTTCATAATAATCCATGAAATTACTTATATATTTATATTATATGTAAAATTAAAATGTTTCTCTAGAAAATAGTGGAAATTTAAAATTTTAGATCTTTCACTTTGTTTTTCTTCAACATTGACTTTGTTGAAAGACAACAGCAGCAATCCTAGGACAATCTTCTCTCATTAAGTTCCAAATACGTATGTGTGCTAGTGGCATTTCAAAATCTGATACCCATATGACATTCCTCTTTACCTCTGTCAAAATCCTGTTGATTATATTGTGTCTTTGGTGTTGTGTGGTTTTGCTTTTTGCATTGCTAGAGATCAAAATGGCTGTGGGCATGACAAACTAGTATTATACACTGAGCTACATCTGCAACACTTAAAATAACTTCCTATTTAAGTAGGGCTTACATACAGTAAGCCAGAACATTATTAAAAAAAATATATTCCTAGCTTATTTTTGCATCTTCTGAAATAGCTAAAAGTGAAATAACAAAAGACCACTACACAGGGAGAACAGAAGTACAGCAGTTGAAAATAAACACATTAAGAAATATTGCACTCCATGCATGTGGTTCCAATGTGATATGGAAAAGTTTCAATACACAGATTTGTTGAAGTGTATGCAAATTATTCCTTCAACTGTTTATAAGCGTAATTAAAATGAGATATTTTAAGAATCAATATATTTTAGTATAGTGATTTCTAATTTTAGCATATATAATCTTAAAATGAGGTATGACTGCTCTCTCTCTCTCTCTCTACACACACACACACACACACACACACACACACACACACACACACACACGCACACACAAGTCTACCCATAAATGAATCTGAGTATAGTCATTGCTTTTTCATTATTGTAACCAACCAAGAACACAAAGCCCAGTCAAACTACTTTTACCAAAGAGTTTTTTACTGGCCGTTTTACTAAAGGCTAGCCTTTTGGACCTGCTAACAATTCCTTATTTTAAATCCATAAAGAGCTTAATCCACTCACTAGGTGAGTGCTTTTGTGATTTCATGCTTTCTAGGGATTGCTTCTCTATACAGTTTACCTAAAAGTTGGCCTGATCACTTTTCTACATACTAGGGAATTCTTTTTTTCATTTTATTAATAATTCTATTTAATTGGAAATGGCAGACAACTGCAATAATGATATTGCAAAATATTACATATGCCATGGTAAACTGTAGGTGCATTCAAACTGGTGAGTCAAGGAGAAGTTCGGTTTGTTTGTCTGCTGTATTGTTTGTTTTGTTCTATATTAAAGCCTAACCATGCAGCCCTGGCTATCCTAGAACTTGCTGTGCATACCAGGCTGGCCTCAAACCTACAGAGATTATCTGCTTTTGTCTCCCTAATGTTGGGATTTAGTGTTTGTGTCACTATGCTTGGGTTTAGAGGAAATATTTAAACAGATATTTAAATATTTAGAGAAAATATTTAACTATCGCTGTTAATAGCAAGAGTAGCATCATTCTGAGGCTGAACAGGCATCTGCTGAACAGGCATCCCATGTCCCTTTTTAAAATGAATGAATGAATGACCTGTTGTCCCATATCAAGAACAAAATAAAAGGTATTTTAGAACATTATCAGATGAACAAAACTAGAATGTGCTGCAATCAGAGCTTTTATTTTATTTTTTTAATGTTCAATAGAAGCTACTTCAGTTGAAATGAAAAGCAAGTACACAGGAATTAATTTTTTCATTAAAATAATTAGCACTGACAGTGAACAAGTCAGAGGTAGATGTCAAAGGAAGGATTACGTTATTTCATTTGTGAATATTTTTCTTCTTCCAATTAAATATACAACTGTATATATAAATAGCTATGAATCTATAGGGATAGACAGACAGTATAATAACATGTGTGGTCTGCTAATCACAGCACTAGGGAAGAAAGAAACATGTTATGTGAACAAAGTTTCATATGGATTTGAAAATAACTTGGTACTAATATTCACTAGATAGTTGTAAATTAAGATGATATCTGAACTAGCAACAAGAAAAATGAATGTAGAGAAGTTTATGATAATTGATGATAAATAAGCTAAGAGTAGCAAAGTATTTAGAAACATATATCAAAATAAATTATGTCTATATAGCCAATAAATACAAAATATAATTAATATAAGTATCAACTCCAAGAAATTCATATGAAAATCACCAAAATGTAAGCATTCATAGCAATCAACATGAAGATATATAAAAAAATTACAAATGATAAGTATTAAAGAAAATACTAGAAAAGTGGAACCTACAAGTGAGAATATAACATAATATACATATATAGTAAACCCTGTAAAACATCTCAGAGTTATGTTGTTAGTCGCCAAGTTGTCTCCTCAGTTCTTGTATTTTTAAAGGAAAAAATTCAACCAAGAGGTAGGTAGTTTAAGGTGAAGTTTGTTTAGTAAAGCACTACTCAAAGGAGTAAAAGAGAAAGTTGTGAATAGACAGACTTGAAGGGAGATAGCAGAACACTGAGTTCTATGCTGCATGCTTTCAAATTCTTATGACTACTAAAAGAATGGGTGGCATATTCATTACATTTCAAGCTTCCTAAAGCATAAAGACCATCTGACTTTTATTAGAAGACATCTAACTCAGTGACTAATATGTTGCTTATTTCATAGTATATTCTGAATATAGTCTATTCTCTACTAATGTAATTGTGCATATTGAAGGAAGTTGGCATGGTCTTAGATGGTGTCTGGAAAACTGTCCAATGAAGAAGGACACTCTGTTGAAGATACAACATACCCGACTTGGTTAATAAGTCAAATACTATAGTTTATTTCTTCTCTCCTAAGGATTGGGCTGCAGATTGAAAAATTAGCAAGTCATTCTCACCTACCATAAAAATGTCATTTTATGTTGGTGGCAAAGAGATTCAGATAGGAGGAGAGAAAAGACAGGCATCAGTGCCTATGCTAGGGCATGTATCTCAGCCAGGCACATGGGGTGGCCCTTAAAAATGGCAGATCCTGCCGCACCAGTTGAGCCCCACGACGGAAAAGCCCGCCTAGATGGCGCCTGCTTTGGAAACCTTATTCACCAATATTGATGAAAGGAATAGACTAAGAGCTTAAACATACAAGCCTATAGATGATCGAACCTTTCCTAGCCTTGCCCACTCCCTCTGCTACAGCGAGCTTTAGATAGGCTAATTGAAGTGTCAAGTAAGCATGGACCAAAGCAATTAAACATCTCCATTATGCAAGCTCCTATTTCCTTTATAAAAGCCCTGCATCTTTCCTAACAAATTAGAACTGTATCATGAGGCTGGACTCTTGAGTCTGAGTTTCTTGGGCTAGTGACTCTGTCACCGCTCACCACCTCAGGGAAAATCTTGCTTCCACAAAAGACCACATTTTTTTAAAATTTACTTTATTTTTCTTCTCTCATACAATATAACGGAACAGCCCTCTTCCCCTCCCTCCACTTCTCCCAGGTGCCCACATCTCCCCTTTACCTCAGACCTACCCTTCCAACCAAACACCCTCTCCATACACTTCTCTCCAGAAAAGAACAGTCATCTCAGTGTAACCACTCAAACGGGGCATGGCATAACAAGACAGAACAAGGCAGGGCACTACCTCCTACATCAAGGGTGGACTAGGCAACCCAGCAGGAGCAAAAGGGCACCAAGAGCAGGTAAAAGGATCAGAGACTTCCTCACTCCAGCCTGTAGGAGTTTTGCAGGGACACTGAGCCATATAGCCGTGAGATATATTTAAAAGGGACCCTGCATGCCAATTCAGTCGCAGCCCCTAAGAGTGCTGGTCAGTTCCCTCTGTGGGGCTTGTTCTCCTGGTGTCCTGGACCCCTTTGGTCCCCACAATCCCCCCTCCCCTTTTCAGCAGGGTTTCCAAGATTCTGAATGATGTTTATCCCTGGACTTTTCCATATGCTCTCACCAGCTGATGGAGGAGGCCTCTCTTATGAGGACTGGGGTTTACACAGATCCATGAGTGGAGCATGACGTCATTCGAAATCATCTCTAGGTTATCCAGTCTCTAGTTCCTGACCTGACCTGCAGTTTCAGGCAGGGTTTTCCTCCTTTGACGTGGGGTTCTGGGACAAAAATATCATTTTAAATTGTCTTTCTAGGCCAGGTTCACTTGAACAAAGAATCCCAACAAAATTATACTATATCTGTTATATTTAAAATCTGACATTTTATATAAAGAAAAAGTTGACCATCTGGATGGCCACTTTATTTTTGACAATAATAGAAAAAGGAAAGTGAAAGGAGGGCAGACATGACAAACACACAAAAGTGAGCTTTTTCTTCTATTACCAAAGTAAGCAGAAGACACTCAAGAGTATGACTCTGTACCTCACTGAGCCATGTGTAGGTAAGGCTACAGCATGTGCTACCTGCCTGGACCACTCCCAGTTTGTAAGGGCTGGTATAGATCTCCTTCAAAGCACCAGATAGGAAAGGATTCTGGACTGTGGTACTAAGAAGTTTGAGATTGAGGAATCAAATTCTATGTTAATGAAATTATACACTGTATGGGTTGAATGTGTGTACCTCTCAAATTTATATGTTGAAATACTAATCCCCAAAAAGAAGGAATTTGGTAGTAGAGTTATGGGGAGGTAGTTATTTAGACATGAGAATGGAGCTTACATAGTGGAATTAGTATCTTTGTGAGAAGAGAGTGATTATTTAAATTTCCTTTTAGAAATATGAATCTTTCATACACATTAGTTATTCATGACATATTTATATAATCTTTATTTTAAAATACATTATATTAGTCTAAAGTAACTTTGAAATGATAGTGTGAATATGTAAATTTAATTGAAAAAACTTAAGTCATAAAGCTATATGTAGAACATGAACATTCTCTTTATTCTTTTAACTTTTGAGATTATAATATAATTACATCATTTCCTCCTTCACTTTCCTCCCTCCAAATCCTCCCATATGCTCCTAGTTGCTCTCTTTCAGATTCATGGCTTCATTTTAATTAATTGTTATTCTATGCATACATGTATTCCTAGATACATAAATATAAATTTTTCAAGCTGTATAGTGTTATTTGTATGTGTATTTACATGGCTAACCATTTTCTATTGACTAGTTGGTGTGCTCTTCCCTGGAGAGAACTTTTCTCCCACACTCAGCATTATGTAGTTGACTGTAAATCTTTGTATAGGATTGAGTCCTCTTTGACAACACTCCCTCCCCCCTGCTCATAATGCCCCACATACTTTATCATGTCTATTGTTTTCCTTCATTGTTCTAGGCAGTCATGTTGTCAAGATTGTATAAGTATCACATCTGACATTACTTAGAGACACAATCACACATCAAACAACTGATACTCTGGCCCTTAGCATCATTCTGTCCTTTCTTCTGCAATGATCTCTGAGTCTTAGGAACAGAAGTTATATTCCAGTGGTTTCCTAGAAACTGAGTAGAAAGACTCTCCATTTTGATTGGTTTTAGTTTTCTGTAATAGTTTTCATCAAGAGTTTCTAAGACATCAACTTTGAGTTTGGGCTTCTATTACTACAGAAATGTTTTTATTTTGTTTTACAGAACTTTTGTCAGTATCCTTAATGTTCACCCTTCTTGTTTACCTGAGCAATTATTTGTATCACCAAGAATCTTTCATATATACTTATTGTCTGAAAATTGTTCCATTTGTGTTTTTCATCACTCCATGGTACTATAGGTAAATATGATAACAGTATTCTGCCATTACAAAGCATCCTCTTGAATGCTTTAGTCACAACTGCTTTTATTCTGCTGTTACTTCTTATTGATTTCTCATCTCCCTGCTTTACAGGCCCAGATCTCCCAGGTAGTTGCCCAAGCTCTATGCGATATTGTGACCAGTATCTCTCTATCACTGGAACAATTTCATTGTAATAGTTCCTGTGACTATTAGCTGAGCCCACATTTTTGTGGGAAATCTGATACAGTGTAAATATGTAAAGAAGCCTAAGCATCTGCAGCACAAACAGGCATTTGTACCTACAAGAGTCTTTGATAAGCTGGGTAGTGGTGGAGCACAACTTTAATCCCAGCCCTTGGGAGGTAGGCAGATCTCTGTGAGTTCAAGGCCAGCCTGGTCTATAAAGTGAGATCCAGGACAGAGTTACAACAAAGAAACCCTGTCTAAAAACAAACAAACAAACACCAAAACAAGCAAACAAAAAACCTGAATCTTCAATTAACTGTTGACATTATTTTGGTTTCTCTCCTGTGGCAAATTTTCTCTTTTATCCTAAAGAATCCATACATTGCTTCACACATTCCACTAAATCCTGAAAGTCAGACTCCAGAGCTGAGTAGTTATTGGAGAATGAAATGTAGATATAGATTTGTCTGATACCATATATTTGTCAATAGGAGAACAAATGCAGTGGATACTTTAGCATTAAAATGTTCATTATATCCATAATATACAAGATAAAGTTGAAAGTATAAAAAATATTATCCAGACACAGAATATCATTGTAGTTTCACATCAATCAGTAAGCCTAATTTCAATTTTATTTATAAAAGCTTTTTAAATTCTATGAACACTAGATAAGCATGAACCCTTCCTAAGATACCCAAACAGCCACCACAAATTTCTATCATCCAATGCATACTAAGGAGGTGTGTCAACTTAGATTTAAATTTAAAAGACTTCGTAGAAATTTAAGAACAAAAATTGTAGGTAAAACTGCTCAGAAAATGGTTCCCCACTATGTCTGATGAAGCCAAGGAGGAAGTAGGGTATCACAGCCAGGTGCTGGGGCAAAGAAGAACTCTACAGTTCTGGGTGCAGAGGGACCAAGGAAAAGAAGAAATACCCTCCCCTTTCTCTTCTTCTATGATTCATTTTCATTAAACCACTTCTCTCTAGACAAGTACACCTGGAAGCCAGAAACAAAAAGAAGAATAAAGTACACAAAAGCCACTCTTTCAAGGCAGAGTGAGAGAACAGAGCCCTGAAAACAATCAGCAGAGATCTTCACTCCTAATTACAATGTGTTGGTGATTTACATTTGGATATAATTTCATCAGTATAAAATTGAAGAATAAATTAAGCATGTGTACATATGAATCTCATTTTTCCTTCCATTCCCAATGGCATAAGCGAGTCAATAACAGCTAAAGTCTCTATTTAAAAAAGAGCACTTGGATGTGAGAACATCATTTTCTCATACTGAAATCACACACAAACCAAAACAAAAGCAAAAGATCTGTGTGTTCAACATATTCAAGTACTCTATGTGTTCAAGTGTTTGTAGGTTACAATAAAGATTAGCATGTCGCTCAGAAAACTATTTGGGAACATTAACTTCTTAAAAAATTATATAGCCACACTTCTTTGAAAGACTGTCTATCTCTCAACACCTGTCTAACTTATCCACTTGTTTTGTTATTCATACAAATTTACCTTTACACTGTCTACTTCTATCTATGTCTTCTTTTTTTTTTTCCTGCACCATTAAGAACTGAGTATTAGGATCTGTTTGGTATCCTGCCTTTATACCAGGTTCGTTCCTCTAAAGCAGAATACAGGTAAATTTTAGGACTTTCCGATATTCATTTATTGCTTTATTTTGATTGATTCATTTAAATTCCAAGAGAAGGAGAAAGATGGGTGAGTGGGCAAGAAACTAAATAACATACCACTGTAGTTGTATACCTATTGTGCTGATCAGCAAAGAAGACATGGAGGAATTTTCATAGATGTAAACCCAGCTGAACCTCAGCAGAGGAAACCACCCCTCATGGCAAAAGCCATCCTGGACAATGGAACCCTGAGCCTCTAATCTCAAGGATTTTTATTGACATCTAAGCTCCTAGATGTACTATTGATAGATAACACACGCAGATCATGAGGAATCATTCGCATAAAGTCAACAGCTGCAGACAATACAAAATGTCAAGTTCTAGGCAGCTCTTTTCCCAACAGCACACAAAACAACTATTTTAAACTGGAAATAAACTTCCATAACACACCACTTACCACTGTATGAAATATCTAAGTAGTAGCAGCCAATTTTTATTTTAAATAATTTATTATACATATATATATATATATATGTATATATATATATATATATATATATATATATATATAAATGAAATGAAGCAGAAACATAATAATGAGAAACAATGGTAAGTTCAGATGCATACATTTATACATTAATACTCAGTGAGCTATTATCTGGTATTTTTGATTTAAGAAAACAGAGATTAATGAAATGCTAACATCCATTCAGTAGAATTGCTGATAACATAAATAAATAAACACTCTGATAGTCTGCTCAAAAATCATTTATTGCTTGATATTTCTGGATTAACCTTGAAATTTTTGAAGAATGATCTGATAAAGGACAAGCAGAAATGTAAATGATAGCTGATTCTGGGAGAATTAGTTTAGGCAATATTATTGGTAGAACTTAGGCAATTTTATTCTCTGTTTACCTAATATTTACTGGCCATATAGAATCCACTCGCATAAAGATTCAGGATTCCAAACTACTATGTGGCATAGGACACTCTCCAATATTTACATTTGGAAGTAGAAGGAAAAATAGATATCTGCGGTTTTATGAACATTCTCAGCAGACATTGGAATTGGCCTACATTGTTTCCAAACAAATTTCAATCACTAGAATTCAGCTTTGCAGTTGCATGTGATTTCAAAAGATCAAGTATATTACTTTGATGTTATAAGGGGAAAATGGGACTTTATCTCTACCAAAAAGTAACTAACTGTTTGTTATGTGTGCCATAGAAATGAAAATTCAAACAGTAAAGAATGTATTGACAACCATAGGACTTTTTATATTTAAAGTTAATGTTACCATAGAGTTCACTATTTTAGTGTTGAATATAACATTCTTGTCCACGTACATAAGCATAATACAAACATGCTTAAATGGTATAGGCAAAAGAAAAGATACCTGTCTTTGCATTAAATTTTAGTGAATTACTACGGTGAAAGTGTTCTGCAATGCGCTATTTTTTAATTTGAGTTCCTTTCAGCAAAAGCAGGATATAAGGTTATAGTTTCAATTTAAACATAATGAACTACATGAGAATAACAATTTTATGGCTACCCAAGTGAAATAGTTTATTCTTGCAGTGCTTCTGCAAACCTAAATAAATTAACCTCATTAATTATGCAATATCTTCCTTACTTTAATTTGAAATGATTAAATGAAGTCCTCTCCTAAGGAAAGATGGAAAGAGCCAAGTTTTCAAAAGTTTAAGATTAGTAACTAATGAAGTATTTTTCATGCATGCTCTGCTTCTTGTTTAAATTTCATCTGTAAACCAACACTAAATTCAATTAAGTCATTTTTTCAGCCACCTAATCAATTTCTAGCAGCTTTCTAAGCTAGGCTCACGCTATTTATTGATGACAGAGTCATTAACAAGGCAACTAAAGACTAGCAGTGCGCTAGAATTCATGAGCCTTCACTCCATGCTCTTTCTATTCCAAGAATGGTCATGTATCATTAGAATTACTATCACGTATTTAGTATAATTGTCCACATTTTATAGTAAGGACATTTAAATTCAGAGATAGCTGGAGTAAATTACCAAGAATCTTACTTTGAGAATAGTAGAATGAAATGCAGGCATTGAGTACTGCATCTACTACATGTAACTAGACCTGACTGCTTGATGTAAGCTGTTCTCAAAATTCAATATTCACTAGACTATTTTTTCAGTAGTAGTTCACTTCATCTAATTTTAAATTTATGCTTCGTATTATAAAGTTCAAAAATTGTATGCTATTGCATATGCCCTCTCACTTCCAGTTTCTAATAATACTATGGTTTCCTAGCAGGAAAAGTTTGCTTATTTTATTTCCGTTTTAAGTAGAATACTTGTTTGCTGGCTTTTCAAAGTGTGTAAACAGTGCCATCTTCTGTCTGTGTCTCACAGCACTTGGAAAGAAAGATTTGACAGACTGCCTTAATTTAGAAACTTGATGAGAAGCAAAGAATCTGTAGAGTTTACAATCTTGGCACAAAATTCACAACATCTCTGAACACTTGCAAAAGACTAATTGTTGAAAGGCCTCACTGGACAGGGCCATGTGAAAAACATTGTGGTGTGATTAATTGTCTGAAACTTCTTAGTAGCCATTTGAACAAACTATGAATAGGGGAGAAGCAAGAAGAGAGAGATGCAACATAAGCAGGTGGCAATTGGTTATAATGATTTGGGGTCAACGTAATCCAAAGTGTAAAATAAGCAGCTTCATTGTCTGCTCTGCCATTTGTGCATGCAGGGACTCAGTCTTCACCTTTGAGAATCCTATTGGGTCTTAACAACAAGCTCCTTTGTCAAACAAACAAGAAAAAAAAAAGATAGAAAGGAAAAAAAAATATTAAGCCTCAAAGTCTCAGCATTAGAAATCTTTTTCTCTCATGTAAAGTATAGTTACCAAAACTAAAATGAGTACAAAGACGTAGATAAAATCTTAAAGATTTAAACTATCAGCAAAAAAATTCATTCTCTCTCTCTGACACAGAGAGAAACAGAGAGAACATATACATATGCATCTCACAAAATAATGACTTAATATTCAAAGTTAAGTTCTTACTAAGACACATAAAAGCTCATTTAAATAGTTCTATATGATAATATTCATCTTTCATATATCTAGACTGGCTTAGCAGTATTCCCTTCAGAATATATCATGTTAAGTGCCTTAGAATTCAACAGTTTTTTCTAAGGAATTTGGTGATATGTTAGAAATTTCAAAGAGACATGACAAGCAACAGTACTTCTTTTAGTCAAGAATCCCTGAACAGAGACAAAGCAATGGTATGAGTGGAAGAAAGCTACCACCGATGTCTTTAAAAGTATGTGATTCCTTAGATAAATAACATTATCTTACATGTCTGTGGGAGAAAAAAGTGAATATCCAAATGTGGAGTGTACAATATTGTTTACTAATGGACAGAGGATGGTGTGGCATGGCTCATGCTTGTGACATTGAGTCTCAATTGCCAAGTTATATTTAGAAAGGAGAAAGAAGTCATTATGTATAATTGTACAAAGGTCAGCTCTACTTTAAATTTCAGAATATTTTAATAATGAAAGAAAGGAATTCAAATGTTTTTAGCATTGGTAAATAATAAATTTTGAGTAAGAAATGTTTGCCCTTATTTGAACATGACACAATGTGCATATGTATAAAACCACATATGGTATCCCATCGTGTGTGTGATTTTCATGCCACACAATAAGAAGATAAGAAAATCACAGGATGATTTGTTAAGATGAATGACACAAAGACAGGGACAAGGTGAGAAAGGGGAATCATGGATAAAAAACAAGCAAAATACATTACATTAATCAATTAAACTGTAAACAATATAAATATTAAAAGCAAATACAATTGTGGCTTTGCAAGGATGCGTTTCCTCATTATTATTTGGCATACTTGAAGACAAAGTAGAGGTAGCAACCACTTGTAAATTAAATACAATGTACAGGTGAAACTTTTCCCATGAATAGTTGAGGGAATATTCATTTAATTTTTGATAATTTAAAATCCACTTCTCTGCACCTATATTCTTGTTTTGGCATCTCACCAAAGTGATAGCACCTTCCTAACATTTACCAAAATAAATTTCATTTTATAAAAAATAAATGGCTTCCAAATCTCCAAAACCTTCCAAAACATTTTATTTCCTATTATTGGTGGGTTTTATGTTAGTGGTCAGTCTTAGATAGGGTAGTTGATTTGAAATTAATCAGAAAATCTGATATTATTTCTGTAAGACCTAATGCTTGACAGGTTCTGAGGATTACAGGGAATCCTAAAGCTGTGAGTGTTTCTGACCTACTGTCCATTCTATTCCACAACATCAAGAGGTTTTCAATTTTTATTTTATACTAAACATGATTTTTAAAACTTTATATTAATTTGGTGGTTAACTCAGAAAAGTATCTTTCCTAGCTTAGTATATGAGGTGTGTTCCAGAAATTCACTAATATAAGTGTGTTGTCATTTCTGATAGTACAGCAGTCATTATTTGATACAGTATACATAGTCTGTTAACATGTGAAGTGACATCCTTCATCTGAAAAATGCTTATAAATATTCATTATTTATTGTTTGAAGCTAAAATTCTCTTGACATTTTTAATGAAGTTGATTCCTGAGTATATATGTTGTGAGTCATTATGGGGCTCTTTCATTTGTGTTTTTCATTTCAGGTTGTAGAGGGTCTCAAGTCTCCTGAATAAGAAAGAGTAAGGCAGATGGCAAACACTGCTATGAATGCTTCAAACATCCTTACACCAATCCTCAGAAAGAATGCATATACTCGACCATGTTTATGCTCATGCATTCCTCCTATACCATGGTTCCCAAAGATGGAAGAAACCAAAGTACAGTGAAACACAAGTGATTCATTACAGTCTAGAGTACAACTCATTGGGGAAAATAGAGCTAATTGTCACCAGCACAGCTTTGTTTTGTTTGTTACTCTCAGCATCTCTTTTGAATGATTAATATGAAACTGTCCTATGCCCTTTGTCCAAAGCATAGCTTATTAAGTCAGTTGCAATGTAATGTAATCAGTTGTCTGATCTTCACTATTTCCTCCAAATATATGTGTCTCATACACTGCAATCCTTTTAGGGTGAAAGCCCCCAAACCAGGGGAATCAGGAGTGCAGCCTTTAGGGATACCATAGTCGAATACACTTACTAACATTATAATGTACATAGATTTGCACTCACTTATAAAGCTTTAATATGCCTTGATTAGTTCATGTGTACCATGTGTTTGTAGACTTTCTTCAATCTTTAAATCACCATAGATATTTTCTTTGAGCATTCTCATTCCATTTATTCAGTGTTCTCAATATGATGATATCATCTCTATCAGTAAACAGAATTATACCTAGCATATGTGAAAATACCTAATAGGTGTTAGCCTATGCATGCAATCATATAAAAACCTGAAAAAGTAGAACTAGCTTCATATACAAAAGTAGTTCTGTTCATTATAATACAGGCCAAGATGTCTGCTGTTTTCCAAGGTCTCACAGAGGGAATATCACATAGTTGAGATTCAAGACCAAATGCAGTAGGCTTTTAAGCTAACTTTCAGGTTCTTTCATGGGGGATGAAAATGATCCACAGAGAAAGAATTAATTCTCCTTTCCAACAACCTTTGCTTTAATCTATCTTTCTTTTTCAATAAACATATCTGATTTAATAGTGTTTACAATCCTTCTGCAGAAATCAATAGTTTAAATTTTCCATTAATCTTTGAATTGAATAGGGTCTTAAAAGTAATAAATTCAGAATTTATTTGAATTACATAGTTGCCATACAAGTATCAGTAGAATCTCAGAGGTACAATGGAAAAAAAAAGTTAAGGTTTAATATTCTTGTATCACATCTTCTTTTTTCTCTTAATGCATTAGAATTCAATTTGTTTAGTATATTAATTTTGAATCATTATTTCACATGCTTTTTATTGCTATTTCACATATCAATATGCTCATTTTAAAGATATCTAAATAAAGCTCCATGGGTTGAATTGATTAAATGGAAGAAAATAATTTTACTTTTTCTATGGATCACAAATTAAAGGTCAAAGTAACAAGAGTTGGAGCTGAAAAGATAACTCAGAGGTTAAGAGTACTTGATCTTGCAGAAGACCAGTATGTGGTTCCCAGTACTCACCTGGTAGCTCACAAAATTTTGTAACTCCAGTCCCAGGAGATCTGGAGACCTCTTCAGGAAGAGGAAGATCATAGCCCAGGGTATTGAATTTCTATTTGTGTAAAACAGAAGGCATTACTGAAGACTTTGAAGTAGTTTCAAAAAGGAAATATATCTGATCTTTATTTTAAACAGTTCATCGAGTTTGATGTAGACAAAGAAAAGATAAGTTTTTTCTTATGGCAGAGAATATTTTGACTACTTGAGTGACAGAAATTGAGCATGAAAAGCATGAGTACTCTGGCAATGAACAAAGGGATGTGCTGTACCTAGGAAGAGAAAGTAATTGATGTCAAGATGGAGGCATTAGCAATTATGTGTCCATCAAGTGATGAACTTAATACCTTAGAATCTGAGTCAAAGTGAAAGAATTGCTAGAGTTAGCAAATAATTCAGTAGAATTTAAGGTATGAAAGAAATGTAGCACACACAGTCGTGACAGTATTTTTAAAAACTAAGAGTTCTTACTTTTAGAAGGTAGGTTGAAAATACGTCAAAGCTGAAAAATCATTATAACAGAAGGAAATAAAAATCTCTATGAGAATCCATCACTACTAGCCTATAGAATAATTAAGAAATTGACTTCTTGAAGCAGAGGCATTATTACACTTTCTAGGACGTGTATATAATGAAAACTTCAAAACTAATTAAATGTTCACAAGTCTAAAATAAAGAGTGACAGATCTTCAGTGTTTAAACATTATATATGTATATATATATTAAATATATTTTATGTATATACATGTATATATATGGATGCATGTGTATGTGTTTGTGTGTGTGTGTGTGTGTATACCATAAGAGAAAACTTGCTGTTTTCAGATTTATGTTAAATATTTAAATGGAAAAGTCAGTTTACAGAGGTTTTGGTTTAAAATGTGAAAGTAATACATGATAAAAAAAATCTTTAAAAAAGATGCTGCTTTACCAATAACAGTAATGCTAGAAAAGATATGCTGTATGGTGTATACATTATGGACAGGAAGCTAAGATACCACATCAGAGAAAGAACCCAAGAGGAATGCTTCGTCTTTTCCTTCATATTCTAGAGAAAAGCAGGTTGGAATAAATGTCATTTTGGAATCAAGAATACACCTAGCAAGACACAACTTTGTAACTCCAAATAACTCACGAATAGATGTCTATAAAGGTAGAATCTACATTGTAAATTATAGTGGAGATGTAAACTATAAGTTACCAGTCACAGTGATTTGGGAAGTCTTTAATTGGTAAGATGAAGTATATGTCAATTGTTGTGCTATTGAATCCAAGTAAGTCCTATTTGGTAACTTCAGTGTTGGATTGCACATACTGCAGTAGTGAAATAAAGTCCTCATAGCAGTGACAAATAGAGAGGTGCATAGACCCAGAAACGATTTTCCAATGTGGTGAAGGGTTTATGAGCCTCTAAATGGGAAACTGGGCTGAGACAATGTAGTAGAAGCAATGGTTCTATCTGACCTCCAGAGTCCTGAGTGTCTTGCTTACAAATGAAACTCCAAGTAGGACAGGAATGAGAGGGACTAAGCTTCATGATTTCTGAGATGTCAAGCAGGGGACCTGGATATTGATCTAAAAAGAAAGAAAAGAGGAAAACAAGATACAAGTCAAGATAGACTACAAAATAAAGACTTAAGTAAAGATTTGAAAAAAGTTAGTAGAAAATTTTATCTCAAAAGGAGGGACAAAAATCTCAGACTTGCTGAGAAAAACAGCATATTGTCCCTAATGTTCTTATTCACGTTTCTCATGGCTTGTACTCAGAGACTTTTTCACCTATTTCTCTTATGAACGTGGCCTTGCTCATTGGAAATCTATATAGCTACTCTCATTTGTACATCTCATCACCTCTGGTCTTCAACATCTCATCTCCAGTCAATAAAAACAATCATAAAAATAATACATATTTTAAGTAAGAAATTTTTTGTCAAGTTAGAATAATAAGTTAAGCTTGTACTGTCCCACTGAAATAAATACAGTTTTAAAATGAATAATTTTAAGTATTCATTCTTGCAATGCTAAAGGCAGAAAAGAAAAAATAAGAAGAAAATATAAAGAATTTAGGATATGTGTAAAATTTTAAAATAAAAATCAAAACTTTTTGCCTACTTCAAAAACTACTTTAGGATGCAGATGAATGAGCAGCCTGTGAAATTTTGTCATTTTAGAAATCAGTGGATGTAAATGGTGTTAGCCTGTCACTTAAAAAATAATTTTAAAAAGATTTGATTAGAATGAAACTCCAAATATGTCCATTCTGCTAACTTGCTTCTTCTACAAATGTATCCTATTTCCCATGATGACTTCCTGAAATTAAACAGTGGCTCTTTTGAAACAAAGAAGTCATTCCTTAATCCAGAGCCCGTGGGCTTTACCTGGACTGATAGGCAATGGCTTTCTTCTGGACAGATGTGAAAAGCTCAGAATAAAATATCCTATAACTGACTAAATAATCAATTCAATTACAATATCTCTGAAAAATTCAAGAAATCAACAGCTTTGTAATTATATGTCAGCAACTATAATAATCTTTGGGCTGCCTTTGGGACAAAGTCCTTTGTCTAGCGTAAAGGGTAAGCTTTAAATTCCCATGAGATATTTCTCACTCACAAGTAGAGTTAGTGAGACTTAGTTGATGCTAGTTACAGGAAGGCAAGAAAATTCAGAAATATACATTTTATGCTTTATGAAGTATGACCTCACAGAGCTTCAGGGCACCTGCTTTACACTTGCAACAGCATTTTGAGCAGAAGGAAGAGAAAAATAGGACCAGTCATCTTGCTCCATTAGATATTATTCAGTAGTCCATACAACTGATTAACTTGCTGTCAGATTCTATTGGAAGTAGGACCAGACTTTGACTGCTTCAAAAGGAAAACCACAAAGTCTGTCAGATGAGATAAACAAGTTTATGAGACAAGTAGAACTGATTGCATTGTTCCTGGCAAAAATAATACTGGTAAATTTTCTGGTGCAACAGCAACAACGAAATTCTGACATTCTTTCTTCTACCTCTATTGCAGTCAGTATTTGAGCAACCCTGTGCTACAAACTTAAAAGAAACACATTGACCTTCAAATCCTCTTATGAGGTTACACAACATTAAAAAAATAAAATAAACAGACTTTCTTGAACTTAAAAAAATCATGAAATTAGAGCCAAAGTAATTTTTTTGTTTTCTTGCCTAAGTTAAAGCAACATTTGAGGTTTTTGTCTTGTGAAACTCATAACTCTGTCAGAGTGATCGTGTCCAGAAAGCTGAAAATTATTGTAAAGTGCTTCTAATTTTCAAAACAGTGATATTCTTTTACTTTTGAAATATTTTTTCTATATCGATTAAATTTAAGTTCATAAAAGGGAAATTCTCATCCTATGATTGATTTTAATGTCCTTTTGTAATTACTCAATTGTACAGTATGTATATATTTTATAATCAAATGCTTTGAAAAAGTTGGTACTGGAACAGGAAATTTCTGCACCTATAGAAGTGTTGACATCTGTAAGGTTTAAAAGAATTTTGACTCAATATTTCATACTGAAAATTG
The DNA here is from genome assembly GCA_026225945.1 of Cricetomys ansorgei. Lineage (NCBI taxonomy): Eukaryota > Metazoa > Chordata > Mammalia > Rodentia > Nesomyidae > Cricetomys > Cricetomys ansorgei. The sequence goes on from JAMJFZ010000199.1 coordinate 27,007,462, forward strand.
CGTTTATAATGTTTTAATACTTTTTCCACAGAATCTAACAAAGTAGACATTAAAAATGCATTGTTAGAAAAAATGGAAAAGGCTCTGCTTAGATTTGAAACAGGATAGAAGTCATAAACCTCTTGGCTTTGAGTTAAAAATAAATGATGAGCCACACAGCAAGTACTCAGTTTGAGGAAAATAAAATATTGACACATTAAGACAAACTGAAACCATATTAAAATATTTGATTGACATCTACTCTAAATCATATACTAGGTAAGCACTTCTCAGTTTGAAAACTCACTCCTATGAATTCTTTTTTTCTGTGTAGCGACCATCCTATTCTGTAAGAATCAGTTTCATGTGTTGTCTCCTCTTCCCAACTTGCCGACAATTCCTCAAATCATTCAAAGTTGAATTCTACATTCCTCCCTACAGCACCACTCCCTGCTCACTAAAATGTGTTTGAATGAAATTCTACTGTCCTACATGTTGTTTATTCTAGGGAAGCTCACAGTCTTCACCCTTTTTACTTCAACAGCATTGAAGGATTTTCTCCCTTTCTGTCACAAATCTATGCCTCTTGCCTCTCCCTACTCTAAGCATATACCTTCTGGGCCTACCATACAGTGTTTAGCATCCCAAAGGCATAGGAATAAATGTGTGATTTTGCTTCTTCAACGTGCACAGGCTCACTTCACGTTAGCACTTGTATTGCTCACAAGAATCTAATTATTTTACTACTTTCTGTTTCTGGAATTCACTAAACTCTTTTCTAACCAAGATATATATATATTTATCAGTACAAATCAATTTGCCTGGAATTTTTCAATCTTTTCATATAGCTATCATTTTATCTTATCTTTTAGTTCCTTCTGGGTGAGTCTTATTATATAACCCAGGCTGGCCTCCAACTCTCCATCCCCTTTCTTCGTTTCCTAAGTTGGTTATTTGAATGTTCAATCTAGCTTTCAAGTTATTTAAAAGGGACAGAAAAAAAAAACTCATATGAATCAGAACTTGAAATTAAATGCCACCCCTCATTATGTCTACTCATAAATGTTTTGGGAAACAGCCCAGGAAATATACTTTTATTCATTCCTATATGCTCAGAACTTTTATTCATTCCTATATGCCTCTTGCTTAGAAGGCATGCAAAAATACATTTAGAGCTATCTATAAAAAATCAGTGATCTTTACTTTTAAGGAACTATGATTCTAATCATGAATATAAATTTGAAATATTAAAAACAATCCACTACACTAACTACTAAATAGGAAATACATAAAATTCTTTCTGTCCCACCCATGGTATGAAATCCGAAGGTCAAATATGAAAAAAAAAAGAAAACTTGCACGTTTGTATTGATTATAAAACATACTCTTGAGATACCAATGAACAAAAAGAGTATTTAAAATGGAGTTATAAACAATGAATATAAATGAAAATATGGCATAAAATATAGTAGATATACAAAAGTGGTGTTGATTGAGAGGGTCACGGCAGTAAAGTCAGGACAACATTGAAGTTAGTTAAAATATACATAAAAGAAATAGGGAGAAAATGAGAAACCTGATTTATATATAAATACAAAATTATAAATGAATATATATATACATATATGTATGATAGATGACAGAAAAATAGATCAATAAGATAAAGGTTTTTTAAAGAACAACAAATTTACAAACCATTAACTGAAATCAGAGTAAAAAGGAAAAGCTAAGCCATTCAAGAAGCAGAGGCGGGAAAAGGATCTTGAGCAAAACCAGACAGGAAAATTAATGGAAGGCAGGAAGCCAAGTAGGAAGGTAGGAATGGATGGAGTTCAGGAGGAAATGATAGAAGCAGGTAGGCAGAGAAAGAGTATGAGAGAGAAAAATCACAATAAACCATAACTGCAAGAAAAAGCAATACAACTAAAATCACAGAAATACAAAAGATCAAAAAGATCATAAGAGACCACAGTAATTACATAAAAACAAATAAAATAGCATAGAACCAATACTAACTTTCTATAGAAATAAATAAATAAATAAATAAATAATAAATAAATAAATGAATGAATGAATGAATAAATAGCCTTCCAAGCCTGAATCATAAAAAAACAAAATCTGAATTGGCTTGCACTTAGAAATGGATAAGCACTATAAGTATGAAATGTTCTTTACTTAATGTCTGTTTAAAACAGAAGCAGACTTTTAAAAATTATTTTTCCTTTTCTGGAGCACATGATAAAATATGAGAAATGATTTTTAAAAGACAAGCTGTTATAGATTCTTTCATATAAATACTGTGACAGAACCATGTTCAGGTTGATCTGATGGCTCTGTGGGTGGAGGCTTCTGCTTCCAAGTCCAAGGACCTCAATTTAATCTTTGGCACCTCCATGGTGGAGGTAGAGAACCTATTCCTTCAAGACACCATCTGACCTCCATATACACATCGTGATATGTGTATGTGTGTGTGTGTGCGTGTACGCGTGCACACACACACACACACACACAAATAAATAAAATATAATTTTGTGACGTTTTGAAGATTGCCCTTTGTACCTAAGACATTTATCCACAGGCAATAAATAACTAAATGTATTTATTTTTTGTTTAAAACAGCTCAGGTTCCCTTGAAATTTTTTTATATTTTGCTCCCTCAGCTGCCAACATAGTCTAGGGAACCTGTTTGCTTTAGACTGTGTCTGACATCTCCTGGGGACTTTCTGTCCAATTAGAGAAGTCAGTGTGATTTAAAAAGAAAGTCCATTTTATTCTTTACAGTGTGCCTACATATGTATTTTTTGAAAAATAAATTACTCATTTCCTTGTTTTCTCAGAATATGGACATATAAACTTAGTTATAATATTTTTTCAAACATTTCCTCTTCTGTGTACTCATTAACATAGTTAGAATTGAATGTCCATAGATATCACAATGACTAGAGATATGGATTTCATATATAATTGTCAAGTTAAAGAAAAGTTAGAACATTTATTTCATATGTAATTATCAAGTTAGAGAATAGTTAGAACACACATGAAACACTTAGTTTTCACCAGCAAACTAATGGTACTGGAAACCAGATCTCACTACAAAACAGAATATAGCAGTTAATACTTCAAAAAATTAGAATTTGATTTTCCTTAAATTGTCTGTTGCTTTATTTCTCTTCAATATGTTTAATAACTTAAGACATTAAACAAGTGTATTCCATTCAAGATAGCTCCAAAAGGAAACAAAAGTGGATGCATCCACTGTCAATTCTACAGTAAAAAACTAAAAGAAAAACACATTTTAAAAATGTAATGAAATTACTGTTGAAAAGAGTGATGAGCAGATGAAGAGACAAGTGAATAAAGTATATTAAACACCGTGTGCAAGTGAATACACAATAAATCCTTGTATTCTTTCTACTATTAGCATGGAAGTGTCCAAGCTCTGCTGCCAAAATACCAGGACATTTGTGTGCTCCTTCTCCTGGCTCTTTTTTTCTCTCTGTGAAACAAATGTCACATTTCTTAACAGAACACAGTCTCTTTCTTCAATGTGCCCTATATAACATCCAATTTCTATAAGATTCCTTGAGCATGAATGGCTCTTTCTGTTTCTGTAGCCATGCTGAATCATTTGAGCTTACTTTTAGTTTTTTGGAACTAATGGTCATTTTGAGTTATTATAATGGTTCCTGATATTAATAATAAACCAACTCCCTAATAACTACAAAGTGGTACATCATATATATATATATATATATATATATATATATATATATATCCAAAATGTAAATTAAAGCAAATATAATATATTCTGATATTCTGATACCCCAGGGTATGCTTTTTTCCCATATTTTCTAGAATATTAGAACCCATAAAATAATTTAATGTAATTTAAATGTTTCAAGTGGTTTTGACCAGTATTGATGGACACAAGACATATTCAAGGTTTTATTAAAGTTTTATAGTCTCTTTTTGTAACTATATTAGGGTCAATATGAAAAACACAAACATGTTTCAAGTAAATAGTATACTAATTAACACTTACTGGTCATGCGATTTTGTATAGTCAATACAATAAATATAAAAACCAGCTTGTTTCACTTCCCCTACACCCAGTGGGAAAAAAAAAACAAAAATAAAAACCAATTAAAATAATTAATAAGACAAAAAATACCAAACCCAACCAAAAGCACACACACACTCTAATGTACTTTACATTGGTCAACTGCTCCTACCCATAGAGTATTCCTTGAAGTGTGGTCAATACACACAGTGACACTCCCCTAGAGAAAACCGATTTTAATTTTGTCAATAGGTATCAATTGCCAATATCTTTTTGTTGTTGTTGTTTGTTGGTTTGTTTGTGTGATTTTTGTTTTCAAACAGGGTTTTTGTGTTGTAACTCTGGCTGTTCTGGACCACATTCTGATCTCACAATAATCCACCTGCCTCTGTCTCCCAAGTATTGGAATTAAATGCATGTGCCACCATCACCTGGCACAAATATCTTCTTGATAAGGGATTCTGTGTTTCTTTCCCTTCCTAGTGCTGGGATTCTGTCTTATTTGAACTTGTGCAGGTCTTGTATATGCTGTTCACGGTCTATAATTTCATGTATGTATCAGCCCTATTGTGTATGGATGGTGCTGTTTACTTGGATCATCTACATTTTTTTCCTGCCTCCTCTTACAAGTAGATCCTTAATCAATTGGGGATGGAGGCTTGATAAAAACATCTTATATAGGGATGTGTGTTCCAAAGCCTCTAATTCTCTCCACATTGTTCAATTGTGGGTATCTATATTAATTACCATCTAGTGCAAGAAGCTTCTTTAGTGAGTGTTGAGCAATGTTCTAATCTATGAGTACAGCAATATGTCATTAGGAGTCATTTTATTACTATATTCTTTTGGTAGAATAATAAGAATAGGGTTGTCCTAGGCCCATAACCTATCTAGTCTCATGTTCTTGGCCATCTTCTGAGTGTCATATATGGGTTCAATTTTTATGGAATGGTCTTTAAATAAAAAAAGAAAAAAAGAAAAAAAATTTGTGCCACTGTTGCACCAGTATATCATTCAGGCAGCTCTCAGTTGTAGTTTACCAGGTTTGTAGCTGTGTGGTATTGATATTACTTTTCTCCTCCATAGTATACAAAGCATAATCCATCACCATGAACATTGGTCAGTACGGGTGAAGTTTCTAGTTGAGCATTTTTAAGAATTTTTTTTTTCCTCCAAAGTATTGCTTTGGCCTGAGAAAGTTTGGGGTCATTCATATCAAAGAAGTATCCTGATGTTTCTCAGATTAACTCATTGCCTTGCAAAAGAAGTCTCTGTGTACATTCATTTTTCCACATGCTTGCAGCTAAATGAAAAGTCAGTATTTCTCAAGGCTGGCTAGAGTATGCTTTCTGAGTTCAAGGCTGGCTAGAGTATGCATTCTAAATTCTTGTGTGGCAACTGAAATGGAGAAATGGTTATACAAATTTTTCATTAGTTTTGTGCATTTCAATAGTTGAGTGTAGACCCGATTCTGCAAAACCATGAAGTCTTTTCCAATTTATAAGATACACAATATTTTCCTTTTTTTTTTTCAAATACAAATGTTCAACCCTTAATTCTAATATGCGAAGTGACTTAGAAATAAAATGTTCCCTCAGCCTTCTGGATATAAAATTGAACTATTTACCTGATGTTGATTTATCTCTTTGTGATCTGTTTAATCTTACTTATTTTTAAGACTGTATTTCTGATTTGTATGAACTGAGAAACAAACAAATTCTGAAGCTGCTGCTACAAGATGTATAAAAAAAGGAAATCAATTAAAATGAACTAAAGCTCGTTTACATAAGGGCCAAGAGACTGGGCAAACAATTAGGGATATTCATATTATTTTACTAGAGAAAAAATATCATTTCATTGAAAAAGAAGTTACTAGCAGACTTTTAAAAGGACAATTAAAGAATGATACTTTAATGTGAAATGACTTATTTATAAAGTATTTCCTAAGGACAGTTTCATCTGTCACCACTTGTTACAAGGGCATATACTTTTGCTTTTCTAAAAGTATCAAATAACAATAAAATAATAAATAAATTAAATTAATAAAATAGTAAATAATGGTGGAGAAAATGTTGTGGACTTTTATTCTAGACAAAGGTTTTATGTATTTTTGTTTTTAGGTATGTTAATAAATACCACTTTCTGAAAATATCACTCACCTCAATATATATAAGATAAAAGCTGTGTTTTGGAAATATGATAGTCTTCAGTTAATTAAGTCTTCAAATAGCAATTCTTTATCACAGAATTTCAGCTAACAAAGGTTTTTTTGTCTGTTTGTTTGTTTACATGTTTGTTAAAATGTTCTTTAAAATCAGTTGAAAGGGGGATTAAATGGTAAATACAAAATACTACAACATCTGGTGACCACAGCTGGAATGGCTTGTGTTTACAGTTGAAGACTGTTTCCTTGATTTGAGTTGGAGAACTTTCCAGCTTTCAAAAATGAAAGGAAGAGAGTTGTAACTGCAGAACACCCTCAGAGGGGTTGTATAAATTTGTAACCAGAGAAATTACATCCCAGCATTCCTGGAACACTTGACTTCTTTTTAGAGCTGTTTGACAATTCTGAAATGAAGCCTATAGCTTAACAGAGGCCAAGGTGAAGCACCTGAAAAGCCACCATCTGCCCCATTAAACTTTTTCTTGTATAAGTTTTGGATTTCTTTTCATCTTTCCTTGAGCTCCATGTTTTACATTCTTCCCGAAGGAAGGCTTTCACCATGCCATCTAGTCTTTTCAAAGAAAGGCAGCTCAATTCTTTCTGTGCATTTCCATCAAAGATATTTGTGGTAAGTGCCAGGACTCAGTCACTGACAACAGGACACAGAATGACAAAGTCAGATCCTATGCTTTGCTAAAGACAAACAATAAATAAAGTGTGTTTATTTTCTTCTAAAAAATAATTTAAATAACAATAACAATAAGTTATAAGTGTCTGAAATTTTTAAGAAAGTGATTAAAATATGGAAGATTTAAGAAATATTTTAATTTCAGGACTGGAAAATATGGTCCTTTTTGAAATATTCCACTAAATCTGACATAAAACTTTATGAAAGTTTTAGGGATAAATAATTTTGGTTTAGCAAAATGATAAAATACCATAAGTTAAGTTATTGACCTCCCCAAAACTAATGATATGTCAGGCACATTTTTTTGCAAGCTAATAAATATTTTCCTATAACTTCAATTTCAATGATTATATTGTATTCCTAACTGTAAACCTTTACATGGAGTATATGACATGGGCACTGCTCCAATGAAATCTCAACAATAAACAGAAGGCTTTTAAAAGGGAGAAAAGATGCTGTAAATGCAGGAAGCGGCCAGTTTAATGATCTAAATATTTATATGAAATTGTGATATTTATTTAGTAAGGAGAGGGAGTGCCCTGTGCCTAAATCATAAGTGACTTCTTCTATAGGATCCTACATAGTGTATAGCAGTGGGATCCATAGCAGATTTGGGGGAAGTGCTCTGTTAAATCAGTTTATTTCATCTCACCACTCTGTTCCTTTGATCACTCAGTATATGGCCTAAATTCTTCTGAAACTAGTTGTGGGGCTATCCTGGGGCTGAGGTGGGGTAGAAGTGTGCTTAGAATCCAGGAACTCTCATTTTGGGAACAGAAGGCTGTGGCCACTCCTCCACCTCCTGCTCTGACTACAAGCTATGCTGCCTGCTTTCACAGCAAGGCACCACTCCCTCAAAGGTATGACAGACCTCCAGATTGTTAACCTAAAGCTGAGAATTATTTTTCCCTATATGACCGTATAAGGTCTCTTCCTCTAGTCCCCAGGAAGATACCTAGGTCCAGATTATGAGCACCAACAGGTAAATGGGGCTATCATACCTACACTATCCTAACTAGTGACCTTCCCCTGATGTTTTTGGTTACCAGAGACCTTCATCTGGCTATAAATGTAATCCCGTTTCCAAAATAAACTCAGTTACACCCTCTGCTGTGTGTTCCTGGGAACTCTTTACTTCCAGCAGCCACCGCCCTCTCTTAGAAGCCTCTGATCTAGGACCACATGAACCTATAGACCCACACCATATGTTTCTCTCCCCAGAGCTGCACTTCAGCTACTTCAGGTAGAAAAAAATCTCTCACATACTTCTGTGTGCTTTCCCTAAACTTATTTTAGAAATTACCTAATGAATTGGACAGAGATACAACATGGAAAGATCTTGGGTTACTGACCCACCATTTAAAGGAGAGTCATCTACCAAGGTCCAACCCCAGCAAGGGTTCAGCTGAGTTTATTGTGGGAAAGGGATCACATTTATAGCCAGAGGAAGGTCTCTGGTAACCAGAGACATCAGGAAAAGCTCACTAGTTAGGATAATGCAAGTATGACAGCCCAATTTACATGTTGGTGCTCATAATCAGGACCTAGATATTTTCCTGGAGACTAGAGAAAGAGGGATTAATAAGGCCCAGCTTTAGGTAAACCAGTTCAGCTCCTTCCTTCTACTACTCCTTTTTCTATCCCACCTTTTGTCTGTTTTCCCACGTATCTTATACATAAACATATTTTTTGACAAAGCCACTCATGGCAAAGATCGCATGACAATCACATCTTAATCATAAACTGAAACTTCACATAATGATTACAGGTTTCACACTTCAGTGATTACAAGTTACATATTTAAAATATAAAAAACAATTATCTTAAAACTCACACTGAAACACCTAATTTTCCACATATTTTTCCCACAGTACATCTATATCCTAGAAGCAATAGTTTTTCTATTATAAATTAACAGATTTTAAGCAAGCCAACAATTTCACAGTCAGCTTCTATTATAGCTGTCAGGTTGTTAGGGATTGAGTACTTGTCATAGTATCCTAATGTACACAATTCTTATTAAGTTGACACAGTGAAATCAGTTTGTTATTAACTAGAAAACTTTAAGTCAGTGGTCTTTCTGTTTTTCTCGGGTAAAAGGAGAATCTGCTGCACAGTTCTAAATCCCCAAGGCACACCCCAAACTCATCAGTAAACATTTTAGAAAACAGGAATTTTTATTTGTGGTGGAGGAAGTTCAAGCCTAAAATGGGCACAGTAATTGATTTGTTATTTTGTGATCATGAGTCTGTTTTTCATAGGTGAGACTCATGGGCTCTGGCAATTAAGCTTTCTCTGTTCTAGCTTTCCTAACCTTGACCAAACAAGTCCCTAGCAAAAATATGTTTCCTTCCTAAATTACTTATTCCAAGGCAGTTGACTGAACATCCTAATTTAATCCTGTAACTATATGTGAAAAACACCTACTGTTTTTAGCTATACATGTTTTTTAGTTATTCTTTCTGGAGTTTCAGTAGAGTCACCAAATTCAACTGAGTGGCACTGTCTTGCCCAAGTGGCATTGCACAAGGGAAAATCATAACCATTATTACGTGTGCCAATAAAACAGCCCAGTGAGGGGTTAGAAACTCCCATAGAACTTTGATACCACAAGAGATTCAGGGAGACCATGGTAGCAACAACCAAATAAGGCCCAGCAGTGGCAAAGGGCATTCAGGAGACAATCCCCTGCAAGGTCGAGGTAAAACCCTACTGTCACCTTGCTGAACAGTAGGCTGAACTGAAGCTCCAATGCTGGCTGCTATTCCCCTGCATTGCTCCCAGCAGTCATCCACTTAACAGACAAGTTACTTTTAACTTCTTGCGATCAAAATAAAAAAATAATTCCTAAAGTAAGTCATTGAAATTTCCCAGTTTCTTCATTCATAATAACTGAGCCACGTCAATCAACTATTGTGATTCCGTTCAAATGGCAATAGAAAATTTTCAAATACTGCAAGGGAAAGTTTATTTCCTTCTGATATATTGTTGATAGTATGTTAAAGATAGACTACCAATGAACAAGAGCAAGAGAACTGGATAGACCAAATCTATCCAGGTCTAGTCTCAAAGCAGACAAAGTCTTAAATGGTGATGGTCATAGAGAAAGGAAGGAGAACACATGACACATTGATGCCAGAACCACCACTCTTTGCTGATATATTGGTAGAATTAAGAAAAATTGACAGTTAAGGCTGGAAATTGTTTATTTGAATATGTCTAAAGCTTGGTATCTTTCTGGAATTTTTGGAGCAACCAAAGCCTGTGGAGTTTTGTCTTAATCTCATCACTGCCTTCTGTAATTTTGACTTTCCTTCAACTCTTGACTTAGATACAATTCTGTTCCCCCCCCCCCATCTCTATCCTTTTGGATCTTTGGATCTTATCCTTCAACACTCTATAGTCTCTGTCATGGGTCACTCTAGAAATGCTTCAATGTCATCACCTCTTTTAACACTGCTACAGTGTTACTATTCCTGCTGCCATCATTGTCAGTGCTGCTACAGTGACAAGTGTGCGAGATATGGCAGCCACTAGCGTTGCCATTCTTTTTACTCATACCAACTCATTCAGTCTACCCAGGATAAAGATCACAAATAGGCAAGGTAAACAATTCAAAAGATGAATTTATCATATCTAATTTTGCAACACACAGGAAGGTGTCCCTGGTTGGCTTTAAAAGATGTGTGGAGTAAGTACCCTGATCAGACAGGCCAGAAATAAGATATAGTGTGAGTATGGCATGTAAATGTAGAGTTTTAATTTGTACTAATCACATCATATCTTCCATTTCAAATAAGTATAAAGATGGGATCATTGTTTAATCAAGTTATAAAGGGAAAAATTGCACAGGATTATTCAGTTCAAATTAATTAGTTAGAGGGAATCTAACAGCATTTAGGATAAGAAAATTATCACTGTACTGTGCTCTAGCCATGAGAACTTACTCCTTTAATTTTAAAAGATGTGTCTTGAATGCTACCAAAGAGATTGAGTATAAAAGAAAATCATTAAGACAGGTAGAAAAAGGTACATGAAGTGTACCATATTGTTTTCTTTGATTAAAAATCTACATCAAAATCTAAGGTGTATTATCAATTGTCCTAGAAATAATAACTCAGTGTTGCCTGTTGTGCAGTATGAGGTGCTGTTTTTAAATATGTCTAACCAAATGAACTGAGATCTTGCTTTGTGCCACCAAAACGAATTTCTATACAAATTAGTATGAAGAGAAACTGGGTCTTATTAAGAAAGAGTTGTAATATAGTCTTTTAAATGGCAGAAGGAGGGGAGTTAAGAAAAGGAGAGTAAATGCCTATTATGGCTTATATTGAGTAATTCATTGTCAACTTGATAAGATGTAAAATTACTGTGTAAACAAATCTCACAGGTCCATTCACCCTTTCCAACCTCACATGCCTTTTTTCTTTTTCCAAGTGTGTCAGGGCACCAGATGCATGATTGGGGACAAGTTTTACATAAATGATTTAAAGATTTTATTAGAATTAAGCTAAGGGCAGTTATAATCTTCTTGGTCAGCTGTGCTCCTCTCAGCTGATTTCGAGTGATCATGTTCCTTTGTTGATCTCACATGATATCCTGCTAAAATGTAGCTCTACAATTCACTTACATCAGCCACTAGCCATTGTGTGATTTGTTTTGTTTTCTATGACTGCCTAGAATACTCAAAATATTCAACATCTATAAAAGGAGAGACAAAAGTTGTATGGGAACAGTACTAGTTCAAAAGCTCACAGCTTTGGAGTCAAAAAGAGTCAATTTCAAACAGTTTTATGATTTTATCAGTCAGGATCTCTAGGTTGGTATCTTCATCTATATAAAGTATATAAAAGAATATATTAAATAAAATTTATCAGAATAATTTTGCCATAAGAGTTAACATAAATCTCAAGGTTATTTCTTTGGAAGACTTAACTTGGACATAAACATAGTATTTTAAAATAGGAATTAATTGTATTATAGCTAAATCAAGCAAATCAAAATATATATCACATCACATACATTTTATCACCGCCCCATTTAGTAACTTTCAACATCATAATGCACTGTTATTCACTCTAATCATATGCTGTATAATGGTTATTATTACATTCGTGTGTGTGTGTGTGTGTGTGTGTGTGTGTGTGTGTGTGCATCTGGAAGATAAAAAAGATAGAGAAGGGTTTGCATGATATAACATGCTTGTGGAGGCCAGACAACTTTTAGGAGTTTGTACTAGTAATTGAACTCAGGTTTTCAGGCTTAGTAGCAAGTACCATTATCTACTATGTTGTCTTTCTAGCCATAGTATCTTAAATTTATTTCATCATTCTATCTAATATTTTGAATGTTTTAACAAACATCTTTCCAAATAATCCCAGGTGACTATCATCCTATGCTCTGATTTTAGGAGTTCAATTTTTCAAAGTGTTTATCTGTTTAGATTCCCACATAAATGATACCATGCCTGCCTTGTTTCATTCAATACAATGTTCAATTTTTATCTATGTTGTTACTATTGACAGGATTTCTCTTTTTTTAAGTCTCAATATTTTTGCTTATATGTATACCACATTTTCTTCATCTATTAATGCACTGAAGGATTCTTTGGGTGGTTTCAACCCTGGGCTGTTGTGTATAATGCTGCAATTCACTTGACAGTCCAGACATATTTTTAACACATTGATTTCATGTCTTTTGGGCATATACCCAGGAATAGGGTGGTTATCTCAAATGTCAATTATTCCTTTAGCTTCTTAAATAATGAGAGATTATTTTGTAGAGCAATTATGTTCTCAGCAACTCTAAGTAGGCATTACAGAAGTGTCCATGCCCTCACAGACGAATGGTTTCTCCTCCATTATCTACATGGATTAAGTGCCTTAACAAATAAAAATGCAAGATGACATATTCACCCATATTCAGTAATTGATAATAAAATATTCTTTATTTTTCTTGGAGAAAACTATATGGGGAAAATATATAATGGATCAGATAGTGTTTCTAGCTGATTCTTAAAGAAGAAAAATATATTCATAGTGTTTCCCTTCAGAATTCTCTTGTAAACAGTAGCTTTTTAAAATTATGTATTTGGGGGGAAAGGAAATAGCATCAACTGCATACTTAAACAAATGACTAACTCTCAGTTTTATTATAGAAAATCCAAGGCTTGAAACTAACAATAACTATAAAGAATTAAAAAGTATAGCTTATAAAAACTTCAAAGAGAAACATTTCTTTTGACTAGTTCTTCAAAACTTAACTTATACTACTGGCAGCATTAAGTGATGAGAATAACAAACTTTTGTTATGTACACAGTTTAAATGTTCATTCTACCTTCAATAAATAACATACCCATCAAATAGTCATAATACATTTTTTCTACAGCATCTTATTTAGATGCTTGACTACTGTATGTCATTTATTCTCTGAAAGATACATTTAATATGTCACTTTAAATGTTCATTCTACCTTCAACCTGCCAAAGATACCATCAAATAGTCATAATTTACACAGTGCTTATTTCTATTAGGTACAATAGCAGGTAAATGCCTAGTGATGTTATTTATTAGCTCAATGCAAGAATTAATCCTTTTTTAATAAGTCCTTTACAGTAGTCCAGCCTGAGAACAAGGGTAAAAGTTCTGTTACTAACATGTTTTACATGCTATCTTCAACAAAATATATTCACAAAGCACAAACATGTTAAGAACATTTCTAGGAAAATACAATGAATTAGTAAGACCTCCTTGCATATAGACTGTCTAACCATAATTTTAGTTCATACTCTTGAAATGCATATGAAAAATCATATGTATTTAATTGATACTTGGAAAAATGATAGTTTATCTTATCCATTAGAATCAGGACACTTAACTGTTTCATTAATGTTGGTTCTTACACAGATGAGTTTGAAATTTAATGAGCCATCTTTGAGAAGTATTTATAACCTAAGCTTTTATGAATTTAATTTTTAAAATGTAAAGACATACATATGGCTTTAAAATGCTGTTATTTTTCCTACACCATCCAGCCACATACTATATTGCTGCAAAGATAAACAGTTCTGTAAAGTGCTGCATAAACAATTAACAGTGAGAGAACTGCTGAGTATAAAGGGGAAGTTGGGATCAGTGACAATGGCAGAAGGACAAAGTACTTGCCAGATTCGAAAGTAGAATTCTCATCTACATTTAGAAAGCCTGGCAGAGGAGCAAAAGCTGATGAGAGTTAAGGAAACTGTGGCCTCTGTCATGCCTATGTGCCAGGATTGTGTTGGCAAGAAGAACCTCCATGCTTGCATGCCATAGACATGGAGGAACAAAAGGGTGTCTTGAGCATGGGATCTAGTTAAAGACTGAGCACTATAACCATATTACCTTGAAGAAATATTCTCCATCATTCTCAGTATGAAATTCTTTTATCAGTATAGCCTTGGAAAGCACTGTGATCAACTGTGGATAGAATTTTAGCCCCGTTCTACTTCCATGCTGGTTTTCTATTTGAGTTATCCAGTTGGGTGCAAATAAAGAACACTCTGCCATCTATTGTGACACTAGGTTGGATGATAAAACATCTCTGTACATAATTCCAGTGCTCCAGCATGGTCTGCTGAAGAATAACTCTACTAGCCTGCTGTTTCCCTTTTCACTTCCGTTCATCCCATGTAATTAGTGACACCTCCTAAATAAACTGAAGTCCACTTATATTAAACACATGTGGCCACTAGGTATGTCTAATCAAACAAACTTCACTGGAATGCAAGCTGCTTCCATCCAGCAAGTGATGAGTAATCCTGAATTGCACCACATGCAACTTCAAGACAAAGATGTAAGCCTATGCTGAGCTGAAACAAATCATGTAAATGCATTCCAGTAATAGAATTTTTGAAGAGGAGTGATAGAGCATTTGGATAACTCTTGGTGACACAAAATGATAGCTGCTCACAGAAGATGCCAGAGCCCGGAGGTACCTATGAACTTCCTAGCGTATCTTAGTGACTTTTCAAAAATTATTGAAGTATTTTTCTATTATGACTAACCTGTATATAAAAGGAAAAAAAAATAAGCGAAATAAAATTTAAGTATTATGACATCATAAATAGATGCTAATTAGAAAACTATTTGCCTGTAAGAAAGAAATTATAGTTAAATATTGTTTTTAGAAATACTGCATCATTACATCATGGATTGATATTAAAGCAAATATGCAAGACAATAGAATAAGAGAAAAATACATTAGAGTAAGGAGTTTTAGTTTTCAAAGTATAGTATATTGACTGGAAAAATGTTTTAGGAGAAAAAAATATCATTTTAGAGTCTTAAGATTATAAAATGATACATATGAATCTCTCAATAGAGTTGTAGAAAGGGTGCCCTCAATGAGTGTTATCTTAAAGTAGAATTTGTAAGAATTGAACAAGAGGGATAAGAACTTTAACAATAATATAAAAAATCAATTTAAGCTAAAGTCTTTTACAACCCAATATAATAGATTAAAAGCATAATAAACTGTAAATTATGAATAAGACAGAGATGTAGCTTTTGAAATTAATATAAAATACAATAACATATGTGCTATGGTACAAATTTTGAAGCCATTTTTAAGTGAGTAAAAGTAGTGCCCTTGTATTTGTGCATATGAATACCACACAAAGAGGGATCATTCTAAGAAATGCAGAAATACTATAAGTACTTCTAATTAAATGGCAAAATCACACATATATCATAATGCATTGTTATGCTTCTGATATTCTCTAATTATTATGCTATTCATTTGAGGAGAACAGTTCTTAATGTAAAGAAACATTTTCTCATAAAAACTATGAGGAAATACAATCAATTTGAGGAAAACAGTCAAGGCATATCCTAAAGTTAAATAAACTTGGCGTCTCAGGGACAATATCTCACATTTCATTGGACTTGCAGACCACCAAGATAGCTTGTCACAATTTCCTGGATACTGGCAAAAAGATACAAGGTTTCTTTCTGGTCAGTTGATTACTCACAGCTACCACAAGCACCAGAGTTACAGCTTGTCCTTGTTTTCTGAAACCAGACACCCATGCAACAACTTGATGAGACTCAGGTGTTACTTAAATGAGATGGGCTACAGAACATTGAGAATATGAGTTCCATGGTCTTCTGTAGGCATTGCTGGCAAAAGGACACAAGTGTCTCTCCAGAGTAAGAGACAATACTATTATCACCTTGGAATTTAAATCCACTGCCAAGAAGGGAACATCTCTGCCTTCCAAGGCTGCATGCTTGTAGAAGGATCCTGTAAATACAATCCTAGGAAAATTGGTTGATGATGTCTTTATTCATAAAATAAAATACACGCAAATTCTAGATATCATTGGAGGAGTGGTAACTCAAGAAAACCTTCCCCAATAATTTAAACAAGGTCTAAGTCAAATCCATTTGAATATGTAAATTAAAATTTTTCTTGGAAGTAACTATCTTAGACTGTAGCTTGCCTATCCAATCTTTGTTGGAATCTGTCCAAGGCCATGGAATTGAGCTATTCTATATGTCTCCATTTGACCTGCTTTTTTCCAACTTATCTATTAAAGGAATTCCTAAGGATGTTGAGTTGGTAGCCTGGTTTTGAATTGGACCTTTATTCTGATCAAAAAATTTTACTGAAATCTGTAAATTTTTAAGTAAAAGAGAAATAAAAAGGACATTTTGTGAAAATTCAAACAAGAACAGCAAAGAAGTTGGCCAGTGTGATGATAGTTTGATGTCAAGTTGACTTAAGCCATTGTCACTGGAGAGTTATACTGGCTCTGAGGAAACAGTTTTTAGAAGATTTCACCTTAATGATGCTAATCTCTTCTTAATCACAGCTGATTCTTCAGCCTCAGCTGACCAGCATCTATTGTCCCAACAAAGCAAAGCTTTTACTTTAGTGGTCTGGTATCTTGTGAATCACAGCTGATTTTTCAGTTCCAGCTGACCAGATACCACAGATTCTTCACACAAATGGCTCATTAGCATCTTTTCTCCTCTGAAACTTCATAAACCAGGCCTCTTATATTCTAAGTTTGTACAGAATAGCCCACTGAGCTCTCAACACTCAATGGCTTTTCTACTTCAAAGTTCCAAAGTCCTTCCACAGTCCTTGCAGCAACAACATGGTCATGTCTGCCACAGTAATACCCCACTTTTTGTAACAATCTCTATCTTAGTTGAGAAAATACTATTCCCAAAGCCACTTAGGGAAGGAAAGGTTTAGTGGGCTTATGCTTCCACATAACCATACATCATGTTATTAAGTCAGGACAGAACTCAAACAGCACAGGAACCTGGAGGCAGGAACTGATACTGAGGTCATGGATGGGGGCTGCTTACTGGCATACTCCTCAAGGCTTGCTTTTTTATAGAACAGGAGACCACCTGCCCAGGGATGGCACCACCCACAATGTGCTGGTCTAGTACATGTCAATCACTAATTAAGAAAATGGCCTATTTCCTGGCAGTTGGTGTCATAGGGCTTTAATCCCATCACTCAAGAGGCAAAGGCAGGCAGATCTCTATTAGTTCAAGGCCACCCTGGTCTACAGAGTAAGTTCCTGGACAGCTAGAGTTACAACAGTGTCATATTCTCTGTATCTCGATCAGTTATGGGGCTCTGTGTTAATTGCTATCTACTACAAACAAAAGAGGCCCTTTGATAAGAATTGAGAGATACTATCTATTGAGACAGTGTTAAGTCACTAGGAATCAGTTAAATATTCTACTCTTCTAGAAGAATAATAGTAGAAGGTTCTCTCCTAGACTCTAGGACCTACCTAGCCAAGGCTTCTTGACCCTAATAACTGTTTTGGGTATTATTTCCATCTTTTAGTGTGGACCTTAAGTCTAATCAGAAAGTAGTTATGCCTAAAACATTCAAGCCACCAAAGAATCAGTGGGCATATCATGCTGTTGCTATCGTAGCACACAGAGTTCACAGCTTGGTAAGATTACATTTTGCTTCAGATAGTGCGCAATTTGGCTCACAGCATTTTGAAAGCTGATCAGTCAAGATAACTCTTCTAGGTTACAAGCAGCTAGATTTCTCCATGTTCTATTCATCATATATGTGATGTCTTCGGCAATAGTATCTTATCATTAAATTTTTTAGGGTGATCAAGGAAAATAAAAATACCTTGTAATGATTTGGGACCCATGCAGCCCTACTGGACAACTCCAAAAGAGGTATCTAGACCCTGGAACCAGGCTTCTTATGTGCTAGCCTGAGTGTAAAATAGTGGCATCCCCCACATTCTAGGGGAACTCTTTATAAACTAATTTTACATATGTATATGTTTTAGGAACCTTACACTAGGTAGCCACATCATTTTTTCAAATGGGCTTATGAGTTGATTATCCTTTCCCATATACCCTCCACTACCCTGGTCTCCTATCCCCAGCCAAATTATGGATTCTTGTTCCGTTATTCCAATTTACTTCTTTATACCACATCAATCTACCTCCCATTCATTGACTACCTTCCATGACCATTTACTAGTTTCCTGACCACTATGGATATTTCAAATGAAACATGCATATCTAAAGATTAAAAGCTATCATCCACATAATGAATGAAAGACACATGTCATTTTCTTTTTAAGTCTGGGTTACTTCACTCCAGATGAATGCTTCCACCTCCATCAATTTATCTGCACATTTAATCTAGCTCATTTGACTACCTTTTCATCAACATTCCTGGTTATTGTAACTAGACCAGTGATGAACATGTCTAATCATGTATGTCTGTAGTAAGATATATACTAGAGTGGTATAAGTGGATCCTGGAAGAGATTTATAACTAGATTTGTTTCTAAGATCAGAAAAATATATATTAAGTATATACAAGTCCAAGTATTTTATATCTAATATACATATTCATATATTTATAATATATTTAATATTACATATTTTCCACTCATTGGTTCTAACTCTAGGGCATTGCTATCTTAATTACATGCTTGGTGCAGATAGTTCTTAGGTCCTCTGTATAGTGTTCTATATCCCACCTCCATGTTACCCAGCCTCCTAGCATTCCATGTTATCTTACTATATTTTTTCCTCTTATGAACTGTTGTGGAATCATGTTAACCTTCTTCATATTTATGTATGTGTGTGTGTGTGTGTGTATATATATATATATATATATATATATATATATATATATATCCAGAATGATTTATATGGTAGTGAACTAACAGATTGCAATAAGTAAGTGTTTTCCTTTATCCACATCTATGCTAGCATTGCTTATCATTTCTGAAGTATTTTTATCTTAGCCATTTTTTGTTAGAGTAAGATAAAACAAGGCAACTACACATATGAATTCAAAGAGGTGTGAAAGCATGCATGAGATCTGCACAAGTCAGACAACCTAGTTCCTTTATTTCACAGGGCACTAAGGGACAGGTATTGTTTAAACAGCATGGGACTAATATGGATAGCTGTCATCTGTCATCAACCAATGTGGTTTGGAGAGGGGAAATGAGCATGAAGTACCCACCCTTAACTTAATAGCTATTAGCAATTGATATCTGTTGGGAGAGAAGAATCAGTTTTGTTTTGTTTTTGTTTTGTTTTTTAGGTTGTGATCCCTGGTAGATTGACCATGCTCAAGAGTTTGCCCCAGACCCAAGAGTATTTGGGTGACACAATGTGGACTTGGTTGGGCTTTTCTTTTATTAAAAAATGATTAAAAAGAGAGAACATACAAATTTGAGTGGGTAAGTAGATAGAGGTAAATCTAGGAAGAGTTGGGAAGGAGATATGAATATTATCAAAATACACTGTATAATTTTTTTAAACTTAAAAGAAGTATTATTGAAATAACTCTAAAGCTGGTTATCAGCCTTCTGTATTTTATTGCTCTTTTTGTCAGCCAGCATTTCATGAAGTTAATCCTGCCAAAATCACAGACATTAGCAAAAATGAGACTGAACTACACTGAGCAAGATTAAAGGAGAGTTCAGAAAATGTATGTTTTGTAAGAAACTGGCTTCAGTTGGTTTGTCACTCCTTGGTTTAAAGATGCACTTCCTAAGATAATCACAGTTGAAAATTGATATTGATAAGAATCTTCCATTTTACCCAAATTTGTAACCATAATTTTTAGGCTATTTAGAAATAAACATGTGTTTGACCTCTTCTTACAAGAAGTGAAGAAACTGAACATTTTATTTTATTTCTAAACATTAGAGTGTTTGAGTGCATTGATGCTATGCCTATTTATAAATGTATTATGGGATACGGCTCTAGGCAACAGAAGACTGTAAGGGACAGTTTGTGTTTAAACAGCATTGACTCTGGTATCTGGCATAGAACAAAATGACTAATGTTGGGCATCCAGGATGCTATGAGTCCACACAAATGACTGAAACCAGATGTCTGTGGAAACTAAAATTAAACAGAGATATAATTTCTTATACAAATAATTACAGCAGAATGCTGTTTGTATGGATATTAAATGAGCATATCCTTGTGGTCAGAGGTCTGAGCTGTCACCTACACCTTCGTCATCCTGTCTGTGTGCATTTGTCTGTTGTCTGTATGCCTTCCTCCATGTGGCCTGTGTACTGGTCTACATATATGTCTTTTCCCCTGCCCCTAGTATGTGCCCATGTGCACCAGCATGTCAGCCTGTGCCTGAGTACCTGTAGGCAGCTGCCTGCTCAGAGCTCTATGTGGCATCCTATAGTCACTATTAATACAGTGTATCTTCTCTTGATGAGGCTTTTCACATTCTCTTCTACATCCTGGCTTCACATGAGCCTCTTCTTTTCCTGGTTTTGGTGCTTGGACCTCACAATAACTCATGACAGAGTTAAGATGTCCATTCACTAAACAGGAAGTATGAGCTAACAAATTTCCTCCTAATCAGTTGGAGACCAAGCGAAAACACTACAATACCTCAGGAAGGGAACTCTTGTATTGCTTGCACCAGAGCTGGTGTTAGAAGGATTGAGGAAACACAGCATGAAGCTCTAAAGGCTGAAATGTGCAGCATTAATTTGAGGATCTGTAAAATCTGATAACCAACAGTGTTGATATCAGCCTGTCCTAGAAATAAGAAAAGCAGAAAGGACATTCATGTTATTTTTTAAGTTGAAAAGAACTCATTTCTCCAAGAACCATTAAGCAAGTGGATAGACCTTCAAGAGTTAAGGAATTTGGGCAGTATTCTCAGAAATCATGAGCACAACTGTGCATTGCTCTCACTTGTGTCCTATAACTTCAAATTGAGAGCACTTGGAAAGAGCATAAGTACACCCAGTGTGCATTTCTGCACTACTTTTATCATAGTTGGAAATTCTAATGCTTGTTCTTCCATATTCTTAGCTGGAATTATAGGACACTGGTACTAGCAGCCCCTTTTAATTGCATAGAGAACATCCACCAAATATGGTACAAAGGTAGACAGACCAGAATCATTCAGCTACTTTCAGAATTTCACTCTAGCTTTTCTCAATCTTTATTTCTACCTGATCTTCTTTTTTAGATTTTTTTTTCAAATCTGTACCAACCTCCTCAGCCCACAACTATACAAATTCCTGGTAGGAGACACTTTTGTTTACTGTTTTAGAATTTAAACTAATGCATAAGCATACACATTTGGACTTGTGTTCCCTTTAATATGGCCTCCAGATTTTTGCTAGTTGATTACATTCATTTAGTCTTGATTACCCATTTCAGTTTTATCATTCTGAGTTTGGCCAGGCAACACAATTGGAAGCCACCTGTCCAGATACCATCATCAGTATAGCCAACTCCATCATCATTTCCTAGGCTTGGTCAAATGAGAGTTACCGTATTTTTGCTCCTAATACTTTTTGATCTTACTACTCACAAAACATACCATCTCTAATTTTTTTCCTATCAGCAAAACAAAAACTTTCATAGGTCTAGATTATTTATGAGAAATAAAGACTAAGAAGTCATTCATTGACTCAGTGAAGAATCAAAAAATGTTAACTATATTTGGACTCATATATCACTAAATCTAATCCTTTCTTCAGTAAAATGCAAAGACTCAGAGGTATAGGTAAATACCAAATCCAGGTTTTAAACAAAGATCCCTTTTTTCACTAAATGCAATTTTAGTAAATCTACTTCTGGAGTAATATGCTCTCATTGACAGTCAGCTTAACTTCTAAAGTGACAAGTGCTAAAGTCTGGTTTCTAGGAATTCTCAAGCACAATACTGATTGTCAGGGACATCTCTCTGTGTCTCAAGACACAAGATGAACAGTTATCTTCATCATCTATTTGTCTGCTGCTCTATATTTCAGTTCTGAGCTCAGTGCCAAAATACCAGCTGCTCTGAACAAATCTGTGAAGACAATACAATTTCTCAATAGTAATTGTCAATTTGGTGTTGAGAAATTCCTTGTTCTCTGATTTCTAATTTATTGAAAATCTTTTTTCACTGAAGTACCTATTTTCTTTAAATAAAATCATCAGTTATGACTATACAAGCCTTAAATATGTCAAACTAATCTACATGATGGTTAAGTAATGGAGTCATCAAGTAACCTATATAGTTCACAACAGTTGTTTGGATTACTTATCTATAATACAATAACTTTATTACATACTTTCTTTTTATCTCTATTTGAAGAATTTCAGTTTGTAAAACAGAGAAATTATTTTGAGAAACAAATCACTCCAGCTTCTTTATAACTAGGCATCATAGATATTGTGATGTTCTACTAAAATATTAATTCTAATGTAAAATATTGATTAAAATGCTGTTCATTTTTTATTATATGACATTCCTAAAAATGTGCAGTTATTTATGAGCAGCAGTTAATGATAACAGTGATATCTATTTAAGTAATGGTTGATTATTAGCATTTGATCTTGTACAAAACATATATATAATAATTTATAAAAGTACTCTGTTTTAAAACTAGAAGAAACTTGAAGACACATTAAATAATTATGGCAAATATTCAGAAGTGTTAAACATACTGTAAATTAATGCATCTCAGAAAAATGCAGTGTACTTTTCTTTCAACATACTTCCATAAAGGGAATACCTTATTAAGACAGCATATCTGTCTTTGCCCACATTTAACTTAAGAGTGCTGAAATCATCTGATAACTAATGTACTGCCTCTGTTTTGTTTATTACTACTGCCTTTCATTCTCATTAATCCTGGGGTGATTGAACATTGCTCCTTCATATTTAATTTCACTCTGTTCAGTTGATTCTATGTTAAGGTACACAGGATCCTAAAATTCATGACAATTATGAAAAGGAAGAGATTGAGGAGTCCACAGATGTCATCAATAGGCAAATAAGCATGAAATCTCTGTGACAAGGTTTTAACATTTACATAACATTTTGAAACGCAGCAGTAGAATGTGCACAAGAATTTCAATATCTTGTTACTGATCTTTTTGTGGATAAAATGACTAAATGTTCAGAGTGTTGTTTTTTCCTCATATTTTTATAGTATATTGGAAAAAAATTTCTTTATACTTTCTGAGTTCTTAAAATAATAACAATTTATGCATCAAATCACATGGGAAGATAAACAGAGAAAATAGTAAGTTTCAAAGAGTGGGCTTTGATTTTAGCCTTGGTTGCTGTGGCGGTTTGAATAAGTTGACCCCCATAGTCTCTGATGCTTGAATACTTGGTCCCAAGGTGATGGTGCTATTTAGGAAGCTGTAAAGGATATGGTCTTATTGAAGGAAGAATGTCATTGTAGGCAGCTGTTGGGAGTTTAAAGTTCCATGTCATTTCAACTTCATTCTCTTGGCTTCCTGTTTGTGGCTGAAGATATGAGCTCTCAGCTTGCAATTCTAGCCATTGTACCTGCCTACTGCCATGCCTCCCAGCTATGATGGACACTTATCCCTCTGGAATCAGAAGTTCAAATAAACTCTTTCTTCTCTAAGTGGCTTCTGCTCTTGGTGTTTTATCACAGTAATAGAAAAGTAACTAAGATAAATCCTGTTACTGAGGTGCTGGATAAAACAAGCAAAAATGATGGGGGATGGCTATCAATATGGAAATGTTAAAAAGAGAATGACATAAAACAAGGTATATTAAACTGACTTACATCTAGTAACTTTCCATTGTGAGTCTCTAGGGATTTGTCACACTTCTCTTACTAATGTGGAGACAGACACTCTGCTCTGGTAATGACGCTTTTCCTTGTAGAGATCAACATTGGAAGCGGTTATCTTCTATTGCTGACAGAAGATCTCTTGTTACTAAATTTCTTCAACACATTCAGCTTAAAATAATGTGCTAAATGGAAATATTTTGAGTGTCATGTTTGGGCATACTAAATGTCAAAGTGAACATTTTTATATTTCTAGTATCTGAACTAAGGATCTCCCCTCTCTCTCTCTCCCTCAGCTAAATAAGATAATAAGATAAGTAGGAAGAGATAAGTAAGGAAGATATCTCTCTCTCTCTCTCTTTCTCTCTCTCTCTCCCTAAGCTAAGTAAGATAATAAGCTAAGTAAGATAAGTAGGAAAAGAAAAGTAAGTAAGATAAGGAATATGATAAGTAAGAAAGATAAATAAGAAAATAAAATATTTTGGTACATTAGCTGAATACTAACAACACATCTAATATTATGCTATGTATTTCCTTTGATCTTACACCCATCAGGCAGATGTTATTGCCATGTTTTAGAAACTGAATGACTAAAGACTTGATAAGATGTTTTAAACAAATAGTTTACAAATTATTTATATTGTCTGATCCTAAAAATAACTAATCGAACTTTTTGTAAGAAATATATTCACTGGAGTCAAAGATAAAGACAACTACTCACAACATTCACCAGTTCTAGGGTGGACTTTGGTGACACAGCTGTCTTTGAATCATTTCTGCTCCTATAAGTAACCACTCAGCCATATTCCTATAAATAACCCCAATTAAAAGAACTCCTTGAACTTCAGTGGTATTGATACTTTGGTCTGCTATGGGCTGCCTATCTAGGATGAGTATATGTGTGTGTTGTATCTCCCCAGGAAAAGTCTTTCCCCCACAACATAAGTATAGACCAATGCTGAGGGAGCACTGATATTTATTTAATCATTCCTTCCAAACACTGCAACATAAATAGAAGTTTATACAAAGCAATTATTCTTTTCAACAAATACCTATGTAGTTGTGTCTGGGCTGGTCTAAGAAAAGATAAAAGTTTGTGAGGTCAAACAGAGTCACCCTAGTCATTTCAGGTAAAGCCATTCCAGTCATCATCACTCATATGATTAAGAAAAATGTGAGTGACCTGGGGCTGGAGAAATGGCTCACTGGTTAAGAGCACTGGCTACTCTTCAAGAGAACCTAGATTCAATTCCTAGAACCTACATGGCAGCTCTCAACTGTCTGTAATTCTAGTTCCATGGAATCTGACACTCTCACACAGACTTAAGCAGGAAAAACACAAGTGCACATAAAATAAAAATAAATTATTTTTAAAAATGTGAATGACCCAAGCCAAAGCCAAGAAGTGTACCCTGACCTCACTAGTCAACAAACAAAAATTAGTTGTCTGTACATTAATGGGATTTTGGTATTATATATGACAATAAATTACCTATTCAGTTTACTGTAAAATGA
Source organism: Cricetomys ansorgei (assembly GCA_026225945.1). NCBI lineage: Eukaryota > Metazoa > Chordata > Mammalia > Rodentia > Nesomyidae > Cricetomys > Cricetomys ansorgei. Next base: position 27,032,958 of record JAMJFZ010000199.1, read on the forward strand.
CTGGTATAAGACTTGTTCTGTTTTACTTCTACTATTGCAAGCTAACTTGTCAACAAATATTTTTCAGCTAATTCACTATTCCCAACATTACTAGCATTGGGGTTTCACTTTTCCTTTCAAGTAAGTAATCAATGAGTTGTCTCCTTTCAAAACTTTAAGTAATCTGTTGCTTCTCAAATCAATCCAAATATCATACTCAGACATGATGATTTCCTGAGAGCAGGTCTTGAGGTGTATATGTGGAATTTCAAGTCACAGTATCCTCTACACTCTAACAGAGTTTGGAAATATTGTGCATTCTCCATGGAGGAATTAAAATCCCTAGTTCCGTTTTACTTAGCCAGCCAGAGTGATTTGTTTCCTTTCTGATTTCACCTAGAACTTTCTTAATGAATGGCTGATGACACTGAATATATCTTAACTATAAAAAAATATATGTCCAAGTTTTCTGGTATATACTTTACTCTTTCCCAATTGCCTTTCCTGAGGCTCCTTCCAATGTCTTATCTTAACAGCTAATATGTTTCCTCCATGACTTCAATGTCTTCCAAATCTCAGCCCACTGGCAAGAATACTGTGGTACTTGGCTTCAGTATCTTGACACAGTCGTAGAACTTTGATCTGCTTCTAAAGATGTTATTATAAAGATATGATATATTAGAAATCAACTATATAAAATTAAATAATGGCAAGAGACCTAAAAGTAAGTCATTTATTTTATGCACTGGGGAATAATATTGCTGTCTCATTTTCTCAATGAGTTTATAAATTCACAATATGAAAGTAGATGATTTTGTGAGTGGTACAGAAAAATAAGTAAAGATCTACGTGGACAATTAGTTTATTCAATTCAAAATAATTATTGTTTTCTCAGTTATAGGAAACTTGTTTCCATTTATAGGTGCTGTCATGCATTTCCCTTTTCAAATAAATATTAATTGTCTATATGGAAGTGAAAATATTTGTGTGTTACCCAAACACATTTATTATTATGAGGTGTAGAGGACTGAATTTGAAACCCATGAACTTGGATAAACCTCAAATATATCTTTTATTCATTTGACCTCAACAAGCAAATTAACTACTTTGTAACTTAAACCTGCCAAACATAAAATGTGAAGATATTTATACTAACTTATGCTGGTGTAATCAGTAAACTGATGGGGCTAGAGAGATAGTTCAAGAGTTAAGAGCAATTGCTGCTCTTACTACTTAGTTAGGTTACCATCACCTACTTGGTGGCTGGCAACTATCTGTAACTCCAGTTCTAAGGTTTCCAAAACCCTCTTGTGGTCTTCTCTGGCAAATGTTGCACATTGATGTGTACAGACAAAACACTTATACACATAAAATTAAAGCAGTTGCTGTATATGTAAATCAGAATCACATCTGAAGCTATATAGAAATCATGTTCATACAAATGCTATAAATATATTTTTTGTTGTTTCTGTTGTCATTTTTTTTACTTTTGTCATGGATACTTTTCAGTTTATTTAGTATTCTACAAAATATATAATATACAAACTACAATGCTTTCTTCAATAGCTCAATGTGTTTAAAATATTCATGAATTCATTCATTCTAAGCTAAATTTCCCAGGAACAGTTTAGATTCACTCAAGTATGTGAATAAGCCCATATCAAATGGAAATAAAACATGACATTTAAACTCATTTAAATACCTGATTGAACAGGTTCATTTTCTCTAAAGCCTGCAACAAAGGATGTACTATCTCTCCTAACATCATGATCAAATCTTTAATCATATAAGTGAAACATTTGGGAAACTTTAAATCCACCAGACTATGGACTAAACTTTGTCCTTTGTCTACTGAGATAACTATGGTGTCCAGGTACAGATTACATTTTAGATTGCTTAATAACCTTTATATGTGTCAAGATAACTACATGATAATAGCTACTTATTTTCTACCAAGAATACTCATTAGAATATAAATTATATGGAGTGTAAAATCACTGGAGATTATTGTACTGTACACATAATACAAAGTGATAGTGTATTTTGCATTTACTAATTTTGGGATAGAATTAAAAAGTCGAATAGCTACTTCCTCTGAATTGACTTCTTAACTGGATGGAGGAGAGATGAGCTTAAGTCTCACAAAGTTACAATATCATAAAAGCAGAAAGTGATTGCTGGGGATGAGACTCTCTTCCATGGAGCTGCCATCAATTTTGGCAGGAGTAAGTCCACGCAGAAGTGGACATTTGAGGGGTATCAAAGTATTTTGTTACTCCTGCTTGATTAAAAAAATACTATTAAACTTAGTAGATCTCCAAGGTAGACTTATAGGATCATTTCTTAGGGTGAATAGACTTTTTTTTTCACATTTCCCTTGGAAAATCACACAGAACATATACATATTTACCTAACTGAAAGTCTAACAAACCAGAGTGACATAATTTTAGATGAATTATAAAATAATTCTAAGACATGTTTTAATTTGTGTTTATGTGCACCTTTATGTTACATATATTAGGATTACATACTTTTTTACTGTAAAAATAAACAAATAAAATTTCCTTTCACAAACTCACTCCCTATTTCCTTTCAGTCCAATCTGCTCTTTTTCACTAACCTATAGAATATTGTTCACATGACAGAAGATTTGCTCATGCTTGTAACTTCAGAAACATGAATGTAGTGTTAGTCAAAGGCTAAAAAATGAGATTCCTTTAAATGCTAATAAAAGGGTTTATAAAGCTGTGATTTTTTTTCATATTAAAAAATTATCATTTTCAAAAATTGTCATTCTAATCAGAAATATCAATTTTAAGGTTTCTGTTCCTTGTATTTGAAAATTATAGGTACCTATGATTTTTTAAATAACCAAACAATAAAAGATTTAGCAATTCAATGTTACCACAGAAAGTTTCTTTGTATCTCTCCTGATTTTGTTCTCCAGAGACAACCACTTTCTGACTGTGCTGGAGGTGCATTCCTCTCTTTGATTATCTGCCTTCTTGATAGTAGTGTCTGTGTGACATTCCCCTGTGCTTTGTCTCAATCGCGGATTTACTGTGTGGCGTTCAGTGTTTAGGTTTACCATAATGTGTTTATCTATTGTGTTTTAGTTCATTTTTGACAGTGCTTGGAATCAAAGCCAGAATCCTGTTTATACTAGACAAACTACATCTCAACCTTTGTTTTCCTGTAGATAAGCTTTTGATTTGTTCCCAGGTATAGGCTCCTATGACTTATATAGTCCCCATGCAGTATTACTAATGGTGTTGTGTTTGTGTAAATATGGTTTATACTCATATATGCAACTTTAGATATATCCTAACAATATAAACCATAAGATAATTCTTCATTTCCTTAAGTATATTTTTATGAACAAAGATTATCATTTTTAATCTTATATAATTTACCAGTTACCATCATTATGAGGATTGCATTTTGTGTCTTTCCTGAAAATGGTTTGCTTAAACATGTGGTCACAAATGTATATCCTACATAATTTTTAGGAACATGATTTTAGAGTATGTGATGATTAGAATATTTTTTTCATTGAATTGGCTAGAAGTCACAAAAATTATGTTTGATGTTTCTTTATGCATATACATTTAATTCAGCACTATCTGACTTAATGTCTACAAAAATGACTTGACATTTACAAGAACTAGAGGACTTTTAAATTTTGATGTCTCTCTGTTGAATCCATTAAAATTACAAGAGGAAAACACAAAGAGAACATGCCTGGATTGTCATGGGTTCTTGGACTATGGGTCAAAGCAGAGGAACCAAAACCAAAATTAGACAAATGAGATTATAATAGGTTAAAAAGCTTCTGCAAAGAAAAGGAAACAATCAACAGAGACAGAACAGGAAAAAAAATTCACAAACTATGGTACTGACAAAGGATTCATATCCAGAACACATAAGAAGCTACAAAAATTCAAAACAGAAAAAATTAATAAAAACTAGTGTAGTAGTAAACACATTTTTTCAGAAGAAGATTCACTCTTTTCATCTGACACTGACTTCTTCTACTGAGATCAGTCAGATGAAAGAGTGTGTTAGTTCAAAGCTAAGCAAAGTAGTTCACCCAGAGTCAGCCAGAATTATGAGTTAGTTGAATTGAACCAGAAGAGTCAGAGTTAAGAAGGAGCTAGTTGAAGTGACTCAATCAGCAGTAGGTCTTAGAGACTAATGCTGAAGCTTTCTAGGTTTAAATTTCTAGCAGTTTAAATATTGTAGATTGTATGAAGACTGAAGTCTTCCAGTTCTAGACTTAGATTGTACAGACGCTGAAATATTCTAGGCTCTGGGCAAGAACCAGTGATTGAATTAGACAAAGAATAAACTGTCCTCTGCTCTGAATCAACAACTATATCTGGTGAAACACTATCTACAGCTTCAGAATAGGTATCAACTTATAATTAAATTAAACTCAGGCATATCAAATTCTTAAGTTCTATAACACAATAGGGTGTCTACTAATAACAATTATGCACTGTACATATGCATGCTTTCACCACAGAGGAATTATGTTTATGGAGATGAATCTATTTAACCTGATTTAAACACTAAACTATATGTATATAAATTATTAATATGTATAGGGATTTGAATAAGCCCTGAGAGAGTGAAATCCTGAGTGAATGCATGTTATTGACATGGTCCATCTATGAAAAAGCCTTGTACCTGTGGGGACTCTCCACATGAATCCAGCTCAAAGTTGACAGTTTCTTTTCCTGTGATCCAATGTGGATGTTTATGGGTGATTAGCATGTTAAAAAACTAGCAACTACTACTTCTCTTCATCTTCCAAAAATTTAAAGCCAAGACTGCTTACCTACAGAGAGTTGCTATTACACAAGCATCCACTACAATTCATTATGGACATTATAAATACACTGAGGTTCTGGGTTGCAAAGATAGTAAGCTAAGATATTCTCAACATCAGGGTCCTCTTGTGAAAGTAAAAGAATAAATAGAAGAAAATTGACAATATAATTAGCTATTAGTTCTAAGTTAAAGCTATAAAAAACCCTCAAAATAATATTAACATTATTGCTTAATTGAATATTTATAACCAAACAGCTTTCTAACAATATTTGTAATAAACATACTTTCCTATGCAATTTCATCAAAACTGTTCATAATTTTTATGGAATTTCCTTTTGTTGTACTTGTTTGATAACGTATTTAGTATATTGTCCTAAGGTATTAATTATAATAATCATGGTTGTTTGGATTTACCAGATTTCATGATGGTGGTTGAAACACATATACAGAGAGAGAGAGAGAGAGAGAGAGGAAGCAAGTTGTATACTTATTAACCTCTCATATGGTATGTCAGAGAAACCGTATATAAACTTTGTTTAACAAAAAGTTCCATTACATTATGTTATTAAAAATTCGAATATAGTATAAGTTCAAAAAAGATAACAAATTTAGATTTAGACCTCTAGCTTTAACAATGTCATATGCAGAAAAGTCTCAAGTATGCCCTTTTGGCAATACTGCAATACTTGAGAAAATATGAAGATATGGGGGTTAATTTTAGGATTACTGTTCCAGAGGTTCTAGTACACATTTAATTAATCCCTAATATCTGGGCCTATGGCAAGGCAGCGCATTATTGTGAGTAGATGGAACAAAAGCCCTCAACTCTTCAACTACAAATCTAGGCAGAGGACAAAGAAAGTACAGTGGTCTCCTACTCCTGTAGGGACACACACAGTTTCTTAGGGGCTACCCATAAGATCCCATTCACTGAATATTTCTGTCAGTTTCTAGAATGCAACTTGTCCTGGAGATGCTTGGACACTTATGGGACATTTGTTGTCTAACTTGAATTGATACGCATTCACTTCTTACTTGAAGGTGATAACTTTCATCTCACTTGGTATGAGTTCCCAAGTTTTGTTTGTATAATCAATGTAAGATTTTTTTAATGTTGCTTGATTTACTGTCTTGGAAATGACAAATAACTGGTCTGTATGATGCTGACCTACCTATTAGATATTATATATTCATTGGTTTCTTAAGGTTCCATCTACAAATATTAGGGTAAAGAAAGAAAATAAAAAATATGTTAAAGAAAACAAGGAAAATATATCAATATTTGCCTAAGTGGGCACATTGATTGAGCATTAAATTTAGTTCTTGGCATCTTGGCAAGATAAAAATGGAAACATGACAGATTATCCAATTGTCATGATCTGATAAAAGCCATATATCAATTCTTCAAGTGAGATCATTTTTTCCTTGTACTAAGTCATGCAACCAATACATCAATTTAATGGATAATATATTATTAGATAGATTCTAGAGTCATATCATGATGACTTACTAAGCATATCTATCATAGTAGAATCTAGGTCACATTGAAATGGGTTTGTGCCTAATGACTAATGCTGTTATGGGGTAAAAGTTTAAGAAAATTCATTTGTGAATGGTTATGTAGTTATGAACACACTCAATGCTATTTACAAAAATGAAATTTAATATTCAAATGGTGTTCTGACAGTCAACCAATAATATTCACAATGATACACTTTTTCTACTTTTTCCTATTCTGGAATTATTTGTCATCTGTAATCCATATAACTTTCATGCTTTCATGATGGTTGGATTTCCAGTGACACAGCTTATTAGTGAATCCAGTGTGTTAACATTCCCACTTCAGTGACCTGTCTCTGCTCAACATTCTAGCAAAGTGAAAATGTTAACAGCCTTTTATTTAGCAATGAAAGGGTAGCTTTTATAGAAAACATGGAAATATGTGTGTCTCAGTTTATCCAGGGTGGTTCAAATTTAGATATGCAAAACAGAATTATGTAAAGATTTTATTGATATCTTAGATCAAGTTCAATAATTGATCAATCAGAAACTTAGAAAAAAATAACATTCTATTGATGAAAAACAGTAGATTCTTCCCTCACAGTTCTAGAGTGTAGGACATAATAAAATCAAGTCCCTGGTAGACTTAATATCAATTTCTTTATGGATATCATTTTCTAACAGTGTTTTTACACAGTGGAAAGGGTTAGAGATATCTTTTATAAATGAAATCTTATTCCACAGGGACACAACCTGGAGACCAAATAATAAGGCAAATCTCTTTTAAGGATATAACGTCAACACATCAATTTTTGGAAAAGACAAATATTCATAGCATTATGTTCAAACTGTTTCAATTTTCTCCCAAGTAGGGAGAATACTCAAAAAGTATCAATTTGACAGACAATTCTTTTACTAAAGAATTCACCTATTTCTCATTCTTACCTTATTCATATGTGTGTGTTTATTGATTTATGCATATGTACGTATATGTATTTTTGACATGTACACATATATTTGTAATACATATCATATATATGTTTATATAATCATCTGCCATAATAAACAATTATAACAGAGAATTCTCATCAGTACTGTTGTAGTGCTCAGATACACAGTTGAATGCATCTGTCAGCTCTCTCCCTCTTAAGATTACTTGGTGTAAACTGGTTATTTGAGTGTATCAGCTTCAGTCATCCTTAATCCTCCAAGATAACATTCAGAGGATGAAATAAAATGGAAAAGCTAATCCCTCTTTCTTCCTATCACTCTTATTGTGAGCAGGAAGATCAGCCTTGATAGCAGATTAGTGAATGCCACATACTCTAGCTGAGACATCACAAATTGTATTTAGCACAAAAATATATTTTATCTGTAAACAACATTTGCTGAATCCATATTTCCCATAAATGCCCTGCCATGGTGCTGTGTTTTCTTCATCATATCTCCAGTTTATTATTGTAATTCCCCATTTGCCTAAGTTCCAAGAATTTGCATCTATCACTTGGAACTGTGTATCATAGAGGTTCACCACCATTCTTGGAAACCGGAATTTGATTGTAGTGCTACATTTGCTAATATATATGCCAGGTAACTACCTTGTGGCTTTACTTATTTGGTCTTAGCTCACTTATAGATACTGCCGGCATCACAGATGTCTAAAACCTTACCTTAAATTTCAAATTGCCAGCTTTGAGCACATATCTTTACAGCAGGTTCCTTAGATTCCTATGACCTGGTTCCTCAGGGTTAGACTTTGATAATATTTCATCTTAGTTAGCAGAAAAAATGTTGAATTTGTTAGAGGTATATATTTTCCTGAATTTCACATGCTTCAATGAACCAAAGATAATTTCTTCTCATATATATTAGCTGGTTTATGCCTAAAGAAAAAAAAATCACTGATTTCTATCAGTTTAATCAAGTGAATTTGAATTCAACTCCAATGTGTCTCCTATATCAGAGCATTTAACCGTTCAAGTACCTTGGAGAGAAAGATATTCCAAAATCTCAACTGAATTTAGTGAAAATAAATATACATCATTATTAGCCATCTACTTAGAAAAAACATAAATAATGTTAAGAAAAAGCCAAGTCAAGAATAAAGTCTGAAAAGTAAATCAATAGCTATGCAGTTCATTGATTCTACCCCAAGCAAAACTGTACTGGCTACTAAATACAAATCAGAGGAAAATCATACATTCTCACTAATGTCTAGCATGTTTTCCTCTGGCAGAGGAACCAAGACTGTCTATAACTCATTTAACAGAAAGAAGATCAAGAAGTCGTTGGCAGATACAGGTATTTCTATCTTCATAGAACACATACTTAAAGAGAGAAGGCATGGCTCAATCATGCATTTGCTCATCTAAATATAAGTATTATTAGTGGTGCCAAATATGTCTTGTTCTTTCATAACTCTAAAGGATGAGGCTTAATTCTCTCCTCAGAAATAAAAAAGACTAATCATTTATTGAACTCCTTATCTGATAAAATGATTCCTGTAGCCAACTAATGTTGGGGCTTAATCCCAGTAGTTGTTCTTGTCACCAAGAAGAGAAAGAACTGAAAATCCTGAGCATAAAATATGAAAACTTATAGCTCTCAAAGGTCTATGCTGTTTTCCAGGCAGGGAGTATGTTGTTATCTTCAATAGAAAAGAGTGGGCCATTTCTTTCAGAATAGTTTATGGAATCTGTGAATTAGTTCAGATATCCTTTTACAGGACTAACTCATTTTCATTTCTCAGTCTGAGTTTTGATTTTCATATAGAACAACTTCTCTGATTCTCTAATCTTTAGAACTCTGGTAATACAAACATTAAGCCTCTGACATGTTGTCAGGTTGCATGCTCCCTAGGTGCTTCTCACCCTTGCTACACTACTAAGGAAGCTTTCTAATATGCACACTAGTTTTTAATTACCTTTCATTCACTCATGACTTTTGATAACCTTTCTTCAAAGCATAAATTGTTTTACCTGCAAGCCTCTTGACCTCACTATTTTTCATATTAAGCATGTCTCAACATGAAGAGAAGTTTTTTGACCTATATTTGACCCTAATGATATATCATTCCAATTTTTCCTGATTGGTGGTTTTAGTTGCATTGCTCTCTAGTATCATACTCATTTCGAGATCATCTATGGTCATCACTCTCAAGTATTGGCCTCAGCTGTGAGCTAGAAGATGGTCAAACTCTTGAATTCTTCCATCTCTTTATGTAACTCATCATGGTGCCAATAATTGAAGTTTGATTTCCCTGTGAAACAAGATCTGAGAAAAATACATAAGAATTTTACTCTACTGTGCCCAACAACTTTTGAAAGCACTGAAATTCAGCATGTCAGAAAGAGAAGTTGATATATTTTTCAGTCCAAATGAAGGAACCTGCAAATCAACAAGATGCTCTGAGTGTGTTTGGCTTCTTCAGCACTGTCTTGACTAACAGAAAGTAGGTCTTCATGGAATTCAAGCTGTCATTGGGAAGGAAAAATTACAGAGAGCTAAGCAGATGTTCCCAGGATAAGCCAATACACAAAAAGAACTGTCATCTGAAGGACCATAGCCTGTACTATTCTAAGAAACAAGAGGATGATTACACCTTTTATTCTTGATGGACAGTCTGAGTAGTACATCACTAAATCCACTTTGGACATTTAGAAAGTAGTTAAGAGTGTCTAGTATGTGCAGCCACATGCAAAAGAATGAGGAATGATGGCATGCCAGACTATGGCAGATGGGCATGACCACCTCAGGAAGTTTTGCAGGCTTTCTATGGTTATCCAGGATCTCGTAACCACCCTGCACTCTGGAAAGGGGCCACAGTCTATGAAAGACACTAGATTACATAGCTTTACTCAATATTTAGAAGTATAGGAAATGCCTTCTGGTTCTAATTACTCATAGTGAGGCCTAATTTGTCAGGTTTTGGATATAGTTCTCTGTGTAACTAGCCTCACTTAAGAGGATGACCATAAGTTCCAGGCTCCTAGAGTCATGGTTACTTCTGCCAAACTGGCTATAAACTTCAGGATACTTATAATACCCTTAGTTTGATAATTAATTTAAATGACTCATAGATTTCAGGAGCATATTATATTTATAATTCTGATTTTATTGTAACACAGAGGCTGCAAATCCAAAATAACCAAAAGAAATACATAAAGGGATCTACCTGATTTAAAATCCTAGGAACCTCTACATATGGAGTACAAAAATTTCACTTTCTGTACACAGATATGCAATGATGCACAGAGTGCTGCCAATAAGACTTTTGAAATACTGGAGTTGATTCTATACTTAATTTATATGAATTATATCTGCACTCTGGTTTAAGGCACACCTTGAATATGAAAAATTACATGTGTTATGATAAAACACAATTAATAATCACCAAATAACAGAGGAGAAAAAGTCCCCACTAAAAATCTTTCACCATCGAATGAAACCTCCAGTTCTGGGAAACGGTTACATCAATTGAGTTATTGGCCAAAGAGGCCTCAGGGACCTATACAAACCCATGCTATTGCAAAGGCTATTGGTTGTGGTTATCCACAAACTGATAGTAAGTCTTTATTTGTGAAAGAAAACACTTACATAATTAATTAGATATGGAAAAGTTGAGATGGTGCCTACCTAGCATCTTTATTCCTATTGACTAGAAGGTACTCTGCACACTACCAGAGGAGAAATGCAAACACCAATACAGTTATAATACCAATGGTCTACAATGGTGACCTGCCTACAAGGTACAGTGGTACAATAATGGCACAAACATCTAAAACATCTAAGAATAACCAACCAATATCTGTTTTGACATAAGGCCCACTCCATGAGATAGAAAACACACTTGACACAGCTCAGGTAGTCAAGAACCTGAGAAAAGATATACCATAGACCTAGGGAAAAACAAAATATTGTTTTTCTGCTAAGGGTTTTCTGCTAAAGAAAATATTATTTTCTACTAAAATAAAAAGTTATTTTATTACAATAAAATAACTCCTAGTGACATCTGCTATACCCACAGATCAATAGCTTGCTCAGCCATCAGCAGAGAAGCTTCCTCCTGCAGTAGATGGGAACAAATATTGAGACCCTCAACTCAACAGTGTGCAGAGTGGGAGACACTTTTGAACACTTGGTCCTTCATGGATGTCTCCATAAAATCCCTCCCCTCAGGGCTCAAGGAATTCTATGGAAGAGGGAGAAGAAGGATTATAAAAGCCAGTGGTGATGAAAGACACCAAGGAAACAAGGTCCTCTAGACATAGTAGGACGAATGCACATATGAATTTACAGAGACCATGGAAGCATGCACAGGGCCTGCACAGGTCTTTGCCAGATGGAGTTCCAGTGCTGAGAGAGAAAACAGACATGGACTCCAATCCATAACTCCTCACAAAGAAAAAAATAGTATTCTCCAATGAAGTGTCATTGGGTATACAAACCATACTTAAGGGCAGGCGTCATGTCTAACACTAAATGGCCAACACAAAATAAACTCAATTTGGAGTTTGTTTTTTGTTTGTTTGGTTTTTTTTTTTGCATTACAGGTCTTCTGCTTGTATAATGTATTTTCCAATTTTGTGGCTTTTATGGGATTTTTTGGCTTTTATGTGTGCAAATGTATGCATCTCTAACTCTGTATGTGTTACTTGTTTCCCCCTCTCCTTTGCATACTTTTAAAAATTTTCTATTTGATTGAGGTTTTTGCCTATTCTTGTTTTTATTTCATTTTATGTATCTGTCTGTTTCTAATGAGAGAGAGGAGAGAAACAAAGGATGCACATTTGGGTGAACAGAGAGGTATGGAAGAGCTAGAAAGAGTTTGGGGATGAGGAAACTATGATCAGAATATACTGTTTGAAAAAAAAAACCTATATTTTATTTAAAAGAAAAGAAGTGAGAAAAAAACAACAACATCAAAAAAGAATTTTGTTAGTAATGTACTCAATAGTGGTCTGTTCACATAGTTATCAATTCATGTGTGTTATGTAAATCATGGTACCACAAGTTGCAGACAGGATCTCTCACTTGTACCTCGGAGAGTTCATACTCTTGACTCAGTGTATCTGTAATTTACTGTGAGTAAAACCTAATGAGATAGAATTATTAGAGTGTGAAAAGATTTATCCAAGAACTACTGGCTGTAATAACCAAGGTAGCTATAATTTAGATGGAATGTAGTGTTTTGTAAAGTATGCTAAGTCATATAAGGTTAGGAACAAACTCAAGGTAGGCAAGATATATGTCATTTATAGAAGCATCATAAAGACCATATACATTTCCTCACCAAAAAAGAAAAGAAAAGAAATGCTGATCAAGGCTGCAAAAATAAAGAACTGAAACCTTAAATAGTCTCAAAATAATCATAGAAGACAATAATGAAAACATTCCTTGCAGAGTTTGTCCCTGGAGAGCAAATGTTTTAATGTTAGTCTTTCTAGGCAAAAGCAAATGTGGCCATGTCTATAGTAAAATTCATGGAGCAATGCCTGAAGGTCAATGGACATGGTACAGCTAATATCTTGGAACCAACCTTAAGGTGATAAATTAGCAAGCTCTTTGTCTGGGAGGAAGCTATTGCTCTGATTGTGTTACTATTCACCTTGATGTGAAAGTACAAATAAATTATTTTGTGAAAACTCCCAGAAGCACATAAGCTTTTGCTTAGTTACTATTACTTTTTTTCCTGAGAACATGATCACATTTTGAATGCTTTCTCTGTTTTTGATCATTTTATAGGTCGAAGCTAAATAATATTGAAGAATCACTTTGGTGAGTACTCACCAAATACACAGGGAAACTTTTTTTAATTTGGTTTGAATATTGTAATATAGAAGGCCACAGAGATACGCCAAAATATAAAATATTTTATTATTTTAATTCAACCTATTGGAAAAAGGAAAAGGATAATAGCTCAGATTCTTTAATTGTATAAAAATGTGACTGGACATAGACTACAGGAGAGAGAAGATAGAAATTAATTCATTATTGACCAAGATGCTAAGAGCATACAGTGTAAAAAAAAAAAGCAATCTCTTTCAACAATGCTCCTGGCTAAACTGGAGACAGACAAAAAGAACCAGAAAACTAGATTTCTGCTTTGTACCTAGCACAAAAATAACTCAGAATGGATTGAGCACCTAAATACCAAACAAAACTATGAAATTGCTACAAGAGAATATAAATGGAACATTGGTGTAGAAGTTTTTTTTTGTTTGTTTGTTTGTTTTGTTATGTTTTTTGTTTTGTTTTGCTTTTTTTTTGGAAGGACTTCAAAGCCAGAGGAAACAAAAGTAAAATAGAGACATAAAATTTTGTCAAACTAAGAGATTCTGCACAATAGCATAAATAACAGAATTAGGGGACATCCTTTAGAAAAGGAAGAAGCATTTGTTAACTATTTATCTCACAAAATTTCAACATCCAGAACACATACAGAAGTCAAAGACCTAAAACCCTGAAACTATCCAGTTGTTGAATAATCAAATGCACAGTTCTCAAATGAAAACATATAAATAGCCAACTACATGAAATACATTGATCAACAGACAAATACAAATCAAAGCCACAATATGATATTTTCTCATCTCAGTTAGACTGAGTAACCTCCCAAAAGACAAAAGATAAGGAGAAGGAAACAGTTCTGATGGTAAAAATGCAATCCTGGAGATGTAAGTTCAGTTCCCGGCACCTGCAGTGGAGCGAGAAAACCATCTCCTGCACTTGCACATTGTCCTCTGACTCCTGCTCAGGCAGAGTGGCTTGTGTAGATCCACAATGATACATGAACATCACACACACACACATTCACACATACGCACACACACACATTCACACACACACACACACACACACACACACACACACTAAAAAAGGGCAAACACATTAAGAATACTGGTGATAATACTCTTGTACCCTAGTAGTGGGAGCCTAAATTGGTACAGCAAACATTATAAATAATAATGAGAATAATAATATACAAATAAAATGTAAATTCATACAGCATAAAATTTATCAAAATAAAAATTGAATATTGAATTACCACATCATCTATCAATTTTTCTACAGGGCACATATCCAAAAGAACAATATCACTATTGTGAAAGATACTGCACCTTATATTCATTTCAGCACAACTTCCAAAGTCAAATTTAGAATTAAACCACATTCTCAGTAGTTGGCGAATGGATACAGAAGGTAACTGGGAATATCCAACAAACCTAATTATTGTCCTCATCATTCATCTTAAAATGTAAGCCATTTTTGAACTTTATTTACCAGTTCTTTTATTCAGAAAATTGCAAGAGCTTAATATTAAGGTAAAATATACCTTAAAAAATAATTTTTAAAGACCTTAGTAAAGAGTTGACAAGAGAAAAAAGTTAGGCAAATGCATTAGGTACCTAAATTAAGGAATTTCTAGCAATTTTTTTTTTAAATTTTAATGCTGGAAACTTTTAGCTTTTTTAAAAAAAAAGAATAGATGATTTTGTTTCAAATGATTGACAACTATGTCAAATGTGTAGAAAATAAAGGAACTGTCATGTATGATAAAAATAAAATACCTAAACTATTCTTAACGTCTCTCTTAATTTAGAAGCAAGGATATAGAACTATCTGGGTGCATTTAATTGATAACTGATACTTATTGCCAATCTACTTCTATTATTTTGCTAACAAACTTGCGACAGTTTAAAATGAATACCTGGTATCCTGATAATCTTCAAAATAAATTGATTTTAAAAAGAATGTAAAAAATTTCAGAATGACTGAATTATTTTTTCCTAAAATTTACTAATTGAAAAGGTCTGGTTAAGTATAAATTAAGAGACTTTTTTTTTTTAAGAAAAATGTCTGGACTTTTACTTTAAGTAGAGGTTATCTTTTTGTCAATTTTTTTAACCTTCATATCTAGCTGCTATAATTCCACAGATCCACAACATTAAAAGAAAGCAAAGCAGTACATGTTATCTACTGTGTATGAAAAGGCAAAATATTTTGTCTTGTGGAGATAGCATAGCAGGTAACATTTGCCATAAGCCTGAGGACCTGAGTTTGAGTCTGAGAAGCATTATGGAAGGAGAAAACCTACTCTGGCATGTTATCCTCTGATTTACACACATTCTGGCACTTGATGCCACACAAAACAAATGAACAAATTTTAAATATTCAAACATTGACTAAATAGAAGGGATAAAGAATTGTCAGCATAGGCAGCTAGTCCATAACCAACTCCTGAATTTCGTCACTCATTATTGATGTTCCAAAATCAATATATCAACTGGGACCTCCAAAGACCAACTGGCCCTCAACTGGATACCTCTGTACTGCCCTTTAATGAATCTGCACACTTTCAACACGTATACAATTATTCATTTAATAAATATTCTTCACTTCTCACTTATGCTTCACTTTCTTTGTTGTAGAAGGAAGATATCTCTGTAGAAATGGAAAGCACTATACTCTAATATACCCATTCTGAATGGAGCAAGACAGAGCACAGGGGCTATAGAGGCAGCTGATCTCCTTTGAGGAGAGACACAAGTAAGTGTCCTGGAGAACTCAGAAAAACTGAACCCTTAAGAATAAGAGTTCTGCAGGAGGAAGGACCACAAGTAAATAGGAATAAAAAGGAAGCTGCAATGCCATGAGTTCATTTGGGGATTGACATATGGCTAATGTGTAGGGCTATCACCAATGCAACCTAGTTCTTCTTAGTTAGACAGTATTCATTTTAGGGACTTAAATGGATATGAAGCTATAAGAAAAATGCAAACAGACCAGTGAGAGGAACAGGGGCACAAGTGTGTCTCGAGCTCCCTACACACAGTCCTGAAAAACCTAATGTTTTGCAATGTTTTAGCATAATTATTGTTACCCCAAACTAGCCTGCTAGAGACACAAATCTTAAGGGGGCTAGAAAAATGCCTTCTCTAAAGAATTTCAAAAAGAAGAAACACCAGAAATGAAAAGGCACATATTCTGCCTGAGTATGTGAATATGTCATGTTGCCCTGACAAAAATCTCATTTTTCAAGTACCAGGAATGATATGCAAAAAAGACACGGGAGGTGGAACAGAAAGTCATGCTGAACTTCTCTCACACAATTACTTTTGTTATGTTCAAAGCAACTGTGTTTTCTGTCAGTGGAAAGAAAATAGGCAACCACTGAGGAGTGGAAAAAAGATAAAATGTGTTCCTAGGAATTACAACATAAGCTATATGCAAATAACCCTACCAGCTCTAAGAGCCCCTCTTCTGCCACGTGGGACTGCTGACACCTCAGTATAAATATATGGAGTTCTTTATTCCTTCTTCTTTAGTAGCTGAATCAGAATCTTACCTATAAAGGTAAGTATATAAAAGGTTTTCATATAAATCAATCTATTATCAGTGGGAAAATATCACTACTAATCTTAACAGTTTTTCCTTCTAAAAGTGAAACTGTAGTTTTGAAGTTAAACTAAAGTAATAAGCAATTGTCTCTGGAGAACTAACAATAGGAATTGGGCTGCAGAGATACACTATGGTACACTTGGTCATTTGAGTCACAAAATCCATGAATCTTAAAGATTTACATTTGCAAATGTTATGAAATATTCAAGGGATAGTTTATTTGGCTTTTGTCACTATTGTTCTTCTGCTCTTGCTACAGCTATAACTACCAACAGTTAAACTACTACAGTTAAACTACAAACACTTTATCTAGGTTCAAAAATGTCTCCTCCTTAAAAGTTAGCAAACAACAATGTGCATGTAAAGAGTGACAGTTTAATTATAGTAACATATTCATATGATGGAATACCCAAATGAGCAGTAATCCTTCTAAATGCAATAGTGTCCTAAGGAGTTGTAAGGGAAAAAATGTATTTATGTTCCTTTGCACTGGGATGTTTTACAGAAACACAGGACTTGGATAACTTTGAAAGATAGTTTAGGACTGACTAGATAGAAAATCCCGAGAAGTTTTTCTCAGCGGCTGGAATGGAAGTTTGGAAATGTTCACACAACAGCCTTATCTCTGAAAGGTATCAATTCTGAATGTGAAAGTAAAAAACACCCTAGCCATGAAGTGACAGATGTATCTGTGCTTTCTCTTTCACTCATCTACAATACAAACCAATGTGTGGACAATAACACTTCATGTTCATTGTATCACTCCAGGGAAAGTCCCATATGAGCTTTACTTCCTTTGCCTTATAAACCAAAAGTGTTTATGGGAAGGATTTAGAGGGTTAAAGTTCATGATAGCAGAGCAGAGGTAGAATACAACTGGAGCAGTACCTGAGAACTTAAATTCTGAACCACAACAGGAGGCAGAGGGAGCATCAGGGATGAAGGGAGGCTTTGAAACCTCAAAGACCATCTCCAGAGACACATTACCTCCAATAAGGCCACATCTCCTATTCTTTCCAAAGTGTTCCCCCAGTTAGGGTCCAAGTATTCAAACATATAAGCCTGTGAGGACATTCTTAGTTCAAACCAAAACAGCTCCTGCCCATCATTATTGTCACCATCATTATTTTATAATGTCTTGTGTAGGCAAGCATTCTGTTGAGTTTTCGTGACTCTAGCTTCTCTGCCATGTCTAGAAGACCCCATTACACACAGACATCCTGGTCTTCTGTCTCTTACAAGCTTTCTGCCGTGATTTTTCCTGAGCCTTAAAGGTAGAGTTTGCATTAAATAGATGTACCACTTGGGGCTGGACATCACAAAGTCACTTAGTCTCTGTAATTAGCTGGTTGTGAATATCTGTAATAACATGTGTGCTGGGAAAAAAAGAAACTTCTTTGATGGTGGGTAAGAACTATACTTATCTGTGGATATAAAGATGGGTATTTATAATAAAGTTAGAAACAATATTGATCTTCTTTAGATGAGTGGTCCAGCCATAGGCAGATGGCTAGATTTGTAGTACCAAGCATGAATTCACTCTTATTAAGCATGCATTAAGTCTAATTACAAAGCTGATAGTCCACTTTGAGATAATACTTCCACTTTTGCACCATTGGGGTCATCCTGCCATGTTGATCATTATTGCAAACCATAGCTATGGCTTACAACTAGGTAGGATTATTTATTGTTTTTCTCCCTTGGAAGTTTGCATAGCATTTTCTGATACTATGTGTACTATTGACATGAGCATAGCCATATCAAAGACCTCAGTGCTTCAGACACATGATAATGGCAAAGCCTTTCCCAGGTCAGGCTCATGAGAATGTAAGGCCTTCCTCTGGTCTGAATAAGGATGTTGACAGCGTGTGTAGAAAGTATCAAACACAGCTTTCTATTTCTTAATGACTACATCTTGAGATGGTTCCCCTGCTTACACTCTCCCTACCCAGAGCAGGTAACTGTCTCCTCATTCAGCTCTATTCAATAAACCTTCTACTGTATTCTGTTATAAAAATAAGTGCACCAAGTTTCTGGGCTTCTGCTGAGACTATCAAAGTGTATGCCCCACCTAATCCTAGTTTTCTTGTACATATCTCAGGTCAGAGGAAATAATAATTGCAAAAAAAAAAGACATTGAATGATTTTTTTAACAAATGTATAAATTATTTTGATGAAAGTCATATTATAATATTGTAATATTCTATAATACACATGGAGTAGTGTTATGTGAAAGTATACTTGGAATAATTATAAATAAAAGTTTTAAACTCCACTGTAACAGCAAAATAATTTTAAAATATACTTCTATGTAGTAAAAGGAGAGAAAATTGAATCATATAAAGTGCTGAATTAAAATCAAAGCAGTACAGAGTATTTTCACTAAACCTGTAAATATAATTTCTTTAGGTACAGATGATTCAAATATACTAATTAAAAGACAGACATTGTCAGAATAACTTTTTAAAAAGTCAATATCTAACTTAATTTCATCCATAAGAAACTCAGTCTAGAAGTACAAACCACAGATTCTGGAAAGATAGTGAGGAAAGATACATTGTATAAATACTAATAAAAAGAAAGCTTGAACAGCTCCATTAATTTCAGACAAAGTAGACTTCAGAATAAGACCATTAAAATGAACAGAGGAAACAGATAATATTAAAAGAGTTAGTTTTTTAATGAGATATAACAATTGCTATGTACCCACCATCAGATCATAAAAATACATGAGGCAAAATGATAGATGTAAAATGGCTTAAGTTGTGACTTACAGAATATTCTATTCAACAACTGATTACACAAGTTTAACAAGTATACATGAAATGTAACATAAGACAAAGTTTGAATGAAAGCACACACCACAGTAAATATTTTTAAAGGGAAATTAGCATTGATTCTTGGAGAAAAATAAAGTTAAACTATAAAACAATGAGAGAAAGATATTTGAAGTAGATTAGATAATTGGAGATTAAAAGCCATACAACCTCCAGTGCTGTTATAGTGACACTTTTATCTTGGAGTAACCAATAGCTGTCTAATTGAACCTAAGGTACACTAAATGAGGGGAATTCATGCCTGATACTCTAAACCTAGCCAACTATCCATGGCTGGGGAGGTTACTATTACTGCCATTTCTTAAATCAATATAATTTCTAACTTATTCTAAATATTTATCATTATACCCACAAATAAATTTAGCTCTTACCTCTCATCAAATAAGCTTTATGGTTGTATTTTTAAACGACAACTATTACAAATATCTACAATGGTGACAGTGAAGGAAATAAGGAACTGTGCACAACTCTGAGTAACCAATCCTAACTGCTACATCTTCATCACAAACCCTATACCTAAGGCTCAGGGAAAATTGCACAAGAGGAAGAGGAAAAACTGTAAGAGGCAACTGCTCAGGATGTCTGCTAATAGTCAATGTCTCCAAGGCAATAGATGGAAAATGCACTCATGAAATAGCTACAATATGGCTGCCTGAATAAGATTAGCACAATGGCAATACTAGTTGGCATACCAATATAGACAAGGGAATTTCCACACAATCCTATGCTTAGATGAAGAGCTACAGACAGACACTGGCTGTTGAGAGAAAAGTTATTCCCCTCAAGAAATGGGCCTCCACCTAGGATTTCAAATCTCAAGTGGCCAGTCTTGGATACATGTGCATATGAGCAATGCTAAATGGACTCAGAAGGCTGTATATACATGTATATAAATTTTAAAGAGATACCATGAATTTTTGGAGGTGGGAGCAAGAGAGGAGTTTACAGATGTTATGTAGATGTGATGCTCATGTACAAAGTTCTAAATAAAAAAGTTAGAAAAACTTTTTTTAAAACTTATAATTAAGTAACATGAGATAGACTTGGTGACCAACCAATAGGGTAGCAGAAGAGGGATGGGTGAACAGTGAATAAATTCTCCCTTTATACTTGAATAGGAAAAATAATTTACTGAATACTCTGGAAGAAGGTGATTGGGATGGCTAACAAATAGCTAGAGAACTTCTGGAAGCATAGGACAATAGCCCGTCAGGGTCCCTACTTAAGATATGTACTTTTATAGTTTAGGTGAGTTTTTAAGAGAAATTTATATCATTTTAGATACAATACCACAGTACTACATCTCTAAATGGCTATGAGTTTAAAACTACTCAGGGAAGATTTACCACATTGAATAACTATGTTAGAAAAAAATGAAAATTTCTAACATCAATAATCTACAACTTTATGTTAAGAAGCAAGTCAAGGAAAAGGAACTTAAGTCTAAAGAAAGTAAAAATAAAACTACAAAAATAAATTACAAAAAATCAATGAAAGAGTAGACTCTTTAAAAGAATCAATGTGTTTAATAGTCTAATCAAGAAAGAAGAAATAAGACAGAAGTGAAATGGAAGACAAGTCATGAGAATAATTAATAAAGCAATGACTACATCAACATCTACACCTAGTGATCTTTGGTATACTAAAAGGATAGCAAGAAGAATTTACGTCTACAAATTTTAAAAAAAAAAAAAAAAGCTACAGCAAAATGGACCAGCACGTTTAAAAATACAATCTAACAAAATGCACCCAAGAATAAATGGATTATCTGAATAGAAATACATTCATTACTGTTATGGAAGTTTACTTTCAGTTGTGTTTAAAATAATTGTTTTGTGCACTGTTGGAAAAAGGGACACCTAGGTCTTGAAGTTTTGTATTGTCTGCAGGTGTTGGATTTCTGTAGGGGATGTTTGATTCCTTACGATCTGCACCTGAGGAGTTCTGAATCATTAAAAGCATCTGAGATCTGATGCTCAGGGTTCCACTGTCTAGTATAGTGCTGGCAATGGTTCCCTCTGCTGAGGTTTGGCAGAGTTTCCATATATGAAAATGCCTTCTTGTCTCCCTGCTGAGCCACCCCAGCAGAAGCAAACTGCAAGTGGCATCTGCAATGTAGGGCTCAGGCTCATCCAATGTAGAGACAGGGTAGAAGAGAAACTCCAGACCTCAAATAGTCCGGCAAAGTGTGCTCAGGGCATTTCCCAGAGGACAGAAATTGTATATTTGCAAAAATAATAAGTAGATGTCTCATGAAGGAAAAGGAAAGAAAGGAAATATGGCTCTATGAAGAGAAAAGACTGTGAAATTAATAAATAAATGAGAAAGAAAGCTCTGAGGTGAGAGCCACAGAATGGAGGTCCTTAGAGATACAGAATTCACCTGGAAGCAGGAAAAAAGAAGGTGCTTACTGCTTTTCCTGATCATGGAGCCAACATTCCCTCCTGCCACCGGTGGTAGCATACTGTTGCATAAACTTCATTTGCTGATAGCTGTGTTGGATGTGTGTGAAGCTCAAGATGTTGTGTTTGAGGGCTATAGAAGGGGTTGTATATTTCTCCATAGCGGTGGTGAGAAAAATGCCAAACTGCCAAAATGTTTCAACGTGAGATTCCTCCCACTGGCCCAAGCCCCCCTGATGTTGTAGAAGCCAGTGGCTTAGAGCCAAAAAACAGCTTCGTTAAACTGAATGTTTTTGTTGTTGTTGTGGTTGCTTGTTTGTTTGTTTGTTTGTTTCTCTGCAAACCTGACTAAGAGAAAGATGAACAGTTCAGGTACAGGTGATGGTGATGAGAACTCCACCCCATGAGGGGACTCTTCCTGCCGACAAAGTGGCCAGTTACTTTTCCAGTAAACCAGACTCTATCTTAAAATCTGGAAAGTGTTTCTTCAGGGTCAGAACACAGAAATTGTCTTCCAGAACAGGCCAAGGTTGGGTCTTGTGCTGGCAGCCAAACTTGGTACTGTAAGAGTCACCCAGGTGCTACTGGTTTTGAAGGCATGAAGGAGTCTTTGGAGAGCAGCTGAGACTTAGCACTGTGAGAGGCCAGGAGAGGCTTTTGGTGAAAGTACAGCTTTGGTAGTAGTTGAAGACCCAGAAGAACGGATAGTGTAAAGGCGTTGAGGCTTGGCACCATGAAGAGAGCCCAGAAGAGACTATTGGTGAAAGTGCATCCCAGTTGCAGCAGAAGACCTCAGTGTTCTGAATATGTCAGTACCATGGGATGACCACCAAAAGCAGTAGCAGTGAAGTAGAGTCAGGCAGAGCCTTGAGGACAAGCTGTGTGTACTGCAGAGGGCAGAGCCAGAAAGTGATCAAAACCCTTTGGAGAAGCCCAGAAGATCGTGAGTGTATACCAGATAATTGGACATTGATAATGTTTTCTGCTGTCCAAAGACATTGTGAAAAGCTTGATAGATGTTTGGTATCATTTGGTCATGTGCATTAGGAACCTCATAATTGTCCATTTTGTAAATGGTTTTGCTGGTCTAGTATTAAATTGTGTTGTAAAGATAAAGCAATTTTTTTTTATACAGAAAAGGGGAAGTGTGGAAGTTTATTTTAAGTTGTGTTTAAAATAACTGTTTTGTGTAGTGTTGGAAAAAGAAATGCATAGGTCTTAGCATTTTGTATTATCCACAGGTGTTGAATTCCTGTGAGGTATGTTTGCTTGCTTATGATCTGCATCAAAGGAGTTCTTAATCATTAAAAACCCCTGAGATCAGTTGCTTGGGGTTCCACTGGCAGGTTGATGCTTACCATTATAGTGGTCCCTCTGCTGTGGTCTGGCAGGGTTGGCATCTGTGAAAATGCCACCATGTCTCTCTTCATGAGCTGCTACTGTAGGTGTACAACTACACATTACATAATAGAATTAATAGAATTAATTATGAGTAAGCTTACAAAATAAACAATTCCATCTTAGTTTACTAATGAATTCTACCAATTATTTAAAGAAGAAATATCAGCAGTGCTACATAATTGCTTCTAGAAGCAACGTTTAGGAGAAACAGTTTTTAGGACAGCAGCATGCTACAAATACAAGCATGATTTATATTACAACACAGAAGCTAAAGTATCCTCTTGGAAATCTTAGGTTTTATGTTAAGGTTTTCAACTGATCAGATGAAGCCCACCACAAGTAAGCACTGTATTCTAGCCATGCATTAGGAACTGAAAATGACTTATGTTAATATTCTCCCAAGAGAGAATGTGTTTCCATGTTTGATTATTTTAAAGTGTTCATCCTTACTGTTTCAGAAAGTAGAAAAGAGGGGTAGTAACAGGGGAGACAACTGGGCAGAGGAGTCCCCTGACAATGTACCATTCAAGTTATGATGTTAACATCAGCAATGGTGAATCACAGTGAGTAACAATGGAAATGGCACTTCGTTAGAAGAAAATATGTATGTCTCAGTTCCTCTCATTCTAGCATGCGAGTTCTAAAGACAGAACTCAGTTTGTCAGAAGGCTGGAGAAAGGATTTGGTGACTTAAGAACACGTATTGCTTTTCTAAAGGATCTGAGTTCAGTTCCCAGCACCCATGCCAAGTTGCAAGTACTTGTAACTCCAGCTCCAGGGGATATGACCTCCTCTTCTTACCTCTACATGCACACACACACTAGATAGATAGATAGATAGATAGATAGATAGATAGATAGATAGATGATAGATAGATAGATAGATAGATAGATAGATAGATAGATGAGAAATAGACCTTGAAATTCAGTCAGGCTTGGTATCTTTAGCTCCTTTACCTAGTGATCCATCTCATCCTGTCTTACAAAGCAACAACAGCAACAGCAACAACAACAAATCTCTTTGAGTCTTTAATTTTTGTAAGTACAAACACAACACACATGGACAAACTTCTATTTAAACCGAATGAAAAAAAATCTAAGGAAAAGTTGAAACCATGGCCTGAGAGAAAAATGATACATGAGTCTCTTAGGAAACAACCAAATGATTAATGGTAGCTTTTCATTATTTCTAGTCTAGTTAAAAAGAAAATTCTCTAATTAAAAACAAAGTAGACCACTTCTAATACTGTATTCCAGAAACTTTATCTGAAAAGTAAAGGCAAAATAAATGCACTTAAAAATAAGCAAAAGAAGAGTATATGTTACTGGAGAAGTTGTTGCCTCTTTGTGCTTTTTGTGCTAAAAATAAAGTAACACTGGATGCCTCCTTTTAAGTCCTTGAAAAATAAAAATCACTAAAAATAGTAAATAGATGTTTAATTTTTTGTCTGGTTTCTTTTAAAGGATAGATATATTTAAAATAACAAATGCATTATTGATTTTTAGGTTTTTTAGACCAAGCATCTGTGGGAGACTGTTACCTTCATAAACTCCATCTTGTCCACTGAAGCCATCTTGGAGATGACTCTGCAATTTACAGTGAGCTTGCTCTGCAGCAATAAATTACTTCTCGAGCAAAAACATGTTGTGTGCAGAGACAAAGCATGGATGCTGAGTTCATTGAACCCAAGCACTAGCAGATATTATTTGTTCTTTGTACTCTGTTTGCCTGAGGGCCAAGGCACCTGTGTGTCTAGCCTAGAATCACATACTGTCTAGCAAGGAAACATACTAGTTTTCTTTGTTAACTGGTGGAAAATAGCTTTTGTACTATAAGAGGAGCTAAAAAATAAAGTGGGACAGCAGGCCCCTACTGATTATGGCCAACAGTAAGTCTTGCCTCTCTTCTTTCTCTTAATTCTCAGCCCCCTTCCATTTTCTAATCCTCACCCCCCCTACCCAAATACTGCTCAAACCTGAATGGCAGGCCCTGTTCAAGCATCATGATATACAGTAACTATAATACTAAAGACAAAGCATGTAGAAGTACAAAAATTATAGTTTCCATAAAATGCTTTAACGTTTAACATTAATTCCAAATATATTGCTTAAGGGAATGTAGTTTAAATCTTTAAATGCCCTTAAAAAGAAAAGAAAGAGATATAGCTTCTTGTAATACAGCCACAATTTATACATGATTTGATTTAAAATGTTATACATCTAGATCCTAATAAATTTGGCCCAAATTTTCACAATTCTATCACTTACCAGTATTGTGACTTTTGTCAAGTAAGTTAATCTCCTTTGACAGAAGTTTTATCAGGTATAAAAAACTAATCACTTGGTTGTTGTTTATAAGGTCAGAAGTCAAAAACAGCTTAATATACTCTTGGTAATTTAATAAAAAGGTAAGTGTCATCCCCAATTTTCCTCTCTTTCCCACAAATAAGCATGCCATTTCAATAGAAGCAGTGGCAACTCACATGAAGCTTCTTTTATGATTACATAGATGTATTAGAAAAGTAATGATAAAGAAATATATGGAACTATACTTAGGTTATTGATTGATATACCAGGTGAAAGGACATAATTCATTCTTTAAATAAGTAATTTAAACAAGTTTCAAAACAATATGTAAAAAGTGAAGAAGGAGAGAGGATTCTCTTAGAGAAAATGGCATGTGCAGAGTAAGTGGGGAAAGAAACAGGAGATGCAAGATGTAGTCCCAGGACTGTGGGTAGTGAAGAAAACAGGGACATGAAACCCTTTCTCCACCCTGAAGCATCTGAACAGAGGAAAATACCAAATCTTTTTATCTTTCAGTCTTATTGTTAAATGACTAATTAAAATGCTTTGAAGCATAGCCCCATTTCTAACTTACTAGTTGAATTAAATATCAAATCCGACTTTTCAGTGACAAATGTTAGTGGAACTGATCCATGACAACAACAATGGTTGTACTCTTAATATTCTTAATGTAGGTAAATTACAATTTGTCTACAAATTCATAATAAAAATTATGGGAAGGAGAAACCACACTGAAATTCTAATCAAGTTCTAAGAAAAATCCCAGGGATTGAAAGAAAAGCACTAATATGTATGACAACTTTGAACTATCACTGTTGGACACTAAGTCCACTTATGATTTTCTTAATACACAATCATACATGTGCTTTTACACTACAATGAAGCCCAACATATTATGGAAAATGTTGATTTTAATATATTATACAATATTGAGTCTATGATAATTTATTGTCATTAGAGTTTGCTCTCAGATTCAATAACTCGGAGATAAATGGTAGAGGTATACTAACGTCAATGCATTGAATCTGTTTCTCTGTATGCATTAAACAAGCTTTGAATCTTTCTTGAGAAAGCTTATAAACTTAAAAAGCTTACTAAGCCAAATTCCTAAGAGCCATGAATGCATATAATAGGCTGTTGTAAGAGAGTTATGTTCCTGATAACACATCAAAAAAGTTGTACTTTCTCTACCGAGTAATACGATTTCCTAAACGATAGATTATATTTGTTGATAGGAACAAAACAGCAACAAAAATGACAGAGGAAGTGAGTGCTTACACACACAAAAGTTAGAGGACAGTAAGCCAAGGAAGGGAAGAGAGGAATTAAAAGGTGAGAAAGAATCTTATGCAATTTTTCCTTGTTCGTCTCTTCTTTCTCTGTGGCTCCACTTCTGGCAAATTGGTAACAAAGCTTGGCTCTTCTTATCATCATGCACACAGAGGACTAAACAGTACCAAGGCTTGCCCCCATAATGATCACCCTATCTATCCCACCTACTCCCACTGTTTCTCCTGTCCTTGTTCCCAAACTGTTTTCCGATCAGCTTGGAGAAAATCCCAGTTGAGAAAAGAACTACACCACATAAACATTCACTAACTGGTTGATAGATATATCATGTTATTTGTCACTAGAGGACAACAGAGATGGCTTATGAGGTTCCCAAAGACCAAAAAAGAAGGCAATAAATTGTAAGTAATGCAATATATGAAAATTAAATTAAAAGTTGATTCTTTTAAAGAAATGTTTTCTTACAAATCGTAACAGTCCCAACAATCTTGCCCACTCAGCAGTAAGAATTAGTCTGACTTCTATTCATGTGAATAGAGAAATATTCATAACAACACAGAAAGGGTGTGTTTGTGAGAATGTGCATGGCCCTCTGTGTGTGTGTGTGTGTGTGTGTGTGTGTGTGTGTGTGTGTGTGTGTGTGTGTGTTCTTGTCCTGTGTCATTTCCCAGATGCTATTTTTACCCCGTTTTGAGACAGGGTCTTTCATTAGAACTGGGGCTCACCAATCAGCCTGGGCTAGCTACCTTTTTAGTTATGGAGTTCCAGGGGATAGTCCTCTCTCTCTGCCTCCCTACAGCTGGGATAAGTGCACACCACATACTCAGTTTTCCATGGGTGATTGGTGTCTGAATTTGGTTCACATGAAACATGCACTGTAGACATATTTTCATTCATGGGGGTTTAAGGAAGAGGGAGGTAAAATCTAATCTTATATTGTGCCCTGGAAGGTTTCACCCTTCATACATTCTATCTTCAAACCTAGGCAGACAGGAGAACCATCCAAAGTACAGCCTGAGTTCACCAAATGCTTCAGGGCTCCAGAACTAGCACCCAGCATTTGAATTAGCTAAAGAAGAAACCACCTTTTGCCCCCAATCTGTGGCTATATCTGGCTCCCAATGTAATGTCTACAATGAACTTTGTTGATGAGCCATCTCCTTAACTCCAGAAATTCAAAGTGAAATGAAAACATTTTAGAATGAGTTAGAGAACTCAAGCCAGAACGAAAGATAAATAGACTAAGTTATAGAATTATCACGTGGTAGAATTAACTAAGTAAGGTTGGCATAATTCAGTAGTTGCTGTTAGGTGAAAAAAAGAATTTTCCCTGCCCACTTGAAATGTTTAAGTCTTCACGTCCACTGAAATTGTCTGGTAATAGGCATCTTCATTGAAGAAAATCTATACAAATTTCTTTATGTGGTCAGCAGCATAAAAGAAAGATGAATGACCTAACACTGTGCGATATTTAGAAATCTGCATACCTTTCTTTAGAGTAGGAGGGAAATGAAAGTTCAGTCCATCAAGAGAGTGGTTTATTTACTTTTTTTTCTTTTTTGAGACACAGTTTCTCTGTTATAACTCTGGCTGTCCTGGAACTCACTCTATAGAACAGGGTAGCCTCAAACTCAGAGATCCACCTGCCTCTGCCTCCAGAGTGCTGGGAATAAAGGTGTATGCCACCACCACCCAGCTTTTTTTCTTTTAAGAGAGTGATTTCTACAAGAGCTAAATTGATGAAAAGAAATGACAATATCTTGCACAAAGTTCTCTGCATTCTAGTTATAATGTTTGATTTGTAATTTCTTCCTTTGAGATATGAATTTACACTTCCTTGGCTAACAATATTTCAGCAAATATACTGAAGGCGCTTCTGCAGAGATCTTCAGGAGAACTACCTTTCCCATGGAGAGAAGAATTTCAGAGAAAAACTTCATCCACCATCTACTGATCTCCAAGTATCTTTAAAACAAGTCTTTTATCAAGGTGCAATATATTGGGTTGTTTGCTTTTTGGATACAGTTTAACTATATGTCTCCCTTCTCTTGTTTTTGAAGTCACAGCTGCACCTTAACTATGTGACATCTTAAGTTAATTTCAAGTCAATATTGTATTTTAAAACAGAACAGTTCCATTAGAATATTAAATACATATGTTCAATCACAGATATTTGGGCCACAAGAAATGACATTTCAGTGAGAATGTGCAAAGTTCCTTGTATTATTGTCTCATTCTTCCCTTTTGAAAATCGATAGAGTGATTTCCATCAAGCCTGTCAGTGAATTTCACATTATCAACTATATTTGTTGCAATGATGACTCATTGCTCTCTGTAACCTAATAGTCACTAAAAAGCTTTGCAGTTTGATAATTAAATGGTTATATGCCTTGTCTCTGTGTGTCTAGACAAGCTCTTGAGACCCACCTCTTGTTGAATTATTTCTTGATTTTAGTACAAACGAGTTTTTGTTGTAAGCCATAATAAATGCATTCATGAGGAAATGTGTGCCTCTTCAATTCAGTTGACAGAAACAACTTTAACATGTTTTCCAACTTCCCAATTAGGAGAATACATGCAGTGTGTTCATTTTCATTCATTGAGTGACTATTACTGAGCATCTGTGAAGTGCTAGCAGCACAAAAGCTACTCGGCATGAAAGGCAAAGTGAAAGATAGAAACAGTTATTTTCATTTCAAAGCTCACCTCCTACTGGAGAGACAGGCATTTCAAAATAAGTGTGCTTTTTAAAAATGAACTATGAATAAACTATAAACTAAGTATATAGAATATGTAATAAGCATGACTAACTTGAAACTAATCACTGGAAAGTGGGTGGGCTGAGAGAGTACCAGGTAATACATTTCAGACATGAAAAGAAAGGAAAAAAATGCATTCCAAGGAAGGTGACAAGTTCTGGGATAGGGAGAAAAAATGGTTATTTGAGACTTATAAGGAAGCTGTAGAACTGAAAATTCTATAAATCAACATATTTCGATGTGTTTGTAGGAAATCATGTTTTCATGTACACCAACTCATTTACTCGGAATTAAGATTTAATTCACTAGTGAGAGCCAGGTGTGATTCCATATGCCTTTAATCTTGGAACTTGTATGTTGTCTGGTCTTATATCAACTTGATACACAAACTAGTGTTATCTGAAAGGAGGGAAACTTAATTGAGAAAATGCTTCTATAAGATCCATCTGTAAAGCATTTTTTTTTAATTAGTAATTCGTAGGGGAAGCCCCAGCCCATTGTGAGTGGTTCCATTTCTGGGCTTGTGGTTCTAGGTTCTCTAAGAAAATAGGCTAAGCAAGAAACACCCCTCCATGGTCTCTGTTTCAGCTCCTGCCACCAGGTTCCTGCTCTGTTTGAGTTCCTATTGTGACTTCTTTAATGATAGACTATGATGTAGAAGTGTAAGCCAAATAAACTTTTCTTCCCCAGTGTGCTTTTGGTCATGGTGTTTCATCAAAGCAATAACCTCATGCATCTAAGTTGTCTTAGATGCATGAGGCAGAAGGGTTGCTATAATTTCAAGTTCAGGGCCAGTCTGAGACATCATAGGCTACAAGGAAAGCACTAAGTAAATTAATAAATTTTTACTCAATTAAAATTATGATAGCCAAGCTTTTTGACATAGTTAAAATTCCTTCATCTCTTTAGGTTTTCTATGAATTTCTCTATACAGTCAGCCTTGTTAACCAATCTGTGGGACATGATTATGATAAAACAAGAACAATAGAAATAAATATATATATATAAAATAAATATTCACATTTTATTGGTGGTATTCACACCAATACCATGTCATTAAATGGGAGGCACTTGAGACTGTGAGTTTGGCGATCTGTTCATGGTCCTGAATATTAAATTAATATAGTTAAGTTAGATTCTTAAAATGTCATCTCTATTGCCTTTCGACAAAAACTGGAAGAAAAAATATGTGAAGAAAAAATGTGTTTTAGTATTACAATTGCTGTGATGAAACACCATGACCAAAATCAAGTTGGGGGAGGAATAGTTTTATTGGGCTTACATTTCTGTATCATAATACATCATCAAAGGAAGCTAGGACAGGAATGCAATTAGGTAGAAAGCCAGAGTGAGGAGTTGATGCAGAGGCCAAGGTGGGGTGCTGCTTATTGGTTTGCTCCATGTAACTTGTTCAGCCTGCTTTTTTACATGTCCAGGACCACCAGTTCTAATTCTAATTTCATTCTAATAATTTAGAAAATTCCCTTCCAGCTTGCTTATAGCCTGATCTAATGGAAGCATTTTCTCAATTGAGTTCTCTCCTCTCCTGTAAGTCTACCTTGGGTCAAACTGACCTAAAATCAGTCAGGTCAAAAGGCAAGGGATAAAGAAGAAATTAGCACAAAATAGAAAACAGTTTAATGCCAGCTGGATGGAGGAAGTGAAAGCCAGTTCCAATATATGATGCTGTCACATGGTCAACACACATATTTTTTTAATTTGTCTTCTATAATTTACACTGTAAAAGAAAATAAAATTAATCAAAATTAACCATGTTTTTAGATAAAGTAAACAATTTAGGCTTAAAAGAATTAATGAAACAATAATAGATTTTTACATACTAAATATTTATGTAGGACACAGGTAGAATTAATTAATTGAATTAATAATAAAAGTATGGTATAACATTGGCATAGGTACAAAAGAAAGAAATAAAGTCATATACCCATTCTTCTTCCAGGAGGGAAAAAAGACAAAAACACTTCTTTGAATTATAAAATTTCTTTTAACTGAGTAACCTTCAGTTTGACTGACAATTTAGCAGTGCAAATAAAAGGTACACTTTAATTTATTGCCTTAATATGATTATCTAGAAAATTAAATCTTTTCCACATTTGCATAACAAAATTTATTGTCTGTAATTAACTAACCTTTTGAAAATTTGTTTTCAATTTCTTCCAGTCAACATATCTAGAAAATGTCAAGATAGCAAGCATTAACACATAATCAGCTACGTGAATGTATAAGCTATACTAAGCAATAGACGGATGACAGATGGATGAAGTCACCAAGCCCTAGGTTAATTAAAGGCTTGTCATCTCACCAGCATTGTTTGACTGAAAAACATACTGAGAAATTTTATGTTATTGCTAAGTGACAACAAAATCATAGGACATCATTTTGAATGTGTTAATCAGATAGAGAAAACTATTCAATTAACATTATTTACTTATTAGTCCTTTGTATTTTATAGTACTGTACTTCATACAGTAAAAACGAAATCTGAGAAGCTATTGCTTTAAATATACCATACTAATTCAATAACAACATATGTATATTTGCTATTGATATTCAGTCAGAATTCAGAGCTTTAGGCTTCTAAAATAAAAATTTTAAAGGTATTTAAAAATTTTTAAATTGAAAATTTTATTATCTTATTCTATTCTTCACATAAAAATTAATTACTAAAGAATTAAAATGTGTGTTGAGCCAGCCATAGTGGCACATAACTTTAACGCCAACACTCAGAAGGCAGAGGTTGGCAGATCTCTGAGTTCAAGGTCAGCCTTAGTCTATAAAGCAAGTTCCAGTACAGCTTGAACAAAATGGAGAAAATTTGTGTTAAAAAATAGTAATAATAACTATTGTAAGAGTAATAATACAATGTATGTCTGCAAGTCACTATGAAATAAGGACAGATTTACAGAGATAGATAATACATAGATAGATGATAGATGCATTAATGGATAAATGGCTCCTGTGGCTCAAGAAGAGGGATGAGGAGGCATTCTCATTCATGCAAACTCTGCCAGACCTCAGCAAAGGGAACCACCATCCTGGCCAGTGCCATACTCTATCAACAGTGGAACCCCCAGCATCTGAGCTCAGGTGTTTTTATTCTTTCAGAACTCCTCAGGTATTCTACTGATACCACATGCAGATCATTAGCAATTAAACAAACTGCAGGAATCCAACACCTGCAAACAACACAAAATGCCCTAGACAGCCCCTCACCCAACAGTGCATAAACATTATTTTATATATAACTTAAAATAAACTTCTGCAACAGATGGGTAGGTGGGTGGGTAGATGAATGGATGGGTGGATGGATATGCCATTCTTCAGACTGCATGACTATTGAAGTAAAGCAAGTTATAATCTGCTCAATATACCAAATTTTTAAAAATGAAATTTTATATTTTCCCTTAGAATGTATTTGGATTTGCTGAATTTTTACCTAATTATTACTACAATTAATAAAAGAAAAAGCAGTGGTAGCAGATGTCATTATAAATTTAAATCATACTCAATGTGCAGTAAGACAACAGGACATCTCTCTGTTGGTTTTCTAAATGCAGATCACCAGCAGTGTCACGTGTTCTCAAACTAGCATTCTATTAATAAGCTGTGACTTTTTTATTTTATTAAAGAGTTTTATTTCCCTCCAGGGGCTATTTTTCATTCATTAGACTCTTTTATTCTATCATAAATAATGTACAGTACTGATATAAAGAGAAACTAAGTAAAATGCATGCTTTTTAAGTTATTTGTAGAATTGTGAGCCATCCATAAGACAAATTACATGAGTACACAGGACATGAGAAATGTTCAAACTAATATCATATTTTACTCTTGACAATAAAATTACACCCAATGTAATATTTTACTTAAAACTGCATTGACCTGAATTTTATGGCATTACTTTTTCAAAGAAATGATGTTTGAAGGGCTAGAGAGATAGTTCACTGGTTAAAGACACGTTCTGCTCTTCCAGAGGACCTGAGTTCATTTCCCAGCACTCACATTGGAAGAATCACAATTCTAGCTCCAAAGGGATTCAACACTTTCTTCTGGCCTCCAGGGACATCTGAACATACATGATACACATTCACACAGAAACACTTCTACATATAAATAAATAACTTTTTAAATCTTGCTTTTAAAAATTGGAGTTTTGATAGGTTAGAAGTGGTTTTCTTTATTTCATGATTTAGAAGATACAAAGGGATTACAAGCCTTAAAAGAAAACATGTTTTGTATTTTACAAAACAAGAATTGTCCACTGCATCCATATCTCCATTTCACATCACATATCTCCATTTCCACAATGTTCAATGTGTGCCATGGTAACCTTCTTTAGGGCTAGGATACTGGGTTACAGCAGTACAACCAGTAGTTCTACTGTGGAATTTAATTCTTCAAGAAGCAGACTACGTCTAATTTTTATGACAATAACTTTAAAGCACAGTATTCCTATTAAAATATTATATTCCAATAATTTCAAAATTTAAAGTCTTACCAATTTGGCTACTTAAAATTGTATAAATTAGAAATGAAAGAAATAATTAAATTGTACACAAATTACACGAGAAGTAGAACAGAGTTTCATTCAGATAAACCAAAGTTGACTCTTTTCAAACAATACCAATGGTGTTCGCCTCATAAAGTACAGTTTGTACAGGAAGGAAAAATTATAACTCTTAAAAAGTTTTATAGTTTTATTAATGGAAATGTTACCAAGTAACTTTCATTCATACAAATTTAAAGAGAAAGCTATACAAAAATGGTTTGGTATCACTTTATCAACTAACTCTGCTAATGTGAATAATGAAAAATTATAACTGTTTTTCTTCCTGACTTCAATTTCCCAATACCTTGCACACTGGGCAAAGCATTGCTAATGCTAGGACATGACTTTACTTAAATTAATTAAAATGGTGAATATTATTAAAGAATAGTAAAGCCTGGAGCTTTACATCACATGCAATTTCTATGCCGAAACCTAATCCTCAATGCATGGAATATTTTGTTCAGCTTCAGTCTAAGTTTATACAAAGCAATATAAAAAGAATATGAAATAACCAATTGGAAGGTAGAGGATTAAATAATAATGTACATAATTTCTTTAAAATGTTACCCATAAAAATATGTACAATCATCATATGTAAATAGGTTGAAAGATTTAACCTAGTAATAATCAATGTATTAGGCACTTATGAAGAGAGATATATAACTTTGTAAGCACATGCCAAGCCAGACTAAAAAGACTTGTCTTTGTATTAAATCTAAAAAGGAGAGTTATTTCCAAACTAACAAGATACTTCAAAGACAACTAAATCAAAATAACTCATAGAGTTCCTTCATTTGTTATTTCCTCCATTTCGTTCTTCCTTTCTCTTCCTTTCTTACATAAAATGAGATTTCATATAAAAGACTCCATATCCCTAACTTCTAGACTCTAAGACATTAGGGGCAACAATTTAAGTAGATACTTTTTCTTCACCCAAATTATCTTAGTAGCTAATACAGATAATTAAACAGAAATTAAACTAAATTCAAATATAGGAATATAGTACAAAGAGGATAGATGTTTCATCTTTTCTTCAAAAAACAATGAGAAAAATGAATAAAATAATACAAAATTTTAAAGTATCTAAAATTTTAAAAGGGTTGAAATAAAATACTATAAATTTTAGGAATTTTTGAAATATTCATTTCATGGAGTGGTAATCTACTTACCTGAATAAGTCAAAAGAATATTTTGTTTAGGTACTAATAATAAGCAAATTTGTGGTTTAGGGTTACTAAAGTCATATTTTCACTAGGAATCTACCTTTAACTTGACAAACTGTAAGTCCTTTCTGAAGGATGGATCATGCAACATAAACAGGAAATGGATATAAAGGAAGCCAGTGAGAAAACAGGTACATAGAAGAACATTTAATTCTTAAATCCAGCAGCATGGCTGTTCTAGCAAAGGGTCACATTGAAAGGCCTGTGTAACAGTTAGCAAGGGATCATATCCAAGAGCCTGTATGAATAGACCTGAGTGATCTGGATGGAATGCAGAAAGAGGACAGACTAATCCTGTCTTCTGTGTTGATACTAGATGAAAGGGATTTCTGTGGTTAAGGCAAGGTAGTACAGCCTTTAATCTCAACTCTCAGGATAAAAATGAAGGCTTTCAGTTCACAGGAGTTAAAATTAGTTCAGAGAGAAGCAGAGTTGAGAGAGTAGAAGCAGAGCTCAGAGAGTAGAAGCTGAACTCAGAGAGAGAGAAATAGGGTAGAAGCAGAGTATGAAAGGAGAGTGAAAGCTGAGAAGAGCAGAGCCAGTCCAGAATAAGCAAAGAGTCAGAAGCAGATTACAATTTAGAGTTCGGAGTACATAATACAGATCAGAGTGAAAATAGGTAGTTCAGAAGACAGCTAGCCGGAGTAAGTTCAGTCAGCAGTAAGTCTCAGAAGCTGAAACATTCTAAGGCTAGGTTTGCAAATTAGATTTTATGAAGGCAGAATCTGTCTAGGTCTAGGCTTGCATCTTGAAGATTAGATTGTACAGAGGCTGAAGCCTTCTAGGTCTAGTTTAAGATTAGATTGTAGGCTGAAACCCTCTAGGACCAGGGATTGAATTATCTAAGAATAAACTGTCCTCTCCTGTGAACCCAGGAGAATAGTTAAATAATAAATAAACACATCTACATTTACAGTTACAGAGGTATCAGGCTGATGCTGTACGGTTCCTGTAGTCAGCTAGTACCTTGGAGAAAGGACACAATTCAATCTTTGAGGATATGACAGACTACATGTGTAACCCAGCAAGGCCTGCATGTTCTAGGTATTTCTTGGCCTCTTTCTAGGGTATTTCTTCTTTTTAGGTATGGGATAGAGATCCTTGAAGAATAAAAGTCTTATGCAGAGCAGGTCAGTGAATTTATTTTATTTTTGTATATGTATGTGCTTTTTTCTTTTAAATTTATTCTTTTATTTAAGTTACCATGGAAAGTGGGGAGTTATGTTTTATTTTCATGTCATCTCACTTTTTGGTTATTCACCCATTTTCTTCTTCCCTTCCCTGTTATCCCTACTTTCCATTTACTAGTACTACAGCTCTCTTCAAACAGTGCCTCTCATCCTTATGTGTACTATATAGCCTTTAGTCTCTCTTTTCTTCCCCTCTGTTCCCTCAAAATCTCTTTCTTCCCTCTCTTTGTCTTTTACTTTAATTACATACTCATACAAAAACATATGCATGTGCATGCATGTGCATGCACACGTGCATACATAAACACACACACACACACACATTCTAACCTAGAGATCTCACACAACATAAGAAATGGGATATTTGTTTCTCTAAACCTAGCTTATAGCCAGATTCTACAGAAAGGCAGAAGAAGATGATTACACATTGCTAGTTTGCTTTAGAGAAAAGGGATCCTGCTTATTACAGTTTTTTCAGTGAGAAAAAGCAGTCAGAGATAGGAGGGTGGCAGCAACTCTGCCTCTGAGGGCCTCAAAGATGCTTCAGATTAAAGTATTCAGCATGCCACTACATCCTATTATGGAATGCCATTTCTGAACTCAACATACGGTGTACTTGAAATTTTACAAATATGCTTACAACACCTTAAATACCACATGAAGCTATTGCCAGGATATCCTGCACAAGAATGTGAGAGAGCTGTCACTCACTTACTGTAGTCTTTCTGTGTGTATGGCCATTATCTCTTTGATTTTGTCATAGTAGTTTTAGTAATAGGTCCAGTAATATAGAGCCAAGCACTTCGTGGCTAAAAGGTCCCAGATGGCTTCATTTAAGTCATTTCAACCAATCATTCACTCATCCTAGCCAATCATTTCCCATTTTTCTAACAAGGGAAATTCTGACTGTAGAGGGAATCCTTCAATCCACATAGTGCATGTTTGACAGAATATACAAAAGTGAATTGTCAATGATTTCTTCTACATCCAAGTGTTCCCTCTCACTTACCTCCTCAGGAACATCCTAAAATTCCAGATACCCCACAAAGTCCACTGTTTTCTAATACATAATCTTGATATTCTTGTAATTCTGTCTTTCTATGTCAATATTTTAGATGCCCATTTCATACTCTTTACCAAAAGTTCTAAATGTCAGACTCTAACTAAGCCATATTCTTTTATTTACAAGGCTGTTTACTATCCTCCAACATATAAGGAACCATAATTGAGTACTTAGAATATGAAAGAATGAGTCATGTCCACCAATTCCTATACAATGTCTTTTTTGCCTTTTTTCCATAGGGGAGTTCTATTTTTAATTTTTCTGGATTTTCCATAGTATTTTCCATGGCAGTCTTTTTTTGAAGTCAATACAGTCTTTTTGCATTATCAACAACACTCATTTTCTTGATTTTGTGTTTTGCTTTATTTTTCTAGTTTTTATACTCTTAGCTTTTAAAATATATTTTTATTGAGAATAGTTTTTTTTAAACTGCTATGGCTTCCCTCCTCCACTAACATCCAGATTCTTCCTACCTACCCACCCACCCAAATCCACCTCTTTTCTTTTTCTCTATTATTAGAAAACAAATAGGCATCTAAAATAATAATAATAATAATAATAACTATAAATATAAATCCAAACAAGAATAGTATGAAACAAACAGGTAAAAAAGAGCCAAATAATAAGCACAAGAAACACATAGATGCAGAGACACACAAATCCATCCAAACAGAAAACCCATAAAAAGAATATTGCAAACCATAATATATAAACAAAAGATCTATAAGGTTAAAAAATTTCTAGACAAACCATTATTAGACAATAATAAATAAATAAAATAATGATAGTAGTAGCAGTAATAATAATAAGCCTTCCAAAAATGCCATTGTGCTCATTTTCTATTGGCCATCTACTGCTGAGTGTGGGGTCTGGCCTTAAGTATATTTTATATACCCAGTGAGACCAAATTCGAGAAAACAATTTTTCATTTGTCAATGGCTATCAATTAGAGATACCTTCTAGGCCAGGGATGGAGGAGCTTCTATCTACTACTCATCTCAGTACTGAGACTCTATCTGGCTTCACCCATGCCCAACACTGTTCAGGTGGCCAGGAACCTGAGACTAGATAGGCCATGGCCCTAGGAGAAATCAAATGCTACTGATCTGCTAAAGGAACATAGCAATAAAATGACTCTTAATGACATTCCACTATATTCATAGATAAGTGTCTTGCTTGGCCATCATCAGAGAAGCTTCCTCTTGCTGTAAATGGGGACAAATAGACTCACAACTAGGTAATATGTAAAGAGTAGGAGACCTTGGAACACTCAGATTTCTCCATCAAATCTCTCCCCTTGGGGCTCAGAGAACTCTGTGAAGGAGGCAGAAAGATTATAATAAGCAGTATGGCTGGAAGACACCAGGAAACAAGGCCTTCTAGACACAGCAGGACTGATATACATATGAACTCACAGAGACATGCATGCACAGGGCCTCCACAGACCTCTGCGTCACACTTGGTGCAAAGTAAAGTATACCAAAATTGCTTAAAGTTGCTTTCTTTTCATGAATAAAAGAAAATAGAATTAAGATAAAGTAAGTCATAAATTTTTATTTCTTTAGGGATTAGAGTTAACCCTTTTTTTCACCCAAAGTAAATACATTTTGTACATCAGGAACTGTCCATTTCTATAACACAATTGACAGTTCAACAGTTTGATTCAGTTCTGACACTGAGCACCCAAAGTTCACATCAGATCCCTCAGATAAAGGGTCCAGTTACACAATAATGCACCAACTTCATTTGAAACACAAATGAAGTATCCAGGATATCCATATTTCTACCCACCTGACAACACATTTCTGATTCCCCAGGGTTCCTCATGATATCAGTTTGAATTTAGAATGTTACACAAAGGTTTGGTCCCTAGCTTTTGAGGTGATACCAGGAAGAAGCATAACCTTTATGAGGCAGGTTTTGTAAGATGATATTAAATCATCACAGGCATGCTTGTGGAGGGTTCACAATCACAGCACAGAGACTTATGGGAGCATTTTACATTTAATGCTTGATTTCGCAACTAAGGAACAGTCAAATGGAATGAATGCATAAGGCAGGATACAAGACATGGTGTGAAGTTCCCATGCTCCAGCACTGAGCTACCAACATGAATGCCAGTTCTATTGCTTATTGATATCTTCTTGGAGTGACCTTCTAATCCATTTCTTGCTGATAGAATAATTGAGAAAATTCACTGAATGGAGCAAAGGCAGAAGAGAAAGGATAGGAGGAGATCTCTTTGGTAGGATCTCTACATCTACAAGTTGCTTTTCAATTAAAACCACAGGTTTATATGTACACTCTTGGTAAAAATACTTATGGATTTTTATGTACAGAGTTCATAGATGTTGTGAGGTAAAACTGTATGGTAAAACATGAAATAACCAACTTGATATGCTGGAATATATGCATCCTCAGACTACAGGGTAGGAAGATGTTAATTTAGTCAATTCTTATTAACATGTTAGTAGCAAAGATCTGTTAAAGAACTCTCTTATCAATACTATGTTCCTGTAGCATGAAGCTTTAAATCTCATTTTAAAAACCACAAAGGGAATGTTGAATGTTTATTGTATCTCTGCCAATACTTCAACCTAGATGTCTGCTGTTATTTTTGTCTTCTTGAAAGTTTTGTCCCCAAGGAAGGCAGGAATTCAATTACTGTCTGGCAGTTTTGAGTTTGTGCGGTATGTTCTTAGTTATTAAAATATTCAATAGCCTGGGATTTGGTAGTGGTGAATAGTCACAATGTGTGGAAAAGTACAGCATGTGCAATGCAATCTCAATTACCTAACATGAAATAATATGTGTACAACTCCAGGTCTCACTTAATGAGTGGTGACTGGATGACTTTATTCTGTGCTTCTTGTGATACATGTTAAGTTTACAAAAGAAAAAAGAAAAAAATATAAAGCTGTTTGTAGTTGTAGAGATGTAGAGGTAGATGTAGATATTGATTCACTCAGATGTAGACTTTGATTCAGGGCAGAGGACAGTTTATCTTTTGTCTAATTAAATCACTGTTTCCAAGGCTGGAGCCCTAGAACATTTTGTTCTTTTTTACAGTCTGGTCTTAATCCTCAAGCAGAAAGACTTCAGCCTTCCTGTAATCTAGCCTGGAACTAGAAGGCTTCAGCCTTAGCCTCTGAGACCTACTGCTGACCTGGTTCAACTCACTCCCTGTTCTGGGCTTCTTCTGCCAAGCATGCTGTGTGTCTGTGTCTCTCATTGAGCTCTCACTGATTCAACATGCCTCTGTAACTGACTGCTTCAAATGACTTCCCTGACTCCACTGTAACTGACTCTTTAACTTACTCTGTAACTGCTCTTCAACTGATTCTTCTTAACTGACTCTGTTGACTGAATGACTCTACCTCCTCTGTCACTCTCTTACTGAACTGAGAGTCTTCCTTTTCTCGTGAGAGTTGAGAATGTCCTTATTCTAACTCTTCTCCCCATTAGTCACTGCCATTCACTCTGACTCATCTCACAAATGTGTGACACCTGTGTGACACTGACCTATTCTGAGTGTTAGCTCCTTCAGGTGTTAACTGCACTGTACTTTATATAATTCCGCGTACTGTAGTTTTACATGAGTGGCACTAAGGTGCCTTTATTTACACCCAAATCAGCACACATATTGGAATTTTACATTCAGTCATGATATTTGGATGGGTGCACCATTACTAGGCAATAGGAAATTTTCAGCTTTATCATATATAAGTTTATGGAATAACTGTCTTATGTTACTAGACCTTTATTGATTAAATTAATTTATAAATGTGCTTAATAGATACTGGTTCAAGAAGTGAATGCATTTATATTTCAATCCTAACTTGTAAAGTTCTCATGTACGTTAGATACAAGTTACCAGGCTTACAAGAAAAGAAAATTCTGGTTGTTTCTCAGTGTTCTCTTGGAGTCATGTTGTTGTCATACACGGAGTATGGGCAAAAGTGATGTAGCTCACTTCTAGGTGTTCTCTAAAAGGCTTCTCATGATCCTTTACTATCTCCTCTACTCCCAACTCTGCAGCTGGAAGAAGAAAGTAAAAATAACAGTGCTGGGAAGTTCCTGGAATTCACGATATAACTCCATAGAGATAAAACCAAGACACCCCTCGACTTCCATCTGACCATATATATGAGCAAAATCTACTTTCACTGTAGTAAAATAGAGTGACATCCTAAAATCAAAATACAAATGTGAAAGATAAATTATGCTCTGCTTCTAGACTGAGAGCTAATCAACATGCTCATAGAAATAAATTTTAAAAATATAAAAAGACAAACAAGAGAATCTTTGACCTATTCAGCTTCAAGCTCTTTTATTTATTCACATTCCTCTTCTTAAGAAGATTTCATTGTGATTCATAGGAATCCTTAGTGTACAGAATGATGGGTACATCCTGTTGTCCTCAGAGGCCAGGATAGGGTGTTAAATTATAAGGAGTTGGAATTATAGTCACTTTTGAGCCATCTCATGTGGGTACTGAAAACCAACTCAGGTTCTCTGCAGGAGAAACACATTCTTCTAACGACTGAGAAACCTCCTGTTCCACTGAGACATGTTTTTTTACAACAACAATCATATTCAAACTTGCTTCTGCTTCTCTTTTATTAGTGCTGCTCATGATGCAATCATGGAGCTCAAAATGAATTGTGTAGAGTATTTTTATATCTGTATGTGGTGTTATTAGTTCTATTGCTAGCTATTAGAGGACACAAATGGAAATATAATATACTTATACATTAGATAGATAGAAGAGATACATGATAGGTATCTGACTAAAAAGTCATTAAGAATGGGAATTCATAAATAATATGTTTTTTACCTCTAAATATTGAGTATGTAAAATATCTATAAAAATAAATATAGGTTGTGTTTTTTCTATTTTCATTCCCTCTTTTCCCACATAATTTCTGGTCAATGTTCTGAGATTTCTTCATGAAGGCTATTTTATCAAGGGTGACGCAGTATAACAATGTTTTAATTTTCATTTTCCTGATGACTAGGGGTGTTAAACACATTTTAAAATAATTATTAGGCATTTGCGTTTCTTCTGAGTATTGATCCTTTCACTAGCCCATTTGTTGACTGGGAGTATTATTTTCTTGGTACTTAAGTACTTGGTACTTTCTGCATTTTTGTAAATTCCAGATATTCACTCTTTGTCTGAAGTATAGCAATGATTTCCTCCTCCCATTTTGTGTGCTGTCTGTATGTGCTGCTGATAGTTTACTTTGCTGTGCAAAAGCATTTTGATTTCCTGCCCCATCTGTTACTGCCTGGAGGGTAGTCCAATGCTGTTGAAGTACTGTTCTGAGAGTATTTAACTACCCCAGTGTCTTGAGCATTCCCTATGTTTGACTCTAGAAGTTTCAGCATTTTGGGTTTTAAATTAGGTCTTTGATCAATTCAAATTGATTTTTGTACAAAGTGAAAGATATGAATCTACTTTAGTTCCTTTGCCAATGGATACCCAGCTTTGCCAGCACCATTTGTTAAACAAGCTTTTTTCCATTGTGTGTTTTTGCCTTGCTTTGTTTTGTTTTTTTTTTTAAACATTAAGTTATCATCACATTGTTGGATTATTTCCTGGTCCTCTATTCTGTTTCATTGGTCTAACCATCTTGTTTATCCCAGGACTAGGCTGTCTTTATCATTACAGCTCTGCAGTATGATTTGGGGTTGGGTCTTCTGATACCTCCATCATTGTTCTTCCTCCTCAGGATTGCTTTGGATATTTTTTGCCTTTTGTGATTCCATAGGAATTCTGGAATTGCTCTTTTCTAGACTCGTTAAATGAGACAGAAGGATGTTGATGTATATTTCATTAAATGTGTATATTAACTTTGGTACTATATTCACCTTCAAAACTTAAATTCTGCCAATCTAGGATTGTGGAAATTATTCACATCATCTGGGATCTTCTTTAATTTCCATTATCAATATCATAAAGTTTTTGTCCTAGAGACCTTTCACTTCTCTAGTTGCATGTATTACTGGGAACTTAGTTTTAGGGAAATAACTATTGTAAGTGGAACATTTTTCTTAATTTCTTTATCTGACAGTGTATTTTGGAATGCATAAAAGTTATGTCCTTCTTAATATTGATTTAC
Organism: Cricetomys ansorgei; assembly: GCA_026225945.1. Classification (NCBI taxonomy): domain Eukaryota; kingdom Metazoa; phylum Chordata; class Mammalia; order Rodentia; family Nesomyidae; genus Cricetomys; species Cricetomys ansorgei. Next base: position 27,076,837 of record JAMJFZ010000199.1, read on the forward strand.
TTTGCTTTTTAGATTTAAGAGTTTTCTCATAGCTACTGTAGGGTCTTTCAAGTATAGAATCTTGTCATCTATAAATAGGAACAGTTTGATTTCTTTCTTTCCTATTTTTATCCCTCTATGTCTTTCGTTTGCCTAATTGCTGCTACAGTTAAGATTGTGAGCACTATATTGAATAACTATGCCTGTATTTGATATAGATTATTTTATACAAAGAATAAATTATATATTCCTACAATAAAGGAAATTAGTCAAAAGATTGTTTTTCTTTTCAAAATTAAGTGCATTATCTATCTTTCCAGAATAAATAGAGAACTTAATCCATTTTCCATGAGATGACTCTAGAATATAAGATTTAACTTATATCCCTTTGAGTTTCTTTCTTTCAAGATAATTATGAAAATTTTCTTACCATCTAAACTGTGATTTGCTTGATGTTTCCCCTGAGATGTTGATAATTCCTGATTGTCTGCTGAGCTTTTTCTTTAGTGGCACCATCTATCAGAAAACATGTGCTCTTACAGGACAAAGAATATAAGGATTAAGTGCAAAATCTCAAATAAATTTACCATTATTGGATATTTTTCACACCATAAAGATCAAATGTCTACAAAATGTTTAATTTTGTCCAAAATTATCATTAAGGGAATACTTAATATAAAAAACAAATTCAAAAAGTAACTATGTCTGTAAATGTAGATTTTAAAGAACAACTTCAAAGGTAAAAACATACATGATTAATTAACCACATTACTATAAAGGGACTTGATATAACAATTTGTAGAGGAAATACCTATTATTTCAAGTAAAATTTGTATTTCAACTGCAAAATGTTTTGTGAAAATATCAAGCAAATCTACCTCTTAAAGTATACATAATAACATTCAAATATTTATGGAAAGCTCAATGATATATTTTTCTCATACACTGAAAAGGAAAAAATGAGCAAGAAGGTGAGATGCAGACACAAAAAATTGCAGGAAATGGTTAAGAAGAATGATACCACTCTATCAGTTGACTGAAGCTTGTTCCTAAATCTGGCATCTGTGTCAGTAACACCAGTAACAGTGTTTGGCTACTAATATTAACTGGTATAGAATGTATAGCTTTCTAATATAGTATCAAGGTAAGCCAATGTGAGAAATGTTATTCTTTCAACACAGGCTGTCTTCATGTATGTATGAGTTTATTTCCTACTTATTTATTCTTGTATTTACTCAGTTCTATGACAGAGTTGATTTGCTGTATTTTTCTTGTCACTAAATTAAATCTGCCCAGATGAGAAAGAATCAGTGAAAACAGCTACAACTAATGAATAGCTAATGCTGTTTACCATGCAATTATCTTGCCTGAAATAACATGATAATGTACAGCAGTTGATAAGATAATTTAAGGGATATTATCCTTCTTTTAAAAGGTTCATCTCAAATCATGCAAAGTACATTTTGACAGCATCTTTAAGTTTCTAATTAGCTTACAAAGAACTTTTGAAGTATCATTTCACATGTCTTACTTTCTCATAATTTTTTCAATTACTGTTAACTTATTTCTCACAAAAAGCATGGTAGTAATTACCTTGCAATTTTTTGTGAAAATTATTTACATAAGGAATCTTTGACTATATCTGTGACTAATGCACCCTGAAACAAATTTCACCTAGATTATTCAGTCCCTGGATATTCAGACTGACTGAGAAATTATCTATATCCCAGTAGGAAATTATATTTATGGGTGAAATGTACCAAATCTTAACTGAGGCCCCAACTATGTAACATGACCTTAACATTGACTAATGGATTACTCATCAATCATCTTGCAATGATTAAACTTGAAGTTTAATCTGAACAGATTAAGCACTAGCATTACAAAAAACCAGACACAGTTGATAATCTGGTAGGAAATTTTGATACTTGAAAAATAAGGTATATCATTTTAAAGAGAGATTTGCCTATTGACAGCACCAATCCAGGTATTTGTTGGGAGTAAATGCTTCTTTAGCTTCTGGAAACCTGCTTTCCATCTTGAGGCTTCCATATCATTCTAGATTTAGACCCTTGAAATAATAGTGTAGGTTCTCAATGATTTTAATTAAATTATGCAAAGTGTAATTTCTCTTTCTCCTGTAGATTTTATGCACTGCCTCTGTGTCCTAAACAGTTCAAATTCAAAATCAGTTTAGGGTGTAGTGGTTCATTCTGAATGATAGATGCAGGCAGCTTACCCAGCAAGTGTTTCTCATTGTCTTTATTCCCAGCAGTTAAGATTTGTTAATGCTTTAAGCCCATTCAAATTTTTATCCCTGATCTTATGCAGTCGGAGTACAATGGAAGGGACCAGCTCATTAGCCAAGCAGGTGCGTCTTATGGGAACAGTTTTTCTGCATCTTATAACAGAGTGACTCAGATTCATGGGAAATAGGACTAGAGGCATATTGAAACCATGACTGGCTGAACTCCCCCAAGGAATTCTACTACTGCTGTCTCCTCTAGAAACAAATGAAGAATCACCAGAATACTTCTTTAAATATGGCAAAGAATCGCTTTATATGTTTTCTAAAACTACAAAACGCTTTTTTTTCTATAATGGAACATATATAAAATGAATCATTTATCAAGCCTAAAACTTCTCAGCCTAAACCCTAAGTAATTACAAACTCCACTATAGATGGTATGCACATGTGTAGTAAATTTTATAAAATTCCTTCATTATCCTAAAGTTGCTTTGGCTTGTGTATTTCCTATGATTTCATGTCATAATTGCCTCCTTTTTGGTTTACTGCAACTTCAATTTTTCTTCACAGTTGATAGTCATTCTTCTAAAGAAGAGAAATGATTTGGGAAATGGTGTGGAATAGGATTCCCCTGCTGCTTTCAATACAGAGGATGCTCTGCAGTGAGAGCTGCCTGGGGGTCCCCACTGCTCTGTAATATCCCATCAGCATTACAAAATGCTGTTCCTAACTAGCAGTTTTATCTGTTTCTTCTCCATATAGTATATAAGATTACTGTCTGTGGGTGAGATTTTTAAAGAATAATGAGGCTATAGCCTATGACCTTAAAAATTTTGCGCATTTTCTCATTCATTATAATTTTTCTTGTTGTTCACACACAAGGACAAGAATAAATACACTATTCTCTTGTAAGACTTGATAAAATGGTGACAGTGTTTTATTTGATTTTTATGAGAATGGTCAGGTTTATAATATATATTGGAGATATGATTTTAGCTAATGTGGTTGGAATTTCTTGCACTAAAATTGAGACGAAGATTCACTAAATTATATATAATGAATCTTCGTCTCAATTTTAATTCACATTTCACAAATCTTATTTTCAACACTCTTCATATCATAAAATAACAGAAACTTGGGACTGCCTCTGGTACTTTTTATGGGTAGTGTATATTAACATAATTTAAAAGACCGTTTTTTCTTTCAAGATGGGATTTCTCTGTGTATCCCTGGCTGTTTTGGAATTCAATGTGTAAACCAGGCTGGTCTCAAATTCACAGAGTTTCTCCTGCCTCTGATTCTTGAGTGCTGAGATTAAAAGTATGTGCCACTACTATCTGGAAAAAGACCATTTTTAATGGTACTTTAATTGTCTACTGAAATCTAGAGATGTTTATCAAAGTGAAGATTTTTTCCCACAATCTAATACCTTTGTTTCTACTTCTCTTGAACTCCTTTTGTCTCTCACTTGCAGCATTGTTTGAAATATATCTGATGTGAATTCACAGTCAATTAAAATACTAGTGTAGTTTACATAACAGAAGCATGTATCAGTTAGGGCTCTTTAAAGGGCCAAACCACAGTAATACATTACAAAGAATTATATTAGTTTATGGAGTATGCACTGGGTAATCCAACATTAGCTATCTATACACCAGAAAGAATGACATTCCAACAGTTGTTCAGTCTTGGATGTCTCAGCAGTCCCAATCTGCAAGAGAAGGCTTGGAGGTTTCTTGGAGAGGTACTGGTCTTGAAGTCTGAAAAAGCTGTGCTGCAACACTGATAAAATGACAGCATCAGCAGCAACAGAGTAGATGCACTAAAGAAGCAAAGGGGAAAGCAAATAGGAAAAAGCAAATTTCTTTTTATATCCCTTGAAATGTATTGGCAATTCCTGGGAAGGTCTTCCCCATCTCAACTAATCTTTCCAAACAATACCATCACAAATCCACACAAAAGTGTCTTTCTTAGTTGATTTCAGATTTAATCAAACAGATGAGCAAGGTTAAATGTCACAAAGTGCTCACAGGTTAGAAAGACATTCTTAGATGTAATGACACATACCTTTAATCATAGCATACATGAGAAAGAAACAAATAAAGCTTTTGTGAGTCTAAAGGTAGGAGGCCCTACTTAAAAATAAATAAGAAATAGATGATAGATATATAGATAGATAGATAGATGATAGATAGATAGATAGATAGATAGATAGATAGATAGATAGATAGATAGATAGAAAGAAAATAGAATTCCCAATGAAGTCTATCAAGTGCTATAGTACCTTTAAGAGAAAATATTTCAGAGGGCAGATTACATACAAAATAATCTACAAGAAGCCACTGCTCTCATCAACATCAAGGCTACCTGGAAGACTAGTGTGAACATGTCACACATAAAAGCCAATGAGTTTGTCAAAAGAAATTAATGCATAGAGTTTCTAAGAAAATTAAAGCACATACTTTTTATCCTGAATATTCTGGCCTCTCTACTTTGCCATCATCATCATGGAGTAATCATCAACCATGGAATAAAGCCAGTTTTGCGTAAGTTCCTTCCTGGCAAGTTTCAAAATACTTTACATTCCATGACTCATTCTCACATAATTGGCAACCATAAACCACAGTCTAAGTTTAAGACAACCCATGTTAATAATTAAGAAGTTATTTTGGAACATACCAAGTCATTCATTCATGGATTCTTCATGACATTTATTGCCGTACAGGGACAGTAGACAGAAGTTTTAATATATCATATAGTCTGAATGATCTAAAGTATTCACTGCCTGATATGTTGTAGAAAAATAATTATTTAACCCATCAGTAGTGACAGCTAAGTCTTGACTACATTCCTTGCTTTGAAACTAGAATCATAACATATAGAATCTTTATGAGCTATTCATACACTGAGTAGATTTGATCTTTATTTTCACCTTCAGTCTCAAGGAATTCATAGGCTTCTCTTTCTTCTACTATGAGTTCTTATAGTGTCCAGTGCCATAAGACAAATAAAAAATATCCTGAGTAAACCTTTGGAAAAACTGGTTTATGGGTATTCTAAGAATCTTGCTCATGTGATGATTTATGAATACAAATTTGCAAGTACCTTATATAGAAGTGAAGTTAAAATGTGATAGTCACTAGTACTCAAAAGGCTGAGGCAGAAGAATTATTGTGAGTTCAAAATCAGCCTGAGCTATATAGTGAATTTCTGAAATTTCTCCCTGAAAAGAATCCACAGAGATAGAGAGAGAGAGAGAAAGAGAGAGAGAGAGAGAATCAGAATGAATCACTATGGAGTGGCAAAAGGGAATTAAATAGCATGTATTCTCATATCAAAGAAAAAGAAACATTGATCAAAGCCATTTAGACCGCAGTTCTTCTGCTTAATGAGGGAAAGCAAACAATACTGAAATGTATATTAATGGAATAGCTCGATTTCCACCCTCATTTGCTATATATACTTCTTAGAGAATATTCTACTTCCTTAGAGCATAACTTAAACAAAAATTATGTTTCTTGTCATACACAAAACAATTTCCTTCCAAAGAGACTTCCAGAGTGATCGCCAAATGCATAAAAGACCCTCTGGCAACTGTGTAGATACTAAATCTTAAAGGAAGTCTGAGATGCAGTTCAAAACTACAGTTAGTATTTGAAATAAAGTTGCTTTTTTATTTCTTTTTTTTTCTTTGAATAAATGCACAGAGCCTGGATTATGAGTGATGTATCTGTCTCAGAAACAGAAGCCAACTTGGAATTACAGTTTCTCTGCTGGGTATGTTTGCAAATAAAAGCAGAAAGGAAAACAGACATAATTATGAAAGACACTAGAATGTGGAAAAGAGATTAAACCTTATTAAAACATCATTTCTAGGCATTAGCAGCACTTGTATAATTAATAATATAACAGTTGACTGCACTAAGAACCATAACAGAAATTAAATTTTCATTTATGAACAGGAATAATGAGGTAATATAAAAAGATTAGGTTTGGATTTTCCTGCTACTAAAGATTAATAGTTGCCTAAGGTCTTCATGCAGAATTGACACCCACATCGGTATACAGAGAAAGATAACTCATCTGATGCCCATTGTTTAGCCCTGGACTGCGGTTCTGACATGAGACAGTTTGCCTTTTCCGTTTCTTCAGCACTACAGTCAGACTTTACACAATTACACATGTCATCACAAGCACTAGAAAGAAGTAAAAACATCCTCTTCTGAGAAAAGAAAGCAATATAGGTGGGGAAAAAAAGAAATAACAATTTGCTTTTGACAAATAAGGCACTTGGCAACATAGACACCCAGGAAATTGTTCTTGTGGCAAATCATGAAATTGTAACGGTTATGGTGATTTTTGAAAATAATAACAGGGAAACAATAGGAGAAGGTTTTCTTTTATTAACTATTCAAAGACTTCTATAGCATTTTCCTTTTTTATTTTCCAAAACAATTTAATTACTTTTATGGTACGTTAATCCTCTGCATATAAGCTACATATGCTTATTTGTATAGCTTGACAGACCACAAACAAAATTTTTGAAAGTTATCCTAAAATGTAGGAAAAGAAAAAGAAGAAAGAAATGACCTAATTATATTTTAATCTCAAGAAAGAAAATAAATACAGTTTTAAAGGTAGGGAAACAGTTGCTGCAGCCAAACAGACAACAAAGCTGGGGCAGGTGTGCATATTGTATCATCCCAAGGATGTGGAAGCAGGCACTGGAGTATTGTGAATGTGAATGCTGCAGCTCCTAGTGAGAGTACTGTAGTGATAAACACACAGGTATTTGGGGTTCCTTACTCCTATTTCTTACTGTGTCTGCAGAGATTTGTGTGGTGTGTGTGTGTGTGTGTGTGTGTGTGTGTGTGTGTGTGTGTGTTTACATTTAATTATGAAGTTCTATTCTTCATTACTACTAGCTTTGTGCTTTGGTAGGTTAAATAGCAGAGATGGAAGACAGAATAGGTGACAGAATAACTTGGTGGCACATTTCAAGCACTGAGATTCTGTAGAAGGCCAAGATCTATTTGCCAGAGAGAATGTAATTGTCTTTAATTACGACAGACCTTTGCTTCAAAATACTCAGTGTCTCTGCTATGGTTTACTTATGGAAATCTGAAAAAGTCTCAAAACAGCATTCCTATCTGCCCGCCTGGATCATGTGTTCTTAAGTGACAGATCAGCCTGCCCTATAGTTTGGACCTGTTGAATGGCCTTCATCCATCTTCAGGCCCTCTCAAAACTACAAGTTCTTGGGGTTACTTTACTTATGGGTCACAGTAACACAACAAAGTGAGAAATGTACTTCCTCCAAAATCTAAATAAGCACAAAGAGTTCTCTTCCTTTTGTGACAGTAGAATAAATTATCTTTTTACTCAGAAGAAATATCTACACATGCCACTCATCATGGTATCACTGAAATTGTATGTAAGTAAAAGGACCTTGAATTTTTATTAAAATTACTTAGCATTCTTTTATGCATTACAAAAGTGCTCTACAAAAATCCAGATGGTTACTATACCTTGCTCCAATAAGTATTTTATCAATGTCATGGATCAATGAGATACCTTGGAAGAAAGACAAGAGATCAAGATTCCTGCAAACACAGGGCTGGGGATGGGGATAATACACCCTTGTGGGAGAACAGTGTGTATACAGTGACCTTGCCAGCTGTTTCCATTGGGCCTTATGGGCAGTGCTACATAGCCAATACCACGAGATGTGTTGATCTGATTAAGTAAAGCATCCACATCTGCAACAGCAGCTGCAAGTGCAGTCGCCACTTAGCTAAACTTGCAATAATCAGCTGTCATCCTCAAAGATCCACCTGTCTTCTGCACAAGCAATAGAGAATTAAATGGGGATGTGGTGAAATCTACTACCAAGTTCTCCAATAAAGTGATACAGGTTTTGAGTCATTATTTTCCCAGGTTTCCCAGAAGTTCCAGTAGCTTCCAATTAGCTTTTCCATAACAACCTTCAATTCACAGGTCAAGAAAACAATGTACATAATCTACCAGTTCCTAAGAACATCTTTCTTGTTCGGAGACTTCTACAATCAGTGCTGTAACTTTTAAGTGCAGAAACCCTTCTAGGCTGAGACCTAAACTTGCATTATAAATCAGCCAGTCTTAGGATGAGAGCTTGTGTTTGCTCTCAGAATTTCAGCCCTCTGACTATAGGAAAAACAGTTCTCTCTTAGGGCACACTTACAAGACTTAAATTGTTTATGCACATCTGGAGCTGGGAAATTGAATCTCCAATCTCATATTTTGTCTTTGTTACTTTACTAAGAGACACTAGAAGCCCCCAGCCAACATCAGCAATTCTCCAGAAGTGCTTAGAAATGTTGTACATACAGTTAATAAGTTCATTGCCACTCACAAGTAGTAAATCAAGATTATAAATTCATTATTTTGTGTAATTCTTCAAATATGTACTATATAAAAAATGTAATGTACCTTATAAAGTTTTTGTGAGCTAGGGATATGGCTCAATGAGAAATCCACTTAAATGCAAAATGAGAATCTGAGTTCAATCTCCAGAACCCACATTTATAAAAAAATGAGGTACACACACAGGTGTAACCTCAATGCTGGTGATATGAAAACAACAGAGTCCCTGGGTCTTGCTACCCTATCAGTCTAGCAAGCCTTCGGTTCAGTGAGTCATTCTGTCTCAAAAACAAATTAATAACCAAATAAGGAAGATCATTTTCCATTCTCAGCATTCTCCAGTTTCCCATAGTTCTTTGTCTAGGGTTGAAGTCACACAAGCTTTCCCACTTCTGTGTTAATGTATCCGTTGGTGCGCCTTCATTGTTCAGATCTTGTTTTAGGTAGCCATTTTGATGAGACTTCATGAGTACTGCCTCTCTGACATATCTAAGTACCACAATCTTACAGAAAACTTCCTGTTCCTTTGGTTCTTGCAATCTTTCCACCTCCTCTTCTGCAATGATACCTAGACCTTAGGAGTGGAAATTGTGGTGTAGATTTATCAGTTGCAACTCAGCGCCACATGGTCTCTTGCTCTCTGTTTTGATTGGCTGTGGTTTTCTGTAATGGTATCCATCTGTTGCAAAAGGAAGACTCCTTGATGAGGACTAAGAACTACACTTCTTTGTGGACAGAAGAATAAATATTTAGGATGTAGTCAAGAGTTATGCTGGTTTCATGAAGGAGTGTTTCTAGGTTCTCCTTCAGGAGCTGTGATTTTACTAATCTCAGGTATCTAATACCAAGTGGTCAGATCTGAGATTACATACTAGTAGTTAACCTTACATGGACTAAGTTGGAAATGTTTATATATTTACAATATATAAACAGACATAAAAACAAGAGAATATATTATTAATTAAAATGTGGATGAATAACTAGATAAGGAAGTTAGAGAGTAGTTGAGGAAGACATCCGAAGCCAGCCTCCGTAAACACACATAAATGAACACACATACGCAAACACAAATACACACAACACATGCAAAATACAGGTTTCCTAACATAATCAAAAGAAGAAATAATTTTAAGTATTCCATGTTTAAATAGCATTTTGAAATTTTAATTTAAATTTTATTACGAAAATAATTTTTCCCATTTCTACATTTCCAGTATGAAAGCAAAAATATTTAAATCATACATGCAGTTGATTTTGTGTGTCTATTTGCCATTGTTGGCCTAAACTATTATATTACGTATATGAACTGTATTGAAAATCATAACTGATTGTGTCCCAGCAATGGTTGGAATACGTTATGTTACTCTCATATTGAATATAATTTAAAAATAATAAATTGTTCCTTTAAATCATGAATGTAAAAATCTTCCAAACTGTCAGGAATCAGTGAAAGAAAAGAAAATGTAACACATCCTCTATAACTATGTCTGAATTTTAAACTTCACCACCACTGTAAATAATCCAATCCAACAAAGAAAGCACATCGTTTGGAAAAAGCTGAACAAATCTTTGAATATTAATCTAGCTGCCTAAGCTATGAGCTTTTGGGAGGCTTCCTTCACTAATCCTCATTTTCATCAGTTATTAACAATATTTATACTTCATTCTGTGAGAAACATTTTAAAGAAGATAGATTAACAGACTGGCAGACAGAGTAAAATACTCAGTACTTTCTCGAAAAACAACCGTGATTTCTTTTGCCATGGTAAATGAATAATCACTTTTATGAACTGTTTCTTCCATTATGAGGGATTTACTAAATCTAGCATCTGAGCATGCTAAGTGGGTGATCTAACACTGAGTCTTAACCCCAGCTTTATGCCACTTTTTAAGTGACTCTAATGCCTCTTCAGAACCAGTTGTTTTAATTCCTAATTTTATTCCTTGATGATCAAGTATGAGTATTTATATGTACACTTTCCAATGCCTAAATGGTAGTTTGAAAAATTCTGACCCTGTTTTGTGATAAAGAAACAAGCAACAAGCCTGAATGGCATTGTGCCTTTTTTATAGTTCATTCAGTTTCTTTTATCTGCAATAGACCACATGGAAAACAACACAGAACCTTGGTAATACCTAAATGATGACTACACAGATGACTCTTAAAAACTCTCTCTATGCTATAAATACAGTATAAAAATAATTATGCTGTTACTTCAATATATGTGGTTGTTGAATAAAAGCAGAATATGACTCTAAGAAATGAATTTCATGGCAGTGAGGGTCTATATCATCAAAGTCAAAATTAAATAGCAATTTCCCCATAAGCCAATCACATATTTCAGAGGTCATTGCTGCTAGAAATTATGTAGCAGGGACAGAAGAGCTTCTGAGAAGTTCTAAATGCTTTGTTCAAATGAGTGCTTAAAACCACTTGAATTTTAAGTGGGTTGATATATACACAGAGAATAGCAAAACAGTTTCAAAGTTGCAATCACATACAACTCTTGGTACCTGTATACATTGCTTTTCTGTGGCTGTGATTAAACACATGACTAAGAAAACTTACAGAAGGAAGAGCTTCTTTGGGCTTATGCAGAATAAGACTCCATTGTAACATAGTGGCATGGCAGAGGCAGACGTGGTATCAGAATGGCAAAATAACTATCTGTACTTCTTTTTACTTTAAAACTCAAAAGTATTATTCTCTCATGAATGTGCACCACCTCTTTTCCTGTGTTAGCCAGGAACAAGGAAGGGAGGGGGAAGGGCTTACCTTTATGTGGAGATGGTAGAACATAGATCAAAAGAAGATAATAAAAACATGTCTAGGCATAGTGGTGCTTGCCTTTAGTCCCAACACCCTGGAGGCAGAGGGAGGTGGATCACTGTAAGTTTGAGGCCAGTCTGGTCTCCACAGTGAATTCCAGGACAGTCAGGGCTATGTAGAATGACCTTGCCTCAAAAACACAAACAAAAGAGAGGGAGAATGCAGAGTAAGAACTTTTATTCAGGGGTAATTGAGGAGTTAAAGGTAAAACGTTGGAGAGGATTAATCTGGGTAATGGAAATCAAAAGAAACCAGCTGAAAAGCAAGATATGTCTACTTGTGTAATAAAGACTTGACTGTTGTGGGGATAACCAATGGTCTCTGAATGTATTCAACATCTTCCATAAGCAGTATGGGAAGGGACCAAAGCTGGGTACTGTAACCTAGCTAACACTCCAGATATGGTGAGATAGAATCGTGGAGGAACTGTGTTTCTGACGTTTAACTAAACTAACATAGCAGCAAACTGCTTTCTAAATACTTATGCTTCTAAAAAAATATCAAACCTTAAACTGATGTAAACCTGAGGTTGATGGTTTCCTTTATGATTACCATCAACTTCAGCTTAGGCTTATAAGAAACATTGCTTATGTGATAAATAGCACATTACACATTGCTCCTTATTTAACAGGAAAGAATATAGAGTATGTGCCATGTAAGATACATATGATCTAAAGATGCCACATTGCTCTAGAGAATGAGGAATATAGTAAACAGTAGCCTGTAAGATTGAACATGCTCACATGTTTCAATATTTTTCATAATTTGATTCTTTAGTAAAAACTTCTAAGAAGCTATGACTATTTGGGATAGTAACTGAATCACAATGCAAAACTGCTACAAATGAAGCTTTCACATAATTTTTTGAAACTGGAAGAAATTAAACGTCACTATTCTGTGAGTTTCAGCTTGACTTTTTGTCAAAGATTTATAATTTCTTTTGAATAGAATTCACTTTAATCTCCAATATTTAAAGTATGAGATTGACTTTGGTTTACTGCTGGCATTAACTTTTGCTATTGTTCATCTTTACTTTCTGCTATATCTCCTCGCCAAATGATTAATTTCTGACCTTTTAAAAGATTACACACATTTGCAAGCTTCATGATCCAAATAGTCTTTGTGAAATGCATATTTCCTCAGTCTTTTATAATTTCTCAGTTGTAAATGTAAAACAGATCATAATTAACCATCTCCCATTTCATTCAACCATGTAAATGCTTGTTATTTTTGTTGATTACATAAAACAGACTGTTTATTGTTCTGGCAAACAAGATACAGAGACTATAAACTAAAAACCAGAATGGGCCATAAAACATTTTTGTTAAATCAAGCCCCATTACTGGACTGAGAATACATGCATAATGTAGAGTAGATATGTTTTTGAAGATATTATACCAATTTCAATGCACTTATTTCCCTTTAATAAAAAATACAGGACAGATGTACTGAATTCAGTCAGAAGCTAACAGATATTGCCAATCAGGCTTCATTCAATCTGCCCCCAGGGTCACCTTGTATAGTAGGGAGAGCTAAATCAAATTCTGTGTGATAAATCTTCAATAAATAAAGCTTCATATTTTTGTTGAATATTTTTCACACTCTGCTCCAGCAGTTAAAGGATTAGGAGAAAATAGTAAGAGAAACAGCCCATAATCATGAATACTTGATCATGTGGACAGCAAAATTCAATAAAATATTCTAATTATTTTAGGCAAAGAGTTGATAGTATGACTTTTGTATCTTTTCAGACATCATTACTGTTATTTTATCAATGATCTACTTTTTGTGTATTTACCTCTCGAGCCCTGATTAAAGAGCCCTCTTCCAATTTCTCTAATCAAATCACATGTACCCTGCTATTCCCCCTTTCTATTGCTCCCCAATCCCTCTATCCTGTCAATAGCCCCTAAAAAATGTACCTATAATACATGTAATTCTTTGTATAAATATACATGTATAGTTTTAGTGAACTTTTCTCATCTGGGATGATAGAGCTTCCTCCAAGAACCAAAGACCACCTAACAAAAACTTCAATACCAGACTCAAAAAGCTTTCTTTTGAGTTGTTGTCCAGGGCTGTCTAAGAGACTCCCCAAATGCATAGCCTATTGCTATTGTCTTTGGTTGCCACTCAGAGGAGAAAAGTAAGTTCCTATTGCTGAGGACACTATGCAGAAACAGAGCCCAGAAACCCCTGACCAGGAACCAACATGAGTGCCCCTTCCTGAGGACTAGCTTTCATGGTATCAAAAGGTACAATGCAAGCTTCCAAAGGAGAGAGGCAACAAACAATCCTACTCAGATATTTTATTTGTGAACCACATCAGCAACCAGCTTGAAACAATATCCCTAAGGGTGCAATAGTGGCACTCAAACTTTGGCAGTAACCAATAGCTCTTTAATTGGATTTAAGTCCCACTCAACAAGAGGGAAATCATGTCTAGTACTGGAAATCTAGCTAACTATTCACTGCTAGTGATGTCATGGTTATTGGAGGAGAATCTACAACTTCTAACTTACTAAATCAGCAGAACACCTAACAACGATCTATAAGCATTCATCCTTATACCCACAGATAAGTTTAATTTTTACCCCTCAAGGAAACTTCTCTTTGGAAGACACAAAAACCACTACAGAAAAACACAACTATCAAAATGCAGAGTTGTGGAGCCCAGTCCCAGTTCATTCATCGACAAAACGTTTTCACCTAAGACTCAGGAGAAAATGAGTAAGAAGAGGCAGAAAAATTGTAAAAATCAGAGGACTGGGGAGTTTTCTGTGAGTTTCTGTCTCCTATTAACATCAGATGCTATATACATAAAGTCTCACTAACATGACTGCCCAAATGTGAGCCTAACAAGAGTAAAACCAATGGACACAACAAACTGGATGTGGAAAACCAAAAGGGGACCTCAATCCTTCACAAAGAAGTATAGGTAACTGTAGACAGGTAGGAGTAGTAGAAGTGGTTATTTCCCAGGGAAGAGCACACAAATTGGTTTATAATGTCAAAGAATTGACCCTGAAAACATAAATATGAGTTATATAATAGCAACTGAACAAGTTATACTAAGGAATATATATGAATGTAATAACAATTAGAAAAAGGCCATGATTTTGAAGGATATTGGGGCAAGGTGTATTGGAAGGTTTAGAAGGAAGAAAGATAAGGGGAAAATGTTGTAATTGTATTATAGTCTCAAAAAAATTCTAATTTAGACCATTACTATTAAGTGCTTATTGATGATCCAAGTATCTGCAGATTTTGATAACTATTTCTTTTCAGGTTTTTGACACTAGGTTTCTATGTAGTAACGCTGGCTGTCCTGGAACTCACTCTGTAGACCAGACCAGCCTGAAACTCACAGAAATCCACCTGCTTCTGCCTCCCAAGCACTGTGATTAAAAGGATGTGCCACTACTACCCAGCTTGGCAACTATTTCTTAACCACTAAAATAATCAGTCATTAGTGTTGCTGCATCAAGCTTACTGTTTCTGTAAATGAAACAGAAGATTTAGAAACTGGATTTTCTAGGAAAAAAAATGATAATTTGGATAATTTCCACTCTTTTGATTTGTGTTGATGAATACTTAATTAGCTGTTTTATGTTTGTAAGTGGTAAAATTAATTAAAACCAGAAATGAAGGTCAAGTCAGTGTCCCAGTTTACCATTCAGAATATTCTGGAGCTTTTTTACTTAAAAACAAAGAAACATATTGAGTACAGCCTTATGTAAATAAAACCATAAAAATGTTTCCTTCAATTTTGATGGCTTACATGATTTGATTTTTAGAGCGGAGGGTAAAAAGGATATGAAAACATGACATGTCATCCAATTCCTTAGTTGTTTTTAACTCTTTTTGAAT
The DNA here is from genome assembly GCA_026225945.1 of Cricetomys ansorgei. Classification (NCBI taxonomy): domain Eukaryota; kingdom Metazoa; phylum Chordata; class Mammalia; order Rodentia; family Nesomyidae; genus Cricetomys; species Cricetomys ansorgei. Next base: position 27,092,166 of record JAMJFZ010000199.1, read on the forward strand.
GTTTCTACCCAAACAGATGCATTTCAGCTCCCTCAAACATAGAAGATGAGTTTCTAATTTATTAATTTTGAATTAACCTCTTGACAATATCAGGGTGTATAAATGCAGTTAGTTAATGTGCAGAATATAAGGTAGAAGGTCTTGCAATGAACACCCTATATTCTAACCACGAAAACCTCCTTGGAATTTGATTAAACTGATGAAATGAGAGCCACAGTTTCTTGACACATAGTCACCCTGACAAGTTCCATTAACTCAAGAGTAATTTAATTGAAGATGAAGCCACAGAAGTCACTAGATTTACTCCAATCATGAGCAGGAGAGCCATTGCCTGCCAGTCTCAGCCTCTCTCCCACCCCCATGTGTGTGTATGTTGAAGAGTATAGAGTTCCCTTTCACTGTATAGGGTGAGCTGAGGCACTAATAAAGTAGGGAAGTGGGGACCAGGAGTATATATATTTACCCAGTGATAGTTCAGAATAACACCAGAAGAGGGTCCTCTCTGGAACTAGTAAGAGATTGGAGATTGAGATATTAGTACAAATAGATGAAGGGCAAAGCTGGGAGAGCTTGTTGAACAGGCAATCTCCTGGAGTCTTTACAAATCAGAGAGGCACTGGCAAAGATAAAAAGAGGTAAATAGTCTCAGTCTCAGGATTAGAGGGAGTAGATTTTAGGATTACATTTGAGAGAGATATGACCATCACAAGCAATTGCTGCAAAGAAACACAGAGAATACAACATTGTGTAAAGGAACCCCTTGCCACTGCCATATGTGTGGAGAAGGCTCAGGGAGTCACTTAGAATGAGTCATTCATGTGGTAGTGTTTAAAGGGAGGTCGCTAAGTTTAGGAAGTTCTGCATCTAGGTTAGATGCAAATTGTTCAGTGGTCTTGATTGTGGCATTGACTTGGGTGGAGTGTGCTGTTTTTAGGGATCTAAAGATTATCACCTGTTTTTTATGACTCAGGAGAATTTCCACATATGGATATAAATAGTTCCTGTGACCCATTTGACCCCTTTTTATTTTCACCTTGGGAGTTCCAAATGGTGAAAGAACTATATATCCTGCATAGACCCATGGTAAAGTTTTTGAGGCTTCCTGCCTTATTCTGTTTTAAAGGAATGATATTTACACCCCAATTGGGTCACCTACCTCAAGAGGGTCTGCCTGACATGCTACATCTGTTTGATCACCCTGAAAGCAAAAGTATTTGGGACTATCATGAAATGTAGAGACAAGAGAGAGGTCTTCAACAGCTTGTGGAGGTGGTCAAAGTATCACAGTTCTGAGAATAGGTTCCTTGGGGATTGAAAGTTAGGAAGATCTCTGAAAAACAACCAAAAATCTGGGAGAAGGTAGCATTAAGGGTAGACTTAAATTGTGTAGCATATACCTAAAATTTTCATGTTTGTCACCTTGCTTGAATGGTTAGAAAAACAGAGAGCCTTCCCAACAGGAGTGAGAAGAAAGAGTGTATATCAAGTGTTACCAGGGACAAAAGGAAAGTGAGAGAATTTAAGCTTCAATGATCCCATCAACTGATAGAAGTATGGATCAGAGAAGGGGTTCATTCAGAGCCTGTTCTAACTGTGACAAATGGATCCAAGTCACAACTCCCTAAAGCCTACCCACTGTTTGTGTAGTGTAGATGACCAATATAGACCTTTCCAGAATGGGTTGAAGTTCTGTGTTATAAAGGATTTCAAATAAACCCAATTTCCTGATAAAATAGTTTGAGTGATAGGGTCAATAAAGGGCTGAGGACAGACACTATCAGCATTTTCTGGAGAAGGTGTTATAAGAGAGTAATGGAGATTAGGTAATCATGGAGTGGGGTTGGTTTCAGAGGAGGTTTTATAAAAGAAAAGAACAACCATTGATTAATTCAAATGGGCTAAGAAAGAGGGTGCTCAAATCATGGTTCAAATTAGAGTTAAGGTGAGAGGTAAGAATTGGGTCTAAGGAAAGTGAAGTTTAGATGGCAATTTTGATAAGTGAGTTTTAACAAATCCATCAGACCTCTCTACCTTTCCATAAGACTTGCAATGGTATGAGATATAAAGGTGCCACTCTACATCCAAAGCCCTAGAAACTACCTTGTTGAATGTAGAGAAAAATTGTTAGGTCATTATCTGATTGTATGGATCTAAAATGTCTAAATCTGGGCAAAATATCATTCATGAAATGGGAACTTATTCACTCTCAGCCATGGGGGAAGGGGGAGTATTTTACCTTCTTAAGTAGGTGTCTGTCTACCTCAGTAAAAAGATATTTAAGTTTCTTGTTAAAAGGTATGTATGTAAAATTTGTTGGCCAGGCATCCCTGAGAAGGTTACCTTGAAACTAGTGTGGATTGAAGGAAGGATGGGTTGTAACTCCATATGTGGAAAAGTTTGAGTGCAGATGGAACATCCCTGGGTGACAGGCTTAAGAAAGGCAGAGGGATTCGGGTGGAAGTAGAGAGGTTAGAGGAAGCAAAAGAGAGGTCAAACCCAGTCTGAAAGGATTAATGAATCACTGTCAGGAAAGCCTTTGCCTAGGTGCCAGGGACATAGCAGAAAGAGCCAGCCCTGAGTGCCAGTAAAGTCTCCCATGACCTATAGAGCTTGTCATTGGGACTCAGAGTCAATAGGGGTTAACTTTGGGGGGCCCTGAAATAGAATAGAAGAGGACGGGTAGGGGTGTTGACTGGCCTCACTCAACAGCAGTCTTTTCAGTGAAATCACTTACCAAAGTTATACCATTCGTAGGGGCCAGATGACCTTGACAGTGGATAACTCCCACCTGCTTGGAAAAAAATAAGAAATTTCTAGAAGCTGTAGGACTAGAAGCCCATCAGTAAAATATGTATCTTTACTTCTCTCCTGCCAAATAGGAGCATGGCGATGCATGATAAGGAATACATATTTAGAACATGTATATATGTTGATAGTCTTGTCTTGTGCAAGGGCCCTCATGAGTACTATGAGCTCTGAATAATAAGAAGTGTCTGGTGGTAAAGGGGTAGATCAAAAGAGGCTATAGCATAGCCTGTTTGATGGGGCACAGAGTAGCTGAGAAAAGAGCTTCAGTCTGTAAACCAAGTAAAGTCAGAGTGTGACAGAGGGGAAATAGGGAGTTTGGGATTCTTGTAGAAGAATGAGTCAAGTGATTCAAGGCAGGAGTGGGTAAACGTAGTAACTTCAGGGAGGAGTATAGGTAATTTATGAGGAAGGCAGGAGTCTAGAGAAATGTCAAAGTTTTCTAAAAAGTGGCATGGATGAGCTATAGCTTAGAGGAAGATAAAATAGAAAGGCTTCTGTATGACAGTGGATTCTTGAGCCTGTCATGTGAGATGATAAGAAAGCTGGAGGGGAAATCAAAGGTGAGTTTTGAAGCTTCCTGGGCTAGTAGAGAGGTTGCTACCAGTGCCCATAGGCAAGCTTGCCATTCCCTAACTGCTGTATCCAGCTATTTGGAAAAATAGGAAAAAGGAGCAAAAGTGGGTTCTCTCACTTGGTTGAAAAGGTACCTGTGGTGGAACCAAATCTATGTCTAAATTAAAGGATTCATAGACTCAAGATTATGGTCAGCTTTGGGAGGAGTTGTGGCTTTTACTAGGAGTATTTGATGTGTATGGAAAGAGCCATAAAAGGAGGGACAGGAGACCAGAACAAAGAAGGCTTGGATGTGAGGGACTTTGGACCATTTGTCAGTGCATCAGCAGACGTTCTCAAGATTTGTGAGAATTTGGAACTTGATTGTGCCATTTTCTGGCCATTGAAACTAGTTATCAAGTTTGTATTGAAGCCAATACAATATATTGAAGACACATATCAGTAAAAAAATTAGACATGGATACTTAATGGTATCACAAAGCCAAAGAGAGAAAAGACGTTTGAGGACACAGGCAAGAGGAGGTGGTATCTGGCTTAGAATGGGAGAATCTCACAGCTAATGAGAGGAAGAAGTTCTGAGGAGTGGATTGTCAGAAGGAGAATCCCAGAATTCAGGCAAAAAGTAAGTAGAAAATTGTTAGGAAAAGTTTTTCCTCCTAAGCACAGACACTGGATACTGTGACTGGAAGGGCTGCTAAAAGGAGAATACCAATAGCATATAAAAGTGCAGATCATAAGGTTGCAGAAGGAGATAACAGTAAGACACAGGACAGGGTGAGTATCCTTAGACAGAAACTAAACAGAAGGCATCCCCAGTGGATTGATGTTTGTCAACAGAATATCCAGATCACAAAGAGTGAGTATCCCCATTCAAGGTGTTGCTGGATGACTCTGTAGAAAAACAGAATTTATACAGGCAACTCCAATTGCTCAAGAGGGCACTTACCCAAGTTGATGATGAGAGTCAAGTAGGCATGCAGTAGAGAGAGAAGCAGTGAGAGAGAATGACTCAGAATCTGGAATGGAATGTAAAAGATGGCAGAAGCCAACAGAGATAAACGATCCTTACCAAGGAAGTTTCTAGTCAGCAGTTTTGGTTCAGTTAAAAGAGGGATGAGGTCTCCAAAGAAGGACCCAGGCATTCCTCCTGGGTTTTGGCACCAAATGTAAATAGGTGCAGCAAGAAATCATTGAACATAGCCGTTCTATGACTAGAACCATTTATTAAAATACTGCCAGGCCACCTAGGATAAGAGAGGATAAAAAGCAGTTGCAAAAATTTGTTCTGTTTTATGAATATACAACATACAGAGGCTGCTTAAGAGCAGGAACAGCCATGGGGTGAACATGAGGATTTCTTCAGACAGATGAATTGCTGGCCATTGTGGTTAGCAGCATCCAGCCTTTAAGGGCTTCTTATTAATACTTCAGGTTTCTGTTTCCTAGCAAAACTTCTATCAGGTGTGTGCCAGGTCATTGCCATCATTGCAGCCATTTGGGGAGCCTGCTTTGTAATCTAGCATGTATGAAAACTGTTTCTTCTTTTGGCAAAGTACTCAATTGATCACCATTTGTTTGTTTGTCTTTTGAAAAGGAGAAAAGAAAACAAGAAACCACTTCCTCTCAGGATAGAGATTTTCATTTTTTTTTTCAATTTACCTTGAATGGTTGTAAAAGTAAGAAGCAATAATGCAGAAAGAACCAAGTAGACTCCGACCCTGTGTGTGTGTGTGTGTGTGTGTGTGTACCTTCAACTGTAAAAACCTTTATGTTAAAATTTCCTTTACTCTCAAAGTTGTATCTTCCAATATTAAAAGTTCCTCTGTCATCCCCATGCTTTCATCCAAGTGTACCAAACACTTACAACACTTATGTTGATAAAATTTTCCACTATTCCATGGTGAGGTTGTAAAGGAGATTTTTGTCCCAAATTTCCTAGTAATTGCACCTATTCAAATGAACAACCTTAGAGACACCAGTTGTCAACTAAAAAGTTCAGAGTTAAAGGCAGAGCTGAGAAAAGTATGAAGGCAAGTTAAAACTCTCAGTGAAACAGGTCACCTAGAATAGAGGTCACCTAGAGGAGCTAGACCCTGGAGCTTGTTCAGTGATTGCAACCCATCAGGAAGATAGTGCCATTATACACTGGATGTGACCAGAGGAATAGCTGATACCATGCTCAGAAGCCTTGAACCCTTATTTCTTCCTCACTGTTTATGTCTTTGGACTGAAACTGCCATAGTTTTCTATTTATTCATATATATATTCTGGTTTCCAGATTTGTCCACTTTGAACATCCTTAGAAATTAGAGAAACCAGAAGGCATGAGTGCAAATAACCCCCTATTTTTCCATGTGCTTTCTGTACTTCCTTACAAGATGATCATGAGGTATTACAAAAGATTTGTTATCTATCTATTGATCATCTATATATCTATCTGTCTATTAATCTATCTATCTGTCTATCTATCTATCTATTATCTATCTACCTCAGTGTCCATCCAGTGTTTTAAGACTAGAGATTTTCTCTAAGAAATTAAGTTGTTCTGTCTAGATATTGCATCTGAAAGTTGTTTCACTCGTTGGCTAATTGGTTAGCAAAGTGCTCCAATGATGAAACTTCAATATTCATTTATGATTCTCAGTGAGATGCCTTGGATGAATCCAACCAGTGCAAAATAATTTGTATTTAGAATGCTTATTGCCTAATCAGACTCATAACTGAATTTTTAATCAATTAGGTTTATTTGATTCGTGAACCATTTAAAAATTTGTCTTGTAATATAAACTGCACAATAAATAATAGTTCATACAGAGTGGTTTGTGAAATAAAAGTCATTGGGTAAATTGTTGCACACAAAAAAAGAACAAGAATATAATGAAAAACAATATAGTAAGTCATTCTATTTCTAAGAGCAAATTTTTTAATATGAAAAATTAAATGCTATTAAAGATACAGAAAACTTGCTCTACTCAGGAAAAAACCCATATTTTGTCATTTCTTTTAAATAGAAAGTGGTGATTGTGATAGAATTTTGTAATTAAGGAATTGTACATACATTAGATTAAAATGCAATGAGTGTAAGTGTTCTATGAAACATTTATGTGTCTGATCTAATTGGCCACTTGAATACCAATTAAATACAACTTAATACTCATGGAATAATTACAGCAAATAAAGACTTTGATATACTTCTAGCTTTAATAAAAAAAAATAAAAGAACTTCTTATAGGGAGTCAACAGCAAACTCCTTGTCTGATAATAGAAGAAACTTGAAGGTCAAAGAATGAACCAAGAAGGAACCAAAAGAATTGGAATGCTATAGTAAACCTCAAATCAAATAAATCATTGTGGGCTAAGTAAGAGAGAACAGGACCATTGGAAGAATCTAACCAGGTCTCAGGAAAACAGTAGGCTTATAGCTCTAGCACATATATACTCAGCAGCTCCTCTGATGAAGTTTACAACTTTGCCCCTCAATATTGGGCAGGCAAGATAGCTTGGTTAACGGCACTGCTGCTAAGCCTGACAGGCTGAGTTCAATACCCAGGACCCACATGGTAGAAAGAGAGAATGGAATTCTGTATTTTTTTTTCCTATGACCTCCATCCAGGCTGTGGCATACACACACACACACACACACACACACACACACACACACACACACACTACACACAAATGTATAATAAATAAATAAAATGTAGCAATTCCCTATACTACACTGAATTAAATTCATACACATGCCAAATATATATATGACATTACACATATATGATTCTATGTATACAAGAAAGAATGTGTAGATCTGAGTGTATAGATACATCAAACATAAAGAAATACGACACAATGCATAAGAATCAGAAGATGGGGGAATTAGAAACATACATTCTTGAGTCTTAGATAGGAGTACATCAGCAATAGAGCAAACATGAATGAGTAAAATGTTCAATGAGATAAAAGATGAAGTTATAAAATGATAATAAAAGGGATTAATAATATAAATCAAAGTATATTAAAAATTCACAGAAACAAAAAAAACTTTTAACAAATGAAAAATAGAATATAATGACCATCCCACAATAATAGAAGATAAAAATTTATCATTCGGAAACAGGTTTGAGGAAGAAATGGAAGGTTTATACAGAGAAGGTTTGCATGTACATAGTCAATAAAATCCAAGAAAGTCCTAAAGAAGAACGGTGAGAAGCCCACCTTGTTGAAGTTCAGGGCATAAGAAGGATCCTAATTATCACTTTATCTAGTTAACACTGAATAGCAAAGAATCTCCAGAGTTGGATGGGTGTAGAAATAGAAAGTGTTAAATCAAAACAAGAAATAGTTGTAGATGAAATTTTTCCACAAGAAAATCCCAACCTAAATGGATCTACAAACAAACTAATAGAATTAATGTAAAGCTTAGCAAGATAATTTAGTAAAGGATATTTACAAAGTAAGTCTTATTTTAGCATATCATAAGTAAGCACTTACAAAATAGTGTTCAAAAATATACCATTTATAACTATTCAAAATTTTTATTTACTTTTTATAGATGATGAACACTAAAATACATGAATACCATAAAGTATGTTTTGTTCATTTCAAAGGAAAAATTTTTTAACTTGTGTATTGTAGATGTTGATATATAGTTTATTCTTTGCTAATCTAGTCTCAGGTCCTAGAGGGTTTATCTTCCATACAATCTAATATTAAGCCTAGACCTGAAAGGCTTCAGCATCCATACAATTTAATCTTCAGGCCTAAACCTTGAATGTTTCCACCTTTGAGACTTACTATTGACTGGGTTCTCTCTATTCAACTCACTCACTGTTCTGGCTCAAACTCTTTGCCAAGCTGACTGGATCAGACTGACCTTCTGAGCCAGTTGACTGTTTCTGACTGAACTCTTCTTACTCTGGCTGACTCCTATAACTTCTCTGACTGAACTGTTCTGCTAGGCTTCAATCTGACTCATGCTGTTAGCTGGCTCTTTCTCCCAAGGTCACTCTTCCTGTCTGACACTGACTCCTTTTGATGAACTGCCTCTGTGTCTTATATGACTGATTCTATCACTAACTTCCTGACTCTCTGAGCTGAGAGCCTGCTTTTATGTCATGAGAGTTGAGCATGTCCTCACTCTGACTCACTCAACTAACTCTTCCTCTGATTTATCACTTTGCCTGATCTTCACTCTGATTAATATCAGACAGCACTCTTAATGTCTGACATAGACTCCTTCTGAGCTCTGCTTCTTGTCTCTGATTCCTCCTGTGTTTCTACTTGCTTCTGTCTTGAGGATTAAAGGCATGTACTACCACTAGTTTCTGGGATTAAACATGTGTGCTATGTTGTTTTAACCACAGAAATCCCTTTCACCTAGCATTAGCACAGAGGACAGGATTAGTTCAACTAACATTCTGCATTCCATTCAGATCTCACAGACCTCTCAGTGTGATCTTTTGCTAGAACAGTCATGCTTCTGGATTAAGGGATTAAATGTTCCTCTATGTCTTTCTCCTTTCTGTTTAAGATATAAATGTGAAAATCACTTTAAAATAGTTTAACAATTACAATAGGACAAGATTAAATGAAGCTTATTTGTTTGAGTGCAAAGTTCTATAGAATGGATCACATTGAGAAACCTTTGCTCGAGCATTCATGCTGCTGGATTAAAGGATTAAATGTTCCTCTACAGTGCATTATATATATTAATTTAATAGAGATATAAATGAAACCCAAATTGTGGTGTCTATTTTTTGAGAAAGTCAACATACTGAATATTAAAGTCTATATGTAAGAGAAAATTTTAAGGATAGTCAATATATTTCTATTAAAGTGTTAAGACATACATATGAAAGAATTAACTATATTATATACCTCCATAATTTTTCATGTAGTCTATTTTAATATAAAAGAATTACTTTTTCTTAATTCTATGCATGCGTGTGTGTGTATGTATGTGTGTGTGTGTGTATGTGTATGTGTATGTGTCTGTAAGACAGGGATGTGCTATGTGTATGAATGTTCAAGTGTTCATAGTCATAAGAATGTATCAGATCCCCTGGAGTTGGAGTTACAGGTTCTGGGAACTGAACTCAGTTATTCTGTAAGAGCAGCATATATTCTTAAATGCTGAGCTATCTCTCCAGTCCTATATTATTGGGCCTTATGGCCGGGCGAGGGGCCTGTGGTCCAAACTCAAACCAAGCCCGAGTTTAGAGACCTGTCTTGGCACCTCTAGTTCCACATAACCGTGACTCAGCATAGCCTATCTGGTGGTGACTCTGCCTAGTTACTGCTACGTGTAAAAATCTTACTGGCTCTCCCCCCTCATTCCACTTTACCTCACACCCTATGTCACCTCTCCTCATCTCCTAGACCCTCCCATTTACCCTCAGCCTATAAAAAGGCGGCCTGTAATAATAAAAGCGAGTCCTGCTTTGACAGTTCTCCCAGCTCAGTGTGTGTCTTGTCTCCCGGTGGTGGAGTGGTCGGGCCATCTATACTCACCATCCCACTCAGCCCCGAGGAGGACAGGCTGGTCCCACTCACCCTCAATGACTCGTTCTGTCATAAAGCCCGACACTATATGAGGACATTTTTAAGGAAAATCGATTAAACAAAGCTTTATCCAGAAACATACATTAGAATAAGCTGAGCATTTAATATTTGTTCTTTCTGTTATTTAAAGTGTATTTACTTCCTTCAGGTCTCTGCTCAATGCAGCTTCTCAGTGGAGAGTCATTCCTGGATACCCTAGTAATACCTCCAAATATCTATATGTAATTACTTTAGGAAACATGGCATGGTCAGATTCTTTCATAATAAATAATAGGAGATTCACTGAGTAATTAAAAGTATAATGTAGTATGTTCATAATGACTGCCCAGAAAGAACAGTTATAAACTTCTTTTTTGGAGTAGAGACTAATTGATCTTAAGACATTAAGCTCAGGCTCAGTTTCAAATGCTCTGGTTTTTTCTAGTGCATTCAATTCCTTTTCGTTTTCAATTCTTATTCTCAGTTCTAAGTCTGTTCTAACCATACCTCTCCAGTGGTATGTTCTTCTACTTCCCAAACCATATTCTTCTATCTAACTCCTCTGAATTAACCTCCTTTATTTGCAGTCCGTGATAGAAGCAGTTGTTTATCCAGACTCACCCCAGGCTGAGAGTACCATTTTACACTTCTCCATTTGAAATTATTGACTGCTTCTCTTTTATTGAACCCTTCCTGGTGGGCATCAGGTTATTTTCTTCTAAATTTATTCGTTCTTTAAAATATTAATCTTGATTACTGATATATTTAGCTTATATCTCAATTACTATTTCTACAGTTTTAAAAGACTAGCCCATGACATTTTAGCATCATGCTCATCCATTACTTGACTAACATATGCAATCATTATTAACACAAAATAAGCACTCAATAATTTCCTGTTAAATGGATTGGTATTTTCTAAATCTAAAGACTGGAAATCAGAGGCTAATTATATTTTCTCCACATTGGCCTCTGTATTAAGTATGGTGCTAAATGTACAAGAAATATTACTATAGCTTATTAGAACAAATAAATGTGTGGATAATTTATGTAGAACAGGGAATGTGTCTGTAAGAGTGTGGGAAAGGGAGAAACATAGTCAGAATAGAGTATTTGTTCACTTCTGCAGAAGTTTACACAGTGTTCAAAAATAAGTTCTTTTTGAGAATATTAAAAGCCAGCATATTCTCATCAAACTTTTAACTTTATGCTCTAATATCTTTCCATGGAAAGTTTGTATTTCACTCATAAAATTTAGGTTTTATATTTAACTTTTAAATGCCAGTAATTTTTCTATTCAATTTATTTCCTATGTCTTTGACTTTAGCAAAATGTATTTCAGAATAACATCCCTCCTGAACTTTGAGATTTGATATTGCTTTAATTGTCAAAATTAAGCTTCTGTGTATCAAATTGAATACTTTCTCTCTGTAATATATCAGTGACTTAGAAATATATATAAGGGATATCTAATAATCAGTATAATGTGAAAGATCATAGATAATCCTTCGGAAGAGTATCCCATCCTCAGCCTTCAAGACATGGTTCAAGGAGCCTTAACCTATCTTCTGAAACAGTTGCAATGATGCTCATTTTTCTCCAAATGTGACAGCACTCCTGCATTCCCATCATGCTATGCTACACCAATGGTAAAGAGATAGCTTACCTCACTGGAAATCAATTGCTTGTAGATATTGACATAGTCATTAATTTAATTAGTTACTTTCATGAGTTCATTGCAGAGGACAGTTTATTCTGTGCTAATTCAACCCCAAGGAGTCAGCCTCGATAAAATCTAACCTTCAAGATGCTCACTTATACCTAGAAGGTTTCAGCCTCTGTACAATCTAATCTTCAAACCTAAATCTAGAACATGTCAGCCTCTGAGACTTAATGCTGACTGAGTCACTTTAACTAGCTCCTTCTGAACTCAGAGCTATACCGAACTCAACTGACTCTTTTGGTTGGCTGATTCAATTCACTAGCTGTTCTGGCTCAAATATTCTCCACGATGACTGGTTCAAACTGACCTTCTGAGCCAACTGACTGTTTCTAACTGAACTCCTCTGATTCTGGCTGACTCTGCAACTTCTCTGACTGAACTGCCCTGCTAGGCTTCAAACTGACTCACACAGTTAGCTGACTCTTTCACCCAAACTTACTCTTCCTTCCTGACATTGACTCCTTCTGCTGAGCTGCCTCCGGATCTTATCTGACTGATTCTCTAACTGACTCTGATCTGAAAGCCTGCTTTTATATCATGACACTTGGGCATGTCCAAACTCTGCTAACTCTTCCTCTGATTCACCACTTTGCCTGCTTAACACTCTGATTCATCTCAGACTTCACTTTTCCAAGTCTTCACTCTGGTTTACTGTCAAACTAGGGATTAAAGATGTGGACTCACTCTATACTTCACTCTGGCTCTACTTTCTGATTCTTAGTTGACTAGCATGATCTGACTGAATCTCTTTCCATTCTCTCAATCTCTACTGCTTCTCTCTCAACTCTGAACTGACTGTGAACTCTGAACTGAGAATCATGAACTGAGAGCCATGACCTACTTCTAAACTGATTGCTTCCTTTTACATCCCAAGAGCTGGAATTAAAGGCACAGAAGGAGCCACTAATTCCCTCTGAATTGGGTTACTTAAAGGCAGACGCTGCATTCCAGCTGGATCACACAGGCCTTGAATGTGACCCTTTCCCAGGTCAATAATATTGCTGGATTAAAAGATTAAATATTCCTCTATAACTGCTCTTTCTATCAAGTGGACCCTGTCCCTCCCCTGATAGTTTTCTTTTTAAGTTTCTTCTCTGTGTCACAACTAAATTTGAGAATCTCAAGGCCCAGATTTCTTCTTGGAAACTTACCTTGATGAGGGAACTCACAACACTATATGTTTCCCAATTAGTTATAGAGTCCAAATTAGAGCTAAAGTAAAAGAGCTAACAGCATACACAAATTTGACAAATGAGTGCTAATTCTCCTTGCTAAATGTATATTGGCTTTGACACAACTGTAAGTCTGGTACCTTTCCAGTGTCTGATGCAGAGCAGAAACTCTAATATAACTACTGAATGAATGAAAGCCTGAGTGAAGTGGAGCTCAGTCTGTGCTAGAGGCCTACATGAATAGTTTGACCAGTATGGAGTAGGAGAAGTACGATAATTAATCACTTGGTTCCCATTATTCTTTCAGTACTATTAGGTGGTGAATAACAGTGTATGATTGCTGTACTAAACAAGAGCAACAGGAAAACATAAGTAGTTTCTATTTTGGCATAAACTTCATATTACTTTCTAGTTGGTTAGTCAAATGCCCTACATCTCTTTTCTTAACATCTTCTTGAACACATTGTATTTTTCACATTTAATAGTGTCAAGACTTTTCACAGTAGGGTTTACATTTTATTTGGGCACACAATAGACAACTCCTAAGGCAACCTATAATTCCAATCCATTAGGCTAATGGATCGCAGCTGCTGTGAGCAGTGGGCATATCATCTTTCTATAATAAAGTCTTATAAGACATAAAATATAAAAATAAATAAACTGAAAAATGACTGTATTTAGCTAACAGAGATGGTTATTTTCTTTTTTTCCTTTTGGAAAGCTAGTAAATTGGCAGAGTCAATGGAACTTTTTGAAGTATATATGAATGCTTATGAATAATTGCCCTTTAAACATTGGAAAAGTTGTAAAAGTGATAGACTTTTGTTGGAATTGTCTTTGTAAATCAATATTCTTTATTTCCTTTTTTTCAATTTCTATTTTTAAAACCTATTATTATTACATGCCTTTGCTTTTTATGACACTATTTTTCATTATAGATTTTTTTCCAAGCAGATTCTATTAAACAGCATTCTTGATGATTTGTTAGTGTAAGAACTTGCTCATGGGTGGAGCAAAAGTGCAGTGAAGAAGATGAAGCATTATAGGGAGGTGATGCTTTTATTTTTAATGTGTCTAAGTTATTCTTCTGAATTAAATGAAAGCAAATATTTGCTAAATCAAATTCACAGGTTAAAAAGAAAGAGTTTTTTTCTCTCTCTCTCTCTTTCTCTCTTAAGACACACTCAGTTATATCTCTTAGTAAAGACAGGAGAGGAAATCTAGAACTCTGAATCTAACTGGTCTCAGTAACTGCTGCTTAGCTCCTTTAGTTACTGACAAACGTTACTCTCTGTCTTCTGAGCTAGGATCTGAACTTCTTCATAGAAAGTTGTTTTTTCCTATTTCTATGAAAACAGTGCCAATAAAATGTATTAGAAAGCAGTACTATCTAGAAATCTCTTTGTTGTGAATAAATGTAAATTATCAATTCTAATGTTCACTCAAAAGGGCATCTCTCTAAGAGTAAGAGTCTCCATGTTTGTCAATATTAGTATAAATTTTGTTTTGATTATGAGAAAGAAAAAGAGATTATTATCGATGGGAATAAAAGAGAGCAAATGGAAAGGAAAGGGGGAGAAAATAAGAGAAGAGAATATTGGGGAATAAAACCTTAAGGAAAGAAGAACATGAGAGGAGGGAAGAGGATAGAACCAAAAGAGGAAGGAAGAGGAGGATATAGAAGTTAGAGGAGAGAATAGTAGGTTGGAGAATTTGAAGAGAGGAAGGGAGAGGATAGAGAGGAAGGGAGACGATTCAAGGAAAAGGAAGAAGAGAGATTCTACTAAAGAAAATTCATTCTTTACAATGGATGATTTAGATGCAGCCCATTTGTATACAGCACTAGCCTGGGACATGAGAAAAAAATGTAGGGCATTAGGATTAATAAAGCTTTAGGGATAAACCCTTAGAGTCAGTAGACTTCATTTAAAAGATGGAGAGCCAATTGTCACTACAAGGTGGATATGAGTTCATGTGCTCATGTGATGACAGCAGATGGTACTATATCAGGAATATCAAACCCTTCCTCTCTCTATCCTAAGAGTGCTTATTAGGTGAGAAGTTTGCTTCAAGCTACTCACAGGTCAATCTCGTGAAGGCAAAGAAAATTTCAGAAATACCTGGATGACCACCATGCTAGATGAACAATGCTGAGGGGATCACAAGAATCCTGTGAATGACATTTTTATATTCTCAAATTCTGCTAAGCATGGCTGAAGACATGCTCTGGTCAGCCACTGAGAGGACAGAACATTGTTATGTCCTGTGATCATTTCAGGGAAAGAGAATAAGCAACTAAGGAAGACAAGTGCAGTTGCAGTCAGATCCTCCACATGTCTTTCAAAATAGTATAAAAGTTTCCCATAAAGAACTTTGCCTACAGGAGCTCCTTGCTGTGAAGGCAAGTCTCTAGGCAAAAGTCAGAAATATGGTCATCTTTGGATTATAGTTTCTGGATAAGAAAGCCAATGAGAATGACATTATTTATCTCTTTTCTGTCAGTCCTCCTTTATAGAAAATAATACAATAAAGCTTTGTAAGAGCCTGAGCAGAGACTGTAAGAAGACTGTTCTTCTGAGAACAAATGGTCTGAAGACTATGGAAAAGGATGGACACTTGAATAGCAAAGATTTAAGACTAGAGTTTGGTGTCACATCTTCATAGTCCTCCTCTCTCTGAGGAGCATGTGTAGAGTGTCCACTCAAAAAACACCTATTCACAAAGCAGTCCAAGAGCCACTGAAATCTGCAAATAGAAGGTGAGGTTTAGAGTCCTGAATCAGCTGCATGGTGTTGCCTGTCATTTGTGACTTCTGAATATGATTCTGTTAGAACTCTAGGCTGTCTCTTGGAGCACATTGTGGAATTTAAAATATTTGTACACATAAAAAGTGAGCATTTTTCTCAGTGATACAGGGATATCACAACACAGAAAAGTATTAGAAAATGGCCTGAGATTTTTCATTGTTGCTTAAATGCTTTGGCAGAATAGAGGGATATTTATTGTCAATTACTAACCCTTCAAATTTTCTCATTAAATAAAAAATATTTTTAATTCATTGGTATTCTGAAATAAGCCACTTCCCATACTAAACTTATGAAGTGATATCTCTATCTATATACCAAGCTGTTTATAAAATCTTTATATTTTCACATAGCTAACATCCAAAAGTTTCACATAATCCCTAAAATTATCTTAAGCATGCCATTGAAAGTTGAATACTTTAATACCATCTTTGATCCAATTACTTTCATGTGAATCTATCTGTAAGGCACAGATGAAGTTGCAATAGCAGGTAATACTTCACCTGTTAAAATTATAGATCTGTGAAAACTGATTTTAGATTTTAGTAAAATGTTCAATGACATGTTAAAGAAAATTATAAATGAATTTCTGGAACAATAATGGTGTTTTGTTTAGTATAGTTTGAAATGAAATAATTCATAAATATTGTCACATTCAAATTAAAACAATTAGGTAGTAAGGTCACTTTCAGGGATGGGAGTTTTGTCATTTTCATTGATCGTGTAGCAATAATATGCATGTGCAAATTATCTCTGTAAATGTTGACTAAGATTTTTAAATTCCTGAGAGTGGAATACCTGAATCATATGGTTCTTCTATTTTGAGTGTTCTGTTTTAAATAACTCCATAATGACTTCCACAGTGACATTCCCAAAGGTTGTCCCTAACTGAGAGTTTCAGCTCTTACATTAAGGTCTTATACTCGTTTTGGATTTATATTTTTGTAGAATCATAGGTGTGACTCTACTTTCACTCTTCTGCATGTGTATATAGTCTTTCCCAGAACCATTTGTTGAAACAGTTTTTTTTTTCTCTAACACATGCTTTTGTTGTCTTTGTCAAAACCAAATTGGCTGTAGTTGCGATGTGTTGTTTATAATAATCTACTCTGTTCCATTGATCTTTGTGTCTGTTCTCTTACAGAACTACACTGTCTTTGTTGCTATGGCTCTTCTAGAATTTGAGGTCATCTATCATGATGCCGCCATCGTTTTGCTTGGTATTGCATTGTATGTCAGGAATTTTAGCATTTACATGTGAATTAGAAGAGGAGAATATTTCTTATTTCTATGAAGAATGGCATTAGTGTGATTGTGTTTAACCTACAGATTATTTTAGTAACATGGATATTTTCATATCAGCTAATGCAGGATTATGGGTCAGGTGACTTTTGATATTGAGGTGCATATTTCACTTTCTTCAGTGTTTTAAAACTTCTGTTTTCTTGGAACTTTCTATTCCTTGGTTATTGTGAAAGATGTATTCCTTATTTCTTTCTCAGAGTGCTTGTTATTGGTATATAGTAAAGTTATTAGATATGTATGTTGACTTGTGTCTACTGCTTTGCTGAAAATGTTCATCAGTTTTGCAAGTTTTCAAGTGTAGTCCTTATGACACCATATGAAAATTATTATAATTTGACTGCCTTTCTTCCTGTTAGCAGCCCGTCTGTTTCTTCCTCCTTTCTCATTGTTTTAACTAAGACTCCAAGCACTGTATTGATTATGAGTAGAGAGAAAAGATGTCTTTGTCTCATTCTTGATTTTAGAGAAAGCATTTGAGGGAGATTTACTTCATTTGAAAAATGTGGAATGTTGTTTCATTTTATCTATCCTTTGTGTTCAGGTATGGTTCTTCTACCTCCAGTTCTTCAGGATTTTTTCATGAGGGAATGTTGGGACTTTGTATAAGCTTTTTCTGCATCTACAGAGGAGATTGTATGATTTATGATGTTAAGACAATTGACATGCTGTGTTACACCTTTTGATTTGTGTATGTTGGGCAATATTTGCATTCTGAAATGAAGTCAACCAGATAGTACTGAATGCGCTTTTAAATACATTCTTGAATCTGCAAGTATTTTATTCAGAAATTTAGTGTCTAGTTGATTGTCAATATCAGCCTATAATTTTATTTTATATTATGTTCTCATTTGGTTTCAGGATCAAACAATATTGTTCTTTCAAAATGAGTTTGGTAGCACTCCTTCCCTGTCTACTGTTTATTATATATAAAAAAAATTGACAGTCATTGATGTCATTTCTTCTTTAATGTTCTGCTAAAATTCAGCAGTGAATACATCAGGGCCTGGAATTGTTTCATTTTGTTCTGTTTTTGTTGTTAGTTTTGTTTACTTTTGAGAACTTTAGGTGTCACAATCTCATTGCTCATTTTAGATTCATTTAAAATTTTTCATCTTCTTAGTTTAGATTTGGTACATCATATGTATCTAGATATTTGAACATTTCTTGAAGATTTTCCCAATTATTTAAATAGGTATATTCCAAGCATGCCCTAATGATCCTCTGAGGTTCACAAGTATCTCTTATAATCTCTCATCTCTAATTTTATTGATTCTCCCCTCTGTTTTGCTTAGTTTGTCTAAAGATTTGTCAATTTTGTTCATCTTTTCAAAGAATAAACTCTTTATTTTGTGGATTCTCTATACTATTATTTTTGCCTCCATTCCATTAATTTCATCAACATTGCCTCAAAGGAACAACAAACATTTTAAAGCATGTTCTACATTATTTATCCATCATATGAATGTACTCTATAACCATTTTGATATTTCCTTTTATGCTAGTCAGAATGAAATGTCATAACAAATTCTAGGGAATGATATAGGGAAATAACCCTCATCTGCATCTGGTAGTAGTATAAACTAATGTAATCTAATTAGTGTAAACTAATTTGCTACAATGCAAATCAATATGAATGTTTCATCCAAAAAAATTTAGAGGTAGAGCTAGGATATGACCCAGGAATCCCACTCCTTGGCATACACTCAAAGGACCCTATATGTTATCACATGGATACTTCCACAACTATGATTATTGCTACAATATTCATAGTAATATAGAAATGTAACTAGCCTGGATGTTCATTGACAGAAGAACAAATAACAAGCATGTGATGTACATGCACTACAATTTCACTTAAAAATATGAAATTATGAACTTTTCAGAAAAATGAATAAAACTTGAAAGAATTATATCAAGGTGGCCCAGAGTTCAGAAAAACAGACATAGGTTGCTCTCACAAATTACCTAAATATTGAATAAACACCACAACAAATAATCCACCTGCCTTTAAGTGAATGTAATTGCTTTCTTTACTTTCTTCATCTTTGCCAGCTATCTCTTCCCTTGTTTTTCTTTTCAGTTAGTAGGTTTTCTAAAACACATAGCATAAAAGCAACTGATCAATTTTAAATATAAATTTCTTTTCCAAAATATGTTTTTTAGAATGTAAAACATCACCTAAATTGTAGTAGTCTATCTTAAGAAAACACTTGGTTCTGAATAAATGGCTCAGTGGAGAAGAGCAGTTGCTGAGCAGATTCTAGCATCCAAGCAAAAATATGGATATAGCCAAGTATACCTATATTCCCATCATGGTGGGAAGCTGTGGAAGCAGGATCCGTGGGACTTGTTGGTCGCTAACCTAGCTCTTGCTTCACTGAGAGACTCTGAGCAGAAGGTATAAGGCTGAAACTGATTAAGCAGAATACCCAACATCCTCTTTTTTTTTTTAACTCCAGTCATATACACGTATATACCAGATGCAAGCACACTTATCTACTCTGAAATATACTGTATACTAAAGTAATCAGCATGCACATAGATGTCCCTAACCTCTCCCATTCTAGTAGTGATATAAGAATTGTAAATGCATAGTATGAGTATACATGAATACCCATTGTCACAGAAAATTTGGGTGCCTGAGAAAACAATTGCAAGTATAACTCTTAGAATATTTTTCTTTCCATTTATTAACAAACAGCACTTAAAATGTGCTTTTATGATAATTAAGAGACAAACGGTTATATATAATTTCAATGTGAAATATTTTATATGTGTACTCAAAAAATTTTTCTTTTGGAATTATATCCTAACAGAAATTGTTTGCAATTAAATATATGTCTGAGTTAGAAATAAAGACTTTTAAAGTGCAAGTATTTTTTTTTCTTTGCAGCCTCTAGCAGTAACAATTTATGTGTAACTATTAAAAACAAGCGACTTTTCTTCAAACATATCCATACATTATGCTGAGGGAGGACAGCACCTTCTAGTGGAGTCCATAAATAAATAAATGCATTTATCTTGCTCTTGGCTAATATAAATATAACACTTTGAAATGCCTTTGTCCCTAGACACCAAACCAATAGGATGTTTCCTGCTGTTAAAAGTTATCATACATCCCACCTCCTTTCATACGGTATCAGGCAGGCTTGGCATGAAGGTGACAACTTAAGCTAAAAATCTGTCAAAACAAAGAATAGCTAACAGGCATCTGTAAGGCTGATGTGAAAACGGAGCATGTGCCAAATGAAATGAAATGTTCACAATATAGATGCTTGCTTAGAAAATAAGTACCTCTGTGCTTACTGAACTGAAAACATATGCCTGTGCAACCATTTATTTTCTGGGAACAATATAAAATTATTTGAATCTATAGATAGAGAAAAGTCCCCATGTTCAAGGACATAAAGATAGAATAGCTAAATTTATGCTTCTGTGTCCTAGAATTCTCCCAAATGTTTTCATAGTCTAGTCTCCCTTTATCCTCACGGTATGTCCCGAGACCATCTGTGCATGCCTAAAACTACAGACAGTGCCAAATCCAGACATACTATGAGCTTTTTCATGTGTTAATGCTCATACAATAAAGTTGACCTTGTATTAAGACAATAAGAAAGTGACGATAATAATAACCAAAGAGAAGAATTTCACAATATATTAACGTACAAGTCAATAAATGTGGTCTCTCTCTTCAAATACTTTTTACTTGAATGTAAACACTGTCATGCCATGATACCTCAACAATCAGTCTAATAATCAACACGGCTACTGTGCTAGTAATTAGTGGATAGCATACATAGCCTAGATTATGGCCAAAGAGAGAAACACACTGGGTGGCATAGACATTCCACCATACAAATCAGAGTTATGTATAATCTAAACCACAAATTGTCCATTTCTGGAACTGTTCATTTGTTATTTTTAGATAATATGATCATTGGCCACTGGTTGCTAAAACAGTAGAAAACAAGATCGCAGACTAAGGGAAACTACTGTGTTAACTTCAGTATTCCCAGAACGAAAACATGTGACATGACAACAGTTACACTAACATCATAGATAAGGAAATTGAACTGTTAGAAATACAAGGAATTTGTGCATTCATACAAGTGACCAATAGCACCATACAATTCTAAGTCAATAGAGACATAGTCTCCACTCATCTATTGTAGCTGCACTACTCCAGTGTGGTAATATAAGTAACAGTTAAAAAATAAATGATGACTTGTGGTTGGGGTTCACACAGGGAGAATGAACCAAGAAAAGATCCTCACGGATGTTTTATCAAAACTCTGAATAAACCAAATGATATTCTATCAGGTAAAACATGAAAACACTCAGAACAGAATCTGAAGTAGCATCCACATCAAAACATGCCCTAAATTAAATTCAATTGAAATTTCATTCAATGTAGATAAAGCCACAAATGGGATATTTTAAGTGTTACTTGTTATTTACCCTACATGGAACTAAAATTGTCATTATTCCACTGCACTAAAACAAACTGCTTACATTCAGGAATCCTTCCAAAATAAAGAAGTGTCAGCTTATTAATGAGCTGAGTTAAAATTATTCAGCTATACTCACAGAACGCGAGAAGTCTTCTTAAGAATAAGAGTGCAGTTCAGTATTAAACTTTTCCATATGTGCCCAGTTCTCTAGTCAATGTCACATAGATCAAGAATGTATTCTGAACCTAGGATAAGGTAATTTAGACGTAAACTGAGTTGCTGCAGCCAATATGCAATGCACAGTTTAATTTTGATTTTTATGCTGTATGCAACATATAAATAATTTGACTGTTTTTTTTTTACTTGAAATAACAAAATAACTCCTCAATGAGACATTTTAAATGCCTGAATTCATATTTTGTGACTATCCACCTTAAGAACTGAATTCCTATTAAAATATTGCACTTGCTTTCCAGAAATGATTCTGCCTGTGTGTGTGTTCAGTGTTTTAGCTTCCCCACCCCCACCACCCCAGAGAACTTTATTCCTAATAGTTAACATCTTTAACACAGTTCCTGTTGACTCTAGAATGGATTGTCATTAGTGACCTTAGACTCCCTTTGAGACACTTTGTATATAAAATTAACAGATGTATTTTATGGAAAATCCCATCTTATTTTTTAAATATATTTAACTCTTGTTATATTTTATTTGAGGAAGATTGTAAATATTCTTTAGGAGGTCTATTGTAAAGAAAAATATTTTTAAAAGTAAAATAATGTGATTAAAAAGGAAAACATTTTAAATGAAAAACAGTGGATAGCCAATGGGGATTTTAAAATGAAAAATTGAGAAGGACCAGTGATTTCAAATATAAGCCAGGTGGTGACTTCTGCCATTCTAACAGATGGACTGCCTACAGTGAAGTTATTTTTTTTCCTGTTAAAAAATTAGCTGAAGTAATTCATGTTCCTTGCTCTTGCTTGATTTGTGCTCTGTGTACAATTAAGTATTAAAAGACTATTTTTCTACTGGGTAAAATTCAACACAGCATACATTGATTTTCTTTGAAATCACCGCAATTGTCTAAGCCATTTTAAGCTTTTATAGCACTATAATGTCCATTTTAAATGGCCAAAAGAATATAAGTATCCTAGGCAAGTATAATTGTAAAGGTTTATACTGGTAATACCATAAACTTTTCTTACAGGAAGCTCTGTAAAATATATATACATATATATATATGTATGTGTGAGTGTGTGTGCGTGTGTGTGTGTGTGTATGTGTACATATATATAATAGGCAATATAAATGCTATAACAATGATATTAGTTTCCCTAGGAAACGCAGCCTATTTGCATAGAATTTTGTGGTTGACCATATTGCTAAATATTCAGTAGTAGGAGTCTTTGCATGTACCTCCCAACTTCACAATATAAGTGGTTCATTACCACCTATTTTGTTAGCTTGTGCCTGTATACACTGCAGAGATAGTGGGAGAAAAGATAGATAAATGAAAGCAATAGAGATCCACAGTTCATATACTTTACTCACTTGAATTGCAAGTTACAGCTGCCTGTACCAATTTATAGAAATAAACATTTTCAGCATTGTAAAGGAGCTTCAGATAAATGTCTAAAGAAAGCCAAAAGTTGTTCTCTCACTACTTTCAAAATGGGCATGTCTCTGTTGACTTTCCAACTTCTAAAGCTGAATAATTGCTTCTACCTCCCTGGCTGCAGCCTGGGCAAAAGTCCTGGCTATAAATGTTCTGGTAAGAGTAGAACATGGTCAAGATAGCCTATGTGTCTCCAACTCATGTGACAGGAACGTATAAACAAGAATGACAGATGAGATGTAAGTACCTATAGTTATCTTTTACATTTCTTACCTATTCAAGATTAAATTCAATTCCCAGATATATCCAAAGATGCGTCTCACCTATATTTCATAATACTTATCTCTCATTTTATCTTCTCAGATACTAATATCTAACTGTAGTGTTTTGCTTAGGATACTTAGCTTTTCTTCCTCCTTTAACTCCTAGGAAATGGCAAAGTGACATTATTTCTGTAAGTAATCACTATTTGAGTTTTCTTTATTACGGGAGCAGACATATAATTCTCATCAAAAGTCTTCAATGTGACCATTCTTATTTCTATATGTTTAACCACTTAGGTGCAACTATGATCTCTTCTGTGTGACCTGATGGAATTGTCCTTATTACCAAAGTTTACTCAAATTTAAATCACTGAATCATCAAATTGGGATTCCTTATCTGATGCTGAGTCATATTGTAAATATTCAAAAATACTGCATAATTTTAAATTTTTTCACAAATGAACATGAGACTCTCCTTCAACTGAACTTTGTAATGAGCTAAAGTCATATTTTGAGGATAAAATAATGTAAAGTTGTCTTACATTTTGTATTTTTCATGCTGTATTTTAATCACCTATCAAGTCAGATGCTTACACATTTACCTTTCAAAGGGGTTCATAAAAAAAAAAAATCTAGAGCAACGTCTAGATTCATAATGAGGTTAAGACTCAAACATAATGTAGCCTTGGGGGATGCTTCTGCCTTCTTTTTTGAAATGTCCATTATCTGAAAAGAAAGAAGAGCTTTCTTGAAATAAAAAATACCCATCAAAGCTTTTCTGGTGAAATCTTTTCCCCTGCTGTGTCATTATTGATCCTTTCAAGCTTCACATCTTTGTTGAATGTATTTGCAGGTATTAATGAGAAAGAACATGCAGGCCCAAAGACTTACATTTTTTAAAAGTCTCAAAATAATCAATTCAGCAACGAGAAGTATATTACATTTCCCAAATGGCTTTTTATGAACTGACATCTTAAATGTAATATGGAGATATGCACACACACAGAGTTTAAAATATATTTTTAAGATATGCCAACAAATGAAATAAGCTTTTATTAATTAAAAGTTGAAATAAATATCAGACCCAAATAAAACAGATGGTATGGACCCTAAGAGACTTAGTGAAGAGAATATATATATAATCCTCAATGGAGCTAATACATTTCACTTGAATAAATTATAGTAAATACCATGCAATGTAACTATGCTGGTCTGGTTTTTTTTTTTTTTTTTTTTTTTTTTTTTCTAAATTTGACAGAAGCTAGGGTTATCTGGGAAGAGGGGAGCTAAATTAAGAAAAGGCCTTCATCATACTGGTCTGTAGGAAAGTATGTAGGACATTTTCTTGATTAATGATTGACCTGGTAGGGCCTAGCCTACTGTAGATGATGTCAGCCCTGGGCAAGTGGTCCTGAGTTATAGAAGAAAAAAGACTAAGAAAGCCATGGGGAAAGTCAGTAAGTGGAATTCCTCCATGGTGTTCTGCTTCAGTTCGTGCCTCCAGGCTAATTCCTTGAGTTCTTGCCCTAACTTCCCTTCATGTTAGACTAGAAGCTATAGGCTAAAATAATCCCTTTCTATCCTACGTTGTTTTTTATCAGTGTTTTATCATACTAACAGAAACTAAAAAGCACAATAGGTCATGTCTTCGGTTTTTATTGCTGTGAAGAAGCACCATGAGCATGGAAACTCTTATAAAAGACATTTAATTAGGGCTGGCTTACAGCTCAGAAGTTTAGTCATCATGGAGAAAAGCATGACAGCATGCAGTCAGAAGTGGTGCTGGAGAAAGAACAGAGCTCTACATCTGGATCAGCAGGAAGCAGCATAAAGTATAAGCCACTGGGTCTAGCTTGAGCTTCTGAAACCTCAAAGCCTACACCCCCAGTAGCATACTTCCTCCAACAAGGCCACACCTACTCCAACAAGCCCACGTCTCCTAATAGTGGCATTCACTATGGGGGCCATTTTCATTCAACCGACCACAGGTCATTTATCAATTGATGCAATTTTTTATATTAGGAAACCAAAAACAAAATAGAATAATACACCTTTTTATCTTTTCACATGGAATTTCACTGAAAATTATGTGGACTCTACATCAACAAATATGGTATAGGAAAAATAAACATGCTGGTATCTACAAAGAATCTTTTAAATAACAGATAATCTTTAAAATTATCAGTAAGGGTTTTCAAACTCAAATACCATCTGCTATATTTTGTTGTTTTGATAAAACATTCTGACAAAAACAACTGGCAAAATAAAGGGTTCATTCTGAAACACAGTTCTAGGGTACAGTTCATTGTGCAGTGAGTCACAAGTATGGCTAGAGGCCTGTATCCTAGATGACTCCAGATCAAATTGAAAACTTTGAAATTTCACCTGATCCCAGTCAGAATGGTGGGGGTAAATAATGGTATAGCCACTATGAAAATCCATGTGAAGATTCCTCAAAACCTAGAGTTAGATCTACCATATAAGCCATCTATACACTCAGAGGTATATATTCAAAAGACTCTATATTCTACTAAAGAGATACTTGCCCATTCTTGTTCATTGTTCCTCTATTCACAATAGCCAGAAAGATGGAAATAGCCTAGATGCCCATCAACAAATAAATAATTCATGACAATGAATAATAAAAATGTTACACATAAAAAAAGTGGAATATATTCAGCTTTAAATAAATTATGAAATTATAGTTGTAGATGTTGGTTTGGGGTAGAGGGCAGTTTATTCTTTTGTCCAATTAATTCATCATTCTTGCTTGGACCCCTAGAGCTCTGGAGCATTAAAGCATTTTGTCCTCTTTACAATCTAGTCTTAATCCTTGAGCTGGAAGGCTTCAGACTTTGTACAATCTAGAGCATTTAGCCTGGACCTAGAAGGCTTTATCCTTAGCGTTCCGAGACCTACTGCTGACTGAGCCACTCTGACTAGCTCCTCCTGCACTCTGACTCTTCTGGTTCAACTCACTCTCTGTTCTGGGCTTCTTCTGCTGAGCACTGCTGTGTGTCTGTGTCTCTCCCTGAGCTCTCACTGATCCATCCTGTCTCTGTAACTGAATGCTTCAACATACTGCTCTGTAACTCACTCCAGCCTCAGTTACTGCAACACATCTGTAACTGACCCTTTAGTTGAGTTCTAGGTGTGGAGGAATAGGTCTTTGTGAAAGCTAGGAAGGGTCTATATACCAGAAATCCATATGCAGGGATCATATACAGATCTGTGTGGTCCTGATGGATTATAGAAAGAATGTTAGGGATGTTAGCACATACATTTAATCCCAATATTCAGAAAGGAGTGGTGGTCCATGACTTTAATCCCTATGATAGAAACAGAGTATGGAAGCAGAGACAGGAATTAGAGTTCAGAGAGGATCAGTGTCACACAAGAAGTGATGTCTGAGATGAGACAGTAAAGGACAGGCAAAGTAACTAATCAGAGGAAGAGTTAGTAGAGAGAATCGGAGTAAGGACATGCCCAATACTCATGATAGAAAGCAGGCTCTCAGCTCGGAGCAGAATGAATTACAGCAGAGTCTGTTACAGAGGCAGTATGAGGCATACAGACTGAGGACAAGACACAGAGACAATGAAGCAGTCTGACTAATAAGCAGAGAGACTGACTTTGGCAGTATGGAGCAATGAGAGCTCAGGGAGAGACAGAGACACACAAAGGTAGCTTGACAGAAGAAGTCAGTATTAGACAGGAAGAATGAATCAGTTTGATGCCAACCACAACAGTTCAGTATGAGGCAATCAGAAAGTCAGCCAGAGTTTGCGAGAGTCTGAAGAGCTATGTCAGGAATCAGCCAGCTGAGGTTAGCTTGAGTCAGGGGCTTAGAAGCAAGTTTGTGCCAGAACAATGAGTGAGTTGAGTTGAACCAGATGAGTCAGAGTTCAAAAGGAGATAGTCAGATTGACTCAGTCAACAGTAAGGCTCAGAGCTTGATTGTATGGGGGTGTAAATGTTCTAGATTGTACAAAGGCTGAGGCTGAAGCCTTCCAGTTCTAGGCTTAAGACTAAATTGTATAGGGGCTGAAAAGCTCCAGGGATCCAGGACTAAGGAGCAGTGACTTAATTAGCCAATGAAATTAGCTTTTGCCCTGAATCAAAGTCTACATCTGGTGAATCTAAGTGTACACTTAGGGCATGAATAATTCAAGTTGGTATCAAGCTGAAGCACCATCATTGCTGGTTACCTTTCATAATATTGTAAATTACTAAGCATACTACTGGCAAAATGAATAAGCAACAGCCTTACCCATCTGTGAACCCTATAAGCTACAATAATCATCTGCCTAGTGAGATGTGCATTCTTGCAATAGTGGCCCAAATATATGAGTAACCAACCATTTTCTGATTGGTTTTAAGGCTCATTACACAAGATTGATCTCATATCTTCCACCTTTAATAGAATGAATACCTTGTGACTGGGTAATGCAGACCCTGGGGAGAAAACTACTAGATTCTGATAAATTGGCCTATCTTTTTACTGTTGTTTGTTTGTTTTAGCTTTTCAAGACAGGGTTTCTCTGTTGTTAACACTGGTTGTCCTGAGACTCACGCTATAGACCAGGCTGGCCTTAAACTCAGAGATCCACCTGCCTCTGCCTCCCCAGTGCTAGGATTAAAGGTGTGGACAATGACTACCAGGCTTTCTTTTTTAAATTGACCTAGTTTTAAACTATATCTTAAGTAATTATTTTTAGATCCATAGATTAATGTGTATCTCAACCCTCATCATACAGTAGAGAGCAGTTAACACAAGAAACCCACTAGTCAATGAACAGCAAATCACTGACTATGAAATGCTTAGCATTTAATAGGACATCTGTATCACAGGCCCTGCTCTCAAGTCTCAGGAATCAGCATGGAAGAGGGGGCAGAAAGATTGCAATAACCAGAGACACCGAATGACCCACAGAGAAACAGTGTTTCCTGGATATGACAGGGTAATCACAAGTAAGAGATAAGGCAAACAAAATACCAGCATGGTGGAAGTGAGAGTTATAAAGTGTCAGCTGGATGAGGAGTTGTTGACAACTGATGGCTGCCCTTGGGGATGACAAGGTAAAAGTATAAGAACCAGACAGTTTTAAAAGAAAACTTCATTTTAAGTCAAAAGCTGCATCCAAATTTTCATGATTTTTAGGTTCCTACAACACTTTAATGAGGTCACAGAGTTTGATCTGAATCATTTGAACTATGGGAAAAAAATGTGTTATGATTTTTAAGTGGGAAATCTCCAAAATATTTCTATTGCCTTATAAATGTGTTCTGAATGTCTTTTTTTTTTTACTCACAGAAAATATAACTTCTTCAAAATGCTTAGCTGACATTAATATAAAGGCTTTATCATTTTTACAATTTGAAGTTTTTTAGAGTTGTGTGGGCTAATTAATGACAAAAATAATCAATAATTAATAAAAATTAATTAATTAAAAGTAGTTAAAGTTGTTACATATGCTTCAATGATAACCAACAATCCTGTAAATGTACAACTACCATCACATGACTTTAAATTTACTTCCAAACAAAACTGGATTAAGTTTTATTATACTAATATTGGATAATATTCTGTTCATAATGACAAACTAAAATTCAAATCACACATAAACTGTGTTTTTTTTTTCTTTTTAAGTTATACTTAAGATTTTACTAACAAAATTAAATTTTTATCTAATTTGGAATAAAGATATATATATATATACATATATATATGCTGTATAACTATAGTTAAAATACAGACACCTATAAAGTATGCCAGAGCTCAGACAGGAGACAGTAGATGGCTCAGCAGTTAGAGGTACTTACTGCCAAGCATGGTGACCTAAGTTCAATCCCCAGGATCTACATGGTGGATGGGGCAAACTGATCCCTTGTAAACTGGCCTCTGACTTCTACATATGAGCTTGGCATACACACATGCATCCATGCACATGTGCATTTATACACACAAACAGTAATAAATAAATAAATAAATATAATTTTATATATAGAGATATATATATAGATATAGATATACACATTTATTCCAAAGTGTGTGTGTGTGTGTGTGTGTGTGTGTGTGTGTGTGTGTAATATATATGGAGGATATATCTCTGAAATTTTATATATGTGTGTGTATATATATATACACACACATATGGAGTAAAATTTCAAAACAATAAGCTCAAACAAGACTCTTCATTTGAACATGTGAAAACTTGCACTTAATAAAATTTTTAAAAATACATGCTTGTAGAATTTGTATTGGTCTTATAAAACTTTGATATTTAGTTATATACATCTTTCAACTAAAATATGAGAGATTTAGTCAAAAGCAAATAATTATTTCCGAAAGGAAACCCGATTCAGAAGAGGCAGCAAGTAACTCTTACTAGCAGAATATAAACATGGGGGAGGGGAGAGATTGGTTAAAGCATAGACAGTGTCAGTTGGCAAAAGTATTTGCCAAAAAATAACCACAAAATGAATGGTAATCACACTAATTATTGCTGCTGAGTGGTAGAAAGAAGGTTACAGATTACCTGAGATTTGGGGAACAACTGGAAAAGAGAGACTCTAAGAAATCAGTTTCAGTATCATTAAGACCAGAGAGAGATACTCTATTGTTTTTTCAGAATACGTTCTTTACTAAAAATCTATTGTACAAAACAGGAAGTTCCACTGTGGCATCCTATTTCAGGTATGTTATTATTGGTTTACCCTCTCCCTATATTATTCTCTCTTGCTCCATCATTGTCTTTCCAGATAGTTTCATTCCTTTTCTCAAGTAATCTCCCCTGCTTGAAAGTATTTCTCACACACATACACACACACCCAGGAGTATGTATCCCACTAAAAAGCAATATGTGTCTTTCTGATCACAATTTCACTTAACACAACGACCTTAATTGTCTCCTAATTCATGTAGTGTTGACTTTTGCAATCCACACTTGGCTCTAACAAGCTATGTGTTTCCTACATGTTCACAGGAATTATTTTTCAAAGGAAACCTGCACTGAGATGAACCACAGAGTGGCTTGCTTTTGAAACATTTACCATTAATATTTGTACGTAGCATTTAAAAATGAATAACCTAATCATTTAATACTTTAGATGGTCACAGATATGGATATCAATCTTATTAGATGAAAATATTTGGTGTAAAATTATAAATCATATAATATTGGTAGTTTTATAATACAAATTACCAGAGAGTTATTGTGTTAATGATAGTCACATCATTAGCACATTCATTTTTAATTTGACAAAATAAATGTTATTAAATTGAAATTTTATACTAAAAGTGAAAAAATAGCAGAAAATACAATGATAATTGTATGTAAAAATTATCAGTGATAATTAGAAAACATAAGTTTTCACAATATATGCTACGTATTTTGTAGCATATATTAAAATTAATATTAAAATAAAATATTGACACATGCAAAGATATACCTCAGTGTCATGATATTAATAATACACATAGTTGAAATTAATAGCAGAAAATGAGACATTCATCAATAAACTGTGGAATAGAAAACACGATTTCAAATGAAGCATAAAAACCATGCCTCCACACCCAGCATTTTAATTTGCTCTGGAGATAAAAATTCAGGTTCTCACATTTGTGGAGCAAGTACTTTACTGACTGAGTAAAGTAACTAACCACAAATTATCTTTTAAGGCAATGGAGAATAAGTACTGTATAAATCCATGCTTGCTCAGCAAGAGAATCCAAGTCCCAATCTTCATGACCCATTTAAATAGCTTAACATCAGCAGATTGTCATGCTTTCCTTTGTCTTTTCATTTTTAGTTTTCCTTTACAGATTTGGTCCCATCATCCTGAATATCTTTAATAGTGTAGATATCCCTTGTGAAGGCTGATGCTCTGCAACAATGTCCTGAATGGAATACAAATCAGGAGACAGCAGAATCATCACCTCTCTCATTCTCCACAGTGATTCATAATGTCAATACAGGACTTTTCTGAATGCGAATTGCTGTGGTTCATATAAAAAAAAGTAACATATCATGTACATGTCAGCTATTCTTCAGCACAACTTTAAAATTGAAAGAGGAAAGGGTATTATTTATTCTGCTTTAATTCTTCAAATTAAAAATGAAATATGTGTCATTATAGATAATTGCACTGAATTTTCCATAACTAACCTACATCATCTCTAGAATATTCCTTCATCTGCCAGCACTCATGCAGTCACCTCTAAACACACAAAGGAAAAGGGACCTAAGGATTACCAAATGTACAGTGCAAACACCTAAAACAAGAGGTTGCTGTTAACACTGCCAGCTGGCATTGAAATCACCACTGTGGTACTTAGCATGTCCCTTTCCTGGTTTTCTGCTTAATAGATTCAATACATTAAGTTCAGCATCTTCAAACACACAAATTGAAGTCATCAATTTTTTTCTGTAAACTAGACTAAACTATATTTTATGAGCCAGAAACTCATAAGAAAACATGTTTATTTTACTATCCTGGCATAATTCCTCAAAGTTGTTTGAGTATCACAAAATGTGATTTTTCTCATCAACCAAATTTAAAGAGTGACAGGAATAAAACTTTGGATTCTGGGAAGCAAAGTAAGTCATAAACTAAGCAAGATCCCAGTGATTTTCTCCCTATTGACATACCAGTATGAACAGTTATTCATGCACCACACTATGTTCACAAGATTTCAAAGAACCAAATAAAAAAAAAGATGCCTTGAAAAATACAGAAAAGTTGTCCATCTCATCACTAGCCAAACATTAAGCTACCTTTTTTATTTATTTACACTTCTCTCATACAATACATCCCAATCACAGTTTCTCTTCCCTCCACTCCTTCCAGTTCCCCACACCTCCCCTCTCCCCAAATCCATTCCTCCTCCTTTTCCCTTCAGAAAAGAGCAGGCCTCCCAAATACCAGCTGAAAATGGCATAAGAAGATGCAATAAA
Organism: Cricetomys ansorgei; assembly: GCA_026225945.1. NCBI lineage: Eukaryota > Metazoa > Chordata > Mammalia > Rodentia > Nesomyidae > Cricetomys > Cricetomys ansorgei. The sequence continues at coordinate 27,124,377 of JAMJFZ010000199.1, forward strand.
ACTATGCACAAACCATCATATCACAGGTAGAAGAGACAACCCAGTAAAAAGAAAAGGCTTCCAAAGCAGGTAAAAGAATCAGAGACTGTCCCCCCTCACTCCTACTGTTAAGTGTCCTATAAGAACTCTAAGCTAAATAATCTTAAAGTATATGCATAGGATCAAGTGCACAGCCATGCAGGCTGCAAGATTGACACTTCAATCTCTGTGAGGCCCTTTGAGCCCTGCTTAATTGATTCTGTGAGCCATGTTCTCTTGGTGTCCTCAACCCCTCTGACTCCTAGGATCTTTCTCCCTCTCTTCTGTGGGGTTCTCCTCAGCATAAAGGGGTAAGCTACAATTTTTTAAAGAAAATCTTCTTCTGCTTGGAGAAGGGATAAGTTTTCAAGTCCAGAACTTAGATTTGAAACCCACCTACCTACCTACCAGAGTGAAAACTACTGTCAGGAGGAGACCCTGCACATTTGACACTTATTTCCTGGGACAAGTAACTGTGGGTTGATCTTACATAGCTGCATTACTTGGATGAATGGTCTTTACTTACTGTAGAGGAACATTTAATCTTTTAAGGCAGCAGCATGGCTCATCTACCCAAGGATTACATTAAAAGGCTTGTATAATAGACATTTGATATCTAATCCAGAAGCATAGCTGCTCTAAAGTAAAAAGAATGTTAGTGTATGCCCTTATTCCCAACTCAGTAGAGAGAAGCAGGGAGCAGAAGTAGAGTGTGGAAGCAGAGACAGAAAGCAGAGATCAGAAAGCGGTGGAAGCAGACAAGAAGCAGTGAGAGCTCACAGAGAAGCAGAGTGTAGAAGGTAGAAGCAGACAGAAGAGCTCAGATAGAAAAGCAAGGTAGAAGCAGAGGTGGAAGAAGCAGAGGAGAGAGTTAGTTCTGTCAGGCAGTTTGAGTACAATCAGCTCACAGACAGTTCAGTTCAAAAGGAGAAGCCAAGAAAAGCAGAGCCAGTCCAGAATAAGCTAAGAGAGAAAGCAGAGTCAGAAGCAGATGGTTTACTATTTACAGCTCAGAGTTCAGAAAACAGTCAGAGTAAGCTCAGTCAGCAGTAAGTCTCAGAGGCTAGAATATTCTAGGTTTTGGTTTGAAGATTAAATTGTACAGGGGCTGAAGTCTTCTAGGTCCAGACTAGCATCTTGAAGATTAAATGGTACAGAAGTAGAAGCCTTCCAGGTCTAGGCTTACGATTAGATTGTACAGAGACTAAAGTCCTAATGGACCAGAAATTTAATTTGCAAAGAATAAACTGTCCTTTTCCATGAACCAATGACAATAATTAATAAATCAATGATCATATCTACATCTATAACTAACCCTAAATTAGGGACACACAGAAGGAAATAAGATTCCATCTGCTGAAAGTAAGGTCATAAGAACTAACATGAGACTTTCCTTCAATCTCAAGTTTAGACCTATCATAATGAAATCAAGTCATTGGGTCAAACCAAGTTCTAAACCTTCCCTAAGATCTGCTAGGGACCTATAAACAGTAGGAAACATTTGAATTTGAGCCAGCATTGCTGCCATGCTTGGAGAAACTCTAAGGTGCACATTCCCACAAATGTATTATTCAAGACACTGGGACTATGAGATTCAGTTTTGATACATTTTAGCATTACTTTTGATAGACAAAGGACTGCCTTCAATATCCATTTCTCCATTCTCATGTAAGACTCACAAGACAGTACTCACATACAGAGCCTTTATACCTGCCTGGCACCATACCAGTTGTGGACATGTAAATACCAGAATGAACATATGGTTCAGCCAATAAAGTCACCAGCTGTTACTTGGACCTGCCTGCATATCTGAGACTATTCAATTTCTTATAACTATGTGACTCAGCTTTGGGCACCACGGCATGGGTAGAAATTAATTAACTGAGGGTAAGTTCAGTTTTAAGACAGAACTTGGTATTGGAATTTGAATCAGACTAATGAGCCTAACCAAAAAGTTGTTAAATACTCCATCACCAAGTCAATACTTGTGGATGGAACCTTTGCAACAGTCCAGGATCAGTGCAATACATATGGTGCCACTCTATTGGATTTTTTAAATTTTATTTTAGTCAGCAGCTCCTGTGGCTAGTTTTAGAGGTCTAGCAACAGGAGTCCACTTGACTAGGAGGTCTTAAACCTATCTATCAAGACTACTGTCTTGAGAATCTATGAGTTCCTGGTATACCCATCTACATTAGCAGTTGTAGCATAGAACAGAGCTGGTCATTCTGTAGTGAGTGAGCAGAATTCCACAGAGACTTAACACAGGCCAGCACCTGCAGATGAAGAGCATGGGCTTACCCCAGCTCCAGAGAGAGGCAAAGGAAATGAACTCCTTTCTATCTGTGCCGAACTATACACTAATCATAAATTTAGAACTAATTCAAACTTAGATCAACCCCTGGTGCTGAAACAAGGACAAAGAACCGAAAACCAAATCCCTCTAAGCTTGGATTTAAGCACTGAGTGCTGAAAAGAGGGGAGTGACAAGATTTAAAGAAGAGAAACATTCTGTTTATAGTTTATGGAAAGATATCTGTGAATGAAAAGTCACATCATAAAACTAGGAATAAATAAATATCCAATCCCTCAATAGCCAGAGGATGTTGTACAGCAATGAAAGACATTCAAGAATGACACGGTTTATCTGTCAAAATAAAATTCCAGAAAGTGTCCTCAAAGTAAACAATGAGGAAGATCTCTTGGGTAGAACTTAAAACAGATGTTTTAAGGAAGATTATTGAACTTCAAGAAAGCATAGAGCAATGATCCTGTACTCAAACAGATCATCTTGACAGAGAGACTAAAGCCAGCTTAAAAGGTTAAATAGAAATTTTTCAGAAAAAAATAGGCAAAATTTAAAATAAGATAAAAGACACCTAAGAAGGCCACATTGAACAAAAGAAATGAGCTCAAAGACAAACTACTTGGACAGAGATGGCAAGGGGGAAAAAATTAAGGGAAGTATAAAATGAAGCAGAAAAAAACTCTGGGGGGTTCTTGGGGTTCGGGACACCCTTGAGGACTCCTAAGGGGTAGATAAGTTAGTAAAAATGATAACAGTAGAAACCAAACAAACCTTGTGAAGGAGGAAAATACCCAGACACACAAAGTCAAATGTGAACAGTAACATTTAAATGGATATACCCAGACATACATTATTATCAACCTTTCATTTCATTGTCAAAAGTTAAAACTCTCAAGGAGTAAAAGAAAGAAACAATGCATAAGAAGGCCCCAACTTATCCAGAAGCTGATTATTCAGCATAAACCCCATGTGCCATGATAGAGTAATATGAGACTGTTATGATTATGAGGCAAACAAACCACCAACTGGAAATACTGCATCAAATAAACAAAAAGTAAATCTGGGAGACCTATCCATACCCAGCCGACCCTGGAGAAACACCGAAGCAACCTCTTCACACTGAAGGAAATAGGTTTGGTAACTCAAAAGCCATCACAGGGTATAAAACTCACTAATAAGAGTAAGAGAGCAATGTTTATCATATAAGTCCCTGTGTCTGCTGAGGAAAAATCATGTATATATATTGTAATAAAATATCATTTTGGAGAAATTCTGAAAAAAATAACTTATTCTATTCCAGATACATTTCAGTAAGCTACATGGTGAGAAAAAAAAAAGTTATGATAGAACAACAAAACTAATAAATAAGAGTCAAATTACACTACTAGAATAAATAATGGCATGGCATCATAAAGAATGATCATTAGAGAGGCTGTATTAAGAAGTTTGGCATTAAAACTGGAACACAAGTTGTAGATCCAGCCAGAAGACCAACCAGATGAGATCACTACAGGAAATACAGTTGATTCTGTCCCCACAACCCAATTCTTCAAAGCCCCTTCCCATTCTCCTCCAGCCCCACATCTTTCACCTGTGAGACCTCAGCAAAGGCCCCAGCATCATTTTAGACCCAACCAGTGGACTGACCAGGTGAGATCTCTACCTGCAGAACACTTAGTTCTGTACTCACAACCCACTCCTCCAAAGCCCCTCCCCATTCGCCTCCAGCCCTGCCTCCCCCACACAAAGCAATCTACAGATTCAATGCCAAAATCCCAACACAATTCTTTGTCCTGGAAAGGACAATACTCAGCTTCATATGGAAAAACAAAAAGTCCAGAATAGCCAAAATAATACTGAAAAATAAAAGAACTTTTGGGGGTATCATTGTTACTGATCTCAAGCTGTACTACAAAGCTATTGTAATAAAAAACTACAAGGTATTGGCGTAAAAACAGACATGTTGATCAATGAATCTGAATTGAGGATCCAGACATAAATCCACACACTTATGGACACCTGATCTTCCATAAAGAAGCCAGAAATATACAATGGAAAAAAGAAAGCATCTTTAACAAATGGTACTGCTCTAACTGGATGTCTACATGTAGAAAAATCTAAATTAATCTATATTTATCACCATGTACAAAAGTCAAGTCCAAGTGGATCAAAGGCCTCAACATAAAAACTGACACACTACACATGATAGAAGAGAAAGTGGGAAATAACCTTGAACACATTGGCACAGGAGACAACTTTCTGAACACAACACCAATAACTCAGGCACTAAGATCAAAATAAATGGGACCTCAGGAAACTGAAAAGCTTCTGTAAGGAAAATGACACTGTCATAAAACAAAACAGCAGCCTACTGAGTGGGAAAAAAATCTTTACCAACACCACTTCCAATAGAGGGCTAATATAAAAATATATATAAAGAAATCAAGAAACTAGACATCAGGAAAACAGACAATCCAATTAAAAAATGTGGTATAGATCTAAACAAAGAATTCTCAAAAAAGAAATCTCAGTGGCTGAGAAACACCTAAAGAAATGTTCAGCATCCTTAGCCATTAGGGAAAATGCAAATCAAATCTATTTTGAGATTACACCTTACACCTGTCAGAATGACTAAGTTCAATAACACAAAGAACAACTCATTCTGGCAAAGATGTGGAGCAAGAGGAACACTCTTTCATTGCTGGTAGGAATGCAAACTTTGTACAGCCACTATTGAAATCAATATGGTGATTCCTTAAGAATTGGAAATTGAACTACCTCAAGACCCAGCTATGTCACTGCTAGGCAAATACCCAAAGGAGGTTGCATCCTACTAGAAGGACACTTACTCAACTATGTTCATAGCAACTTTATTCATAATACCCAGAAATTGGAAATAACCTAGATGCCCCTCAACTGAAGAATGGGTTTAAAAAAAGATACAATTACATAATAGAGTATTACTCAGCTATTTAAAAAAAGTGACTACATACACTTTGCAGGGAAATGGACGGAACTAGGAAAAAATCATCCTGAGTGAGATATCCCAATTACTGAAAGACAAACATAGTATGTACTCACTTATATGTGGATACTAACTGCTATGCAAAGGAAAAAAGTACTAGTATCCACAAACAAAACTACACAACAAGAAGGGCCCCAGTTGGAAAACAGGGATCGCGATGGTAGGATGGAAATTGAACAGAGGGCTCAGGTATGTTGAAGGAGGATGAAAATTGGAGTAGAGGGGTCCAGAAGGAGGAAAGGTATAGAGGGAGAAAATAAATGGAAAGACAACAACAATTGGGAGACAGTTGGGAGTGTTCGGGAGACCTAGTGTAGTGAAAACTCACAGGAATCTATGAGGGATACCATAGCAATGGTTTTTAGTAATTTGGATTGGGGAGCCTGAACAGGCCATCTCTTATCGCCAGGAAAGGTTTCCAGTGGTGACACTGAGACACCATCCCAGCCACCTCCAACTTAAGGCCTATCCTCCTTGCAATATCTTTGACACTGGAAAAGCAGAACTCCATGGCAAAGGAGGAATTCCTGCCTGAAATTGCAGGACAGTTTCAGAGATTAGATAACTAGAGATTAGATAACCAGAAGACAATTTCTAATGATGACATGTTCTGTTCATAGATCAGTACCTAACCCATTCCTCACCAGAAAAGCTTCCTCCAGCAGCTGAGAGGAGCATACAGAGAGGCCCAGGAACAAATATCTTGCAGAGACTGGGGAATCCCACAGAAGAGGGAGAGGAGGGATGGCAGAAACTAGAAGGACTGAGGACGCCAGAAGAAAAAGCACCACATTGTCAACTTATTAGCACTCTTAGGAGCCCACAGAGACTAAGCCATAGACATGGACCCTGTAGGATCCCCTAAATACATCTCATGGTTGTCTGGATCGGTGTCCTTGAAAAACTCAGAAAGACTGGAGAGGGTGTGTTTGTGACCATGTTACCTGCCCTTGAGACCCTTTTTCTTTTGCCAGGCTGCCTGGACCACCTTTGATGAAGGGATTGGTGCCTGGCCTCATTCCACCCCACTATGCCATACTCTGATTTTATTGAAACCCTGGGAGTATAGTTCTACTGTTGGGAATTGGAGGGTGGAGAACAGATGAAATAAAATTTACATCAGTTCCTGCAGACAGAAATGGCAGGTCGTTATACAATACTACAGGGGCGAATTCATAAAACAAATCTAATTCTATGTGTTCCCAATACCACAGCTCCCAAATACATAAAGCAAACACTATTAGAACAAGAAATACACATTGACTGCAGTGATAGTGGGGGATTTTAATTCCTTGCCTTCAGTAATAAGCAGATCATCCAGACACAAAATCAATACAGAAACAACAGAGTTAAATTGCACCTTAGACCAAAAAGGCATAACAGATGCCAATAGAACATACCATTCAACAACTGCAAGATACATGGACTTTTCAGGACATAAGACATTCAAAAGGACAATCATATGAGAGGTCTCAAAGCAGGTCTAGGAATTTCTGAACACTAAAATCTTATGAAGTATCTTTTTTTATGGAACAATGCGAAAGAACTATAAATCAATAATAAGTAAAACTTTAGAACAGTACAAATATATAGAAAATAGGTAACTTACTCTTTTGTTATCAGAGGATCTGGAAATAAATGAAGATGCTAATTATAATGTTTCTTGAAACAAATGAATATGGAGAAAAAGCAGACTAAAAATCTATGTGAAACAGGAAAATAAGGACTAACACAGAATCATAAAGAATGCCCACATTGACACAATAGAATATATACTAAAAGATATAATAAAAGTAAACAAAATAAATGCTAATAATGTTTATATACAAAGATAAATGTATTACATATTATCAGTGTATTGTAGATGAACAAAATTAATAAACCCCCACAAATAACATTAAGCTTAAGAGAGAAAGAAGACCCAAAGAGATAAAATAGGAGATTAAGTGGGAGAAAGTAAGACCAACACCACAAACATTCAAAGGAACAATTTCTTACAAATTTGGTAACCTTGAATAACCAAAGACCTTGAAATCTATCTTGCCAAAATTAATTCAAATAGGAATAAAAAACCTGGAGTGACCAATAACAAATAAGAAAAATGAGTCAATATTAAAATCTCCCATTAGAGAAAAGTTCATTACCAAGTGATTTAATTAATTAATTATACCAAATAGTGTTTCCAAAATTATTCAAAAAATTAGGAGATGTGAATTCTTGCACACACATTCTATAAAGCTATCATTTCTTTAATTGTAAAGACACACCGGGGCACCGACAGAATGTGCATGGATTTAACTAAAGCAGTGAAATAAATGTAAATAAAATTGTGATAATTGATGAATGAAACTAAAAGGATACCAAATAGTAGAAAAAATGACGCATATTCATGGATTAGAAAAGTCAATGGTGACAAAATGCCCCTGTAACTTAAACTGATCTATACATGCAACAAATTCACTATCAAAATATCAATGGCATTAATTACCATCTTAGGAAAAGCAAACTTTAAATTTATATAACTATAAAATGCTTGAGAACAAGCATCATCATAACTAAAAGAACAAAGAATGAGAAATTTTACTATTTGGCTTCAAAATAAATGCAGTAACAATCAAAATTGCATGTCATTGACGTAAAAGAAAACACAATCTGAGAGGCAACAGAGTCGAATCTGGAATAAACATACATCTACAGACAACTGATTTTTGACAAAGACTCTAAAAGCATGCAGTGAAAAAGTCCCAATCTCCTTAATGAATGATGCTGCAGAAATTACATATCTCAATGCAGAAAAATAAACTCAGCCCCATATCCTGCACTAAAATTACAAAATCAACTCAAAACCAAACAATGAGAAACTAGAAGAAACATAAGGTGTACATTCCAAAACATTAAGATGGAGAGGTTTTGGACAAGATCTCAAAAATAAAATTAAAGCAAAAAGAAAGAAACTGAATTACATCAGAGTAAAGAGCTTCTGCATAATAAAATGAAAATGACAGCACATTTTACAGAACTGGATACACTATTGAAAACTACATATCTGATAAGGGTTAATAACCACAATAAATAAGAAAATCCATAAACTAAATACTAATAAAGCCAGGTAACCTGATAGGAAATATTCAATAAATCTACATAAATATAAAGAGGGCACAGTAATTGCTAATAGGTAAATAAAAATACTTTTTGCATCATTAACACAAATCAAAATAATAGAGAAATATATCACTAGAGATGAGAATAGTTCTTATGAAAAAAACGACCAAAAAAAATCTATGAGGATGTAGGGTTGTAAATTAGTAAATTAGTATTGCATTGGAAAAACAATATGAAATTTCTTCAAAATCAAAACTAGAACTAGCCTATGATGCATTAATCCCATTACTGGGTATGTATCTAGAGGAGGTGATATTAGTATATCAAAGACACATGTACACTATCATAGTCATTGTGATAGTATTCATAATAGCCAAGAAATGAAGCAACGAAAGTCTTCAACTGATGAATAAAAAAATGTGATAGACAAATTAAATAGATGATAGATAGATAGATGATAGATGGATAGATAGATAATATAGACAAATAAAACACAATTCAGCCGTAGAAATACACACACACACACACATACATATACAAAATGTCTATATACCCACAATAAATAGAAATATACGTATAGTTATCGATATGAAATACAATTCACCGATTGGAAAGAATAAAGTCTTGTCAGTTAGAAAAGTGGATGAAACTGGAGATATTAAATGAACCTAGCTAGGAACAAAAGGACTAGTACCATGTGATCTCACCTATATGTGGAATATAAAGTTTCTACATTAAACTTCTCAGAGAAATTCAGAGTAGAATTCAGTCACACAAGTTTGAGGAAAGATACAAACCACTAAGTGCTAAGTTATAGTTAGAGATTAAGATTCTCTGAAGTGTTGTTGTACAGTATTGTGTCTTTCATAGGACTAGGCTGTATTTAAATAAGATATTACAGAGAGTTCTATGGTATATAGTATGGTACATTGTGATCAATTAAACTAGTAATAAGAGTGATAAGATGTTCTGGAATGTTAATGCATAGTAGAATAACTATCTATGACAATCACACACTAAATCAAAAAACCAGAAAAAAATAATTCTAATGTTTACCTTTAAAAGATAGATTTTTAAAGATATAAAACATTTTACCTGATTAAAAATTTATACAATGTATACACATATTAGAATATGTATCTAAATTGGGACATCCAGTCATTCTAAGTGTTCATTTCAGCACTCTATCAATACATATATATGTGAGAGGAATGAGAAGGTGGAAATGATGCAATTTATTATGATCTCAAACAATAAAAGAACTAATATAAAAAGAAAAACTAATTCACAGAAAAAAATTACACGGCTCCTAACATTAAATTATATTCTCATATCTTGTACTTTTTCCTGTCTTGTTTCATTTATTTTATATTCACATGCATTTTTCTGTGGTTGTATAATCATCATTCTCCACCCATTCTGGATTCAAAATTCAACGAGACAAGGGAAGACAACTCTGGTTCTTCCTCCCACTGTTTTATAGCAGTAGTTGGTCCTGAGATATTCATTGACACTAAATGTCTGAATCAACCTTTTTTTCTTTCTTTCTTTTTATTTTTTTCGTTTTTTCTGTTTTTTTGTTTTGTTTTTTGAGATAGGGTTTCTCTGTTATAACTCTGGCTGTCCCCGAACTCACTCAGGCAGGCCTGAAATTCACAGAAATCTGCCTGCCTCTACCTCCATAGTCGTAGAATTAAATATGTGTTTCACCACTGCCCATCTATAAGTCAATCACTTAAACAGACTTGTGCCATTTTAGTTCAATCCTAAAATTCAGAAGCCTACAAAGAACACAGGTCATTTCTGGGTCCTATTTAGAAAACATTTGAAAGAGAATAAAGCAAGAAAGCCCATAAAAATTCAAAAGCAAAGTTGTTTCTGAATTAGATTTCTGTATCTTTGGACTGTTGTTTTGGTTCCCCACCACCACCTCCATAAAATCTCTGCTGTTCAAAGCCCTTCAGGGATATCATGGCAAGAAATCAGAAAGATAATATAAAAGATTGTAAGAGCCAGAGAATCAGGAAGTTTCCAGTGAAATTTTTGTCTCCTTGAAATGTCAGAGAAGCTACACTCGTGAAGTCTCATCAACATGGCTTGCTAAACATGACCTAAACAAGGAAAGCACAAAGAAACATGCTAACACAGAAAGGGGATGTTTCATGGGTGCTCAACCCTAGACAAAGAACTGCAGGCAACTAAGAAATGCTAAGAATAGGATAGTTGATCTTTCTCAGGAAAGAACCCCCAAATTATCTAATAACAAGTTGCTGGTCCCGAAATCATATAGATACAAGTAAATTATATGGACTGAACAGTTTGTGTATCTATATATAGTAATAAATATAAATAAATATTGATAGCAATATATATTACCAATAAGGTAAAGGTGATAACGTATTGTCAATAAAATACTGATGACAATGTATATTATCAATAAAATATTGATAATAATAAAAGTACTTCAATACATGAAAAAGTAGAGGCCATAAATTTGAGAGAGCAAGGTAGGGTGTATGAGAAGTGTTGAGGAGGAGAAAAAGGATGGGTGAAATGATGCATTCATATTTTACTTTCCAGATTCATATATATATATATATATATATATATATATATATATATTCAAAAACAAAAGAAAAATAAAAGGAGGAGAGAGAGAAAGAGGGAAGGGGAAAAAAGAAAAAAGAGAGAGGAAAAGGCAGAGAGTTTAAAAAAAGAAAAGTAAAGAGAATAGATGTATTGTGTTTTCATTATACTTTTAATACTTTCTTTTTCCTTTTGTCTGCACACCAAGTGTAGAGCCTGTACCTCAGAACATTTCTGATGGGACCACATGTGATAATCAGGTCTCTATTTGCTTTGTAGAAAATAACAAACCATCACACAGGCTGTTTCTAATTGATCTAAACCCAGTGACTTTTTCTTTCTTCATTATTATTTCCTCTTACACCTTTGAGACTTAGTTGTATTTTTCCTACCTCTTCATAACAGTCTTCACATTCTGCTTCACAGTCTTTCCACTCTCCTTCCCAGGAACTCTACTAAATGGAAATATTAAAGCTTATCTTTTCTTATAAATTTTATAACCCTCCATAAGGCTTTATGGAGGGCCTACAGCTCCTGTACTTGATTCATACAGACAACCTACCAAAGCTCAGACTGTATCTGTATCCCACAATTTATTATTTTCTCTGATTTAACCCTCAAGATATATTTCAATGCTTTCAGATCAACAAAATCATTTTTTATGATTTACAGGGGAAAAAAGGCTTTAGTGAATAAATTGATGAATATTTCAGATTATACTGTAGAGGCTGTAATCCTCCTTACAGGACAGAAATGCCCAAAGACTGGTACTTAGGTCGTGCTTGCCTCTGTTCCCCTATCACAGGCACACTGTCATAAGAGACCCCTTTCTCTCCCTTATTAGCATTTAAGGATTCAGGTGACATGCTGAAGCATTGTTGACCCTTTGTAACCAAATGAGACTTCAAGGAAACATTTTCTTTTTGTTTCATCTACAGTTTGTTAAAAGCCATTTTCACAATAGATCACTTCTGTCTTTAGTATGAGCCATATTTTCTTTGTAATTAGACAAAAACAGAGCTTTTGACCCTGAACATGTTTCCAGTTGTTGTAGAATTTGTCTAACCATGAATTTTCCATTTTTCTAAGTGTACTTGCACTTTGTATTATTTCCCTGTCAACAAAAGTTTTACTTTATCTTGTTCAAGGTCATTGCAGGTTATTCCCTATTCATCTCATTATTGTGCTGAGTCCAATTAAATAAGTCTGTGTATGATTCTTTTTTTATTTCCAAAATCCAAATAATTACCATATTTAAATTTCTAAATGTTTTAACATGTTATTTCAGTATTCTTTTCAAATATATCTCTTAGTTGTTCTGTAAAATTATACTTCATAAAATGAAATAACAAAGTTCTGAATGTTTCATTATATAAGCCAAAACATGAACTTAACAGAGACTTTCATTCCAAACTTTACTTATGCATGTTCTACGTATTTCAAATTGTCATTAGTATATCTGTGGTGATTTGAATTCATTTAAACCATATATGAGTGCATACACACACACACACACACACACACACACACACACGTATAATTATACATGTACTTTCAAGTCAGCATAGTTTATTCCTCTCTTCACTTCAGTCAGGATATGTCATTTGTAATAGACATAAATAAGGGACCTATGCACTGTGGACTGAAACCTCTAGAAACAAGAGTCAAAAATAAATACTTCTTCATCTTAAGTTGATAATTTAAGGTATATTGTGTAGTAATGAAAATCTGACGTACATGGACAAGAAAATTCTATGTCTCCAAAAGAGGAAATTATAGTCATGTGTTAAATTGAATGGATATAGAGGAAACTAGATGTTAGAGGCAATTTTGTAATCAAGCTTTTTAAAAATATACTAAGTAAATCTAAATATTCATGTACTATTAGACATGCAATCTTAAAATTTTGATATCTTCACATTGATTCAAATATCTTATTCTTGAAAACACTGATTGGACTTAGGGCCTCATCTGTATTCCCTGTCCTGAAGTGTAACTATATGTAAGACCAGTCATTATACAACATGATCCTAGATATGAAAAGAGATATTTAAACCAAGAAAGATTATGCTAAAATCAATATGTGATCCAGGCTTTATAAGATAACTCAAAATATAAGTATAGGTGAAGAACTGAGTTAACACAATTGGAATTGTTTTGATAATGTAGTATTAAGGAAAAATGATCAATAATAAATGGAATAAACCAAGCATTGGTGATCCAAGTATGACAGGAGCATGTCTTGCCTTCCCATGTGAGACTGAAGATGAAAGCATATGTGAAGACACACAGCATACGCTTACACAATTGAAATTTACAAATAAAACTAACTGTTAAGTAAAATTCACCTGGTCTTGTACTCTTAACTATTTTATAACAAATAGGAATAAATTAAGTGCAACATGGGAATAGATGGCATAAAAGAAATATTTCCAGCTCATATTCCACTATCTATATCCCATCCTGACTTTATCCTACCCAAAACAACTGGTTCAAGTGAATGTTAACCCTGAATCTCATGGGCTCAGGATTTGATCATTTGCTAAACATAAGATGTCTTTTGAATAGATATTTGATGTTTTTAAATATATATTATTTTATTTTTTGAATTAAAGTATAATTACATCATTTGTTCCCTACCCTTTCCTCCCTCTAACCTTTCCTATTCATACAGGCCCCCTAGCTATCTCAAATTAGTGGCTTCTATTACAATAATTGTTGTTATATAATGGACTGAGTAGGTTATATTCAATGCACTATATATTTATATATTCCATATCCATATATATTCATAGGTTATATACTTATATAAATACAACCTGCTCAATCTGTATAAAGTTACTTGCATATATTAAATTTCTAGGTGATCCTCTTTGTATTGGATAACCAATTTCACAGCTCTTCCCTTGGGTAGACTTCAAGTCATTTTTAGGACTGTTGATAAGATCTCATAGCCATAGCTTCTCTAATATTTCTAGGACACAAAAGTCTCACAGTGAACTTCTTCTTGTCTTCCTCTTACAATATTTCTGTTTCTTCTTGCATTATGATCCCTTGAGCCTTAGGTGAAAGAGTTATGTTATAGGTAAGTCAATTGGGGCTGGACAATACACTTTCATCCGTTCTATGCATTTTGATTAATTGCAGCTTGAGGACAACTTTCACTAAAAAGAAGAAAGATTAGAAGGGAGGAATATAAAATATTAATGCAATGTAATTTAAATTAATGTAATGTAAAGGGAGGAATGTAAAATAAAAGATTAGAAGGGAATAAGGGAGGAATGTAAAATATCAGTAAGGATGTCTGAAAAAGTCATAAGGAATTCTGATTATGTATCTGCTTAAAATTATATATAAATCATATAAGTGTGTGTGCGGGTGTGTGTGTGTGTGTGTGTGTGTAGTTTAAATAATTTTTTCTATCTGGGATGGTGATAATCCCCCTACCCCCTGTGAAAGCTTTGGATGTCTAACAAAATTCCCAAGACCAGGTATGAAAAACTCCCTTTTGAGTTGTTGGTCAAGTCTATCAAAAAACTTCCCCAATTACAAGCTATCATTACTGCTATTGTCCTTAGTTGCCTCCCAGAAGTTGAAGATAAGTCCCTATTGATGAAGAGACCATTTCCTTTGGAAAGCAGACCCAGAGGATCTGAGCTGGTTTTGACATGAAATCCTCCTTCCTGAAGACTTGCATTCATGGTACCAGAAGGTATCACATGAGGATTTAGTGGAGAGAAGTGACCAGTAGTCCTAAACAGCTATGATGGCTATGAACTAAGACAATGATCAGCATGACATGATATCGTTAAGGATGCAGTAATGGCATGCATACGTTGGCAGTAACCAGAAGCTCTTTAGTTGGACTTAAGCCTCACTCAAGAAGAAGGAAATTGTGCCTGGTACTGAAAACCTTGCTAACTACCAAAAGCTAGTCAGGTCATGGATTAAGAGAAGAACAAACTATTACCCTCTATTAAAGCAGCATAATCCCTAGCTATGATACAAATGTCAGTCATTTGTATAGTATAATCATTATAGCATAGGTCACAATGCTCATCGA
Source organism: Cricetomys ansorgei (assembly GCA_026225945.1). Classification (NCBI taxonomy): domain Eukaryota; kingdom Metazoa; phylum Chordata; class Mammalia; order Rodentia; family Nesomyidae; genus Cricetomys; species Cricetomys ansorgei. The sequence continues at coordinate 27,139,479 of JAMJFZ010000199.1, forward strand.
ACTAATGTCTTCTTACAAGAGATGGAGAGGTTAAACTTTCAAACTTAGCTTTTTGATGTGAGTCACCCACAAAATGGCTGGCTAGAGAAGCAGCCTACGTGGTGTTCAAACCAGGCTGGTGTGAACTTGGACAGGCTAACATGCTGTGACTCAGCACAAGGCTTAAGAAGGAAGTATGAAGAATTGGCTACATGGACTCCTTATCTCTTCAGGAGGGTTATAGCCCAAAGACAGAGCAGAATGCTGTAAGAGACCTTCATCTTGTACTGACTGGTTAATAATAAGGATTGGAAGGATAGTCATGTATTCATCAGCTTTCAATTACTGAAGAAGTATCTGAGATGAATCAACAGTATGCTTGTTTTTACTTGTACTTGGAGACTCTAGTCAGTGAGTAGGTGATCACATTGCTTTTAAAACTGCAGTGGATAGCACAGCACAGCATGGGAGGAGCACATCACAGAGCAAAGTCACTCACACGGTGTCAATGAGAAAGAGAGAAACAAGGGAAATGGGGTTTCCAATCCTCTATAAGGGCATATTCCACATGCTGTGCTAAGCTCTATAACAAGAGCATTTCCATCTAAAACTTCCATTTGTCTCTCATGTTTCATTGTCAGAAGATGAGGACTTTAATATAGATAGCATTTGAGGTATAAATGTATCAAGAAGCTGTCTAAAGTCATTGTTTGATCTCTAAACAAATAAAGGAGCCTAGGAAATATGTATTCAAGGCACTGGCTTGCTGAAATGAGAGAGTAAGATTCAGATTAGATGAGTCAAATCACTGAGTATGACTACCTTACTGAAGAATTAACGTTGCAAAAATGAAGTACCAAGATAAGATCCAGAGGTAGTGTGAAGAAGAGCTTAATCAATCAGGTGACAAAATTTTGACAAATAAAAAATAATAGTGACTTTTAGTAGAGAGTAGAATTACCAAGAAGATAGCATATGCCTAATGACAGATGTTAGTATTTAAAAGTACGTGAGAATGAATTTTCTTGAAGGATCCTGTGATGAACGTAAAAAAATTATATTGAACCTGCCCTTTAATCCCAGCACTCTGGAGGAAGAATCATGCATATCTCTTAAGTTTGATTCTAGCTTGGTTGACAAAGTGTGTTCCAGGACAGCAAGGACTATAAGGATAAATCTTGTCTCAAAAAAATTCAAACAAAAATCTAATGTTGGTACCAATTCGTAGTCTTACCAAGACCAGAGTATGGAAAGAAGGTAAAGAAAACAAGCCATGTAAAACAATAAGACAGTCTAGTTGTCTAAGCACTTGTGGTAGCAGAGCCAGGACTAATAAGCACACAGTTGATTCATGGGGGTCAAGTGCAGTGCATAGCAAAAATGGGTGCCTCATAAAACTGAGTGAATTTATGGAATACATTTCACAGCTGCAAAAGCTTTCTGGTGGTACTTTATACAGATTGACTACACATCTCTAGGGACCACTGGTGGGAAGGGGTAACATTAAACACTAGATATCCTTTTAATTCTGCCCCTATATTAAAAACATACAACCTTATTTAGATTAATTGAACTCCAGTATTTCAATATCTAAAACTTAAACATAAATAGTACATGTAACAAAGCCATAGCCATTCTGTAAAAATTACTTTTATAATTTAAAGTTGGAAAATCACAGCTTTCTTTCAGATACAAAATATACAGTATTCTAGAAAGATTTTAATGTTTAGGGGGAAAAAGTCAAAAAGATGTTACTGTCTCCTAATTAATATAATTACTAAAAATATCATTAATTAGGAACAATTTTCACATCAAATGAGCAGTCATAACAATATTTTATAAACCACAGGTTGCAATCTATTAGTTGTTCATGACCAAAAGGTTTTAATGAAATAAAAAGAAAAAACTCTAATTTGGCATGTAATTGCTTGATTAACCATATACTGGTTTACTGGTTTTATGCAATACATGTGTCATGTAGATAAAAATATTTATTAAATGTATGTATCCATTTGTTATTTGTTTATGTATTGCCTCAATATTTATTGAATACCTACTGTGATAACAATTGGGAATAGAATTGATATTAGAAATCAAGGAAATTATCTTTGTAAAGATAATTTGTAAAGTTTGTAAAGTTCATGGTCTAATCACAAAGGAAGATGGCAACCATGAAATCATTGAAGCATAAAAGAAAAGGTTTCTAAGTAACTGAAGGGGTTTGGAGGGATTACAAAATGAAGATAATACCTAAAGGACAAAGACATACTAAATGCTGAATCCGAAATACACACCAACAGTCCTTCATTAAAGTTTTCGGCCTGTCCCCAGATGCTATTGAGAGGGGTTGGTTCTTATTGTAGAGAGTTAATCATTGGGAATATGCTTTTTGTATTCTATAACTCTTTTGCTTCCTGGCAAAAAGAAGTTAGGTACAATGTTCTCTGCCATGATGTAGTGTAATTCACTAACATAGACATGAATGAACAAGGCCCAGTGAACATGAACTGATACCTCTGAAATAATAAGCCAAAATAACGCCTTCTAAGATGAATATCTCAGGTACAGCATTAGCTACTTGTCTTGTTGCTAAAACAATATATTTGACCAAGGCAACTTACGGAGGGGTTTATTTTAGCTCACAGTTTGATGGTACAATCTACAATGGTAAAGAAGTCATGACAATATACTGCCAATCATATTGTGTCTGTAGTCAGGAGGAAGCAGAAAGCAATCAAAGCTTATGTTCAACTGCCTTTCTTTCTTTTACTCTGTTCAGTATTGCAGCCAATATTTATGATACCCAAAGTTAATGTTGATCTCCCCACCTCAATTAACCTCTAGCCAATCCTTCACATGCATGCCTTGAGGCTAACCTCAGATATAAAATCCCTCATAAGTGTCTCAGACATTTATCTCTTAGGTGATTCTAAACCTTATGATGTTAAAACAATATTAACCCTCAAAGATACTTCATCATAGGCATAGAAAACTGACTAGCATACATTGATGTGTTGATGTTTATCTTCTACATAGGGAACTAGTAAACAGAATAGCTACATGTGCAGATTTTTTTGAATCATAGTATATTAATTATTTAAAATCAACCACCAACTTTTCCATGGGAAAAATATTTTTCCTAAATGGTGAGGAAATTTTGAATAAACTTCTTACTTAGATAAAACTACTTCTCCTTAAATTCCATGTTGATTTTAATTTTTGAAAATTTGAAGTATATGAAAACTATGAAAAAAGAAACACATTTTCATATTTGGAACAAAAGAATAATGTATTTACAATTAGGTGCTTTGGTCTCACACAACTCACATACCTGACAAGTGAGCAGGATCAATACCTGATCACAGACTGCTATTGCAGTTGACTATGAGGAATCTTTCTGAGAATACAACACTGCTATCTAAAAGTTGAAGAATGACAATGTAAACACAATTTATAAAGACTGGTGAGTTCCAAGGACAAACATTAAATATTTCTGCTGCATTATCATTATTATTATTATTACTATTATTGTTATTATTATTTCATTATTAATAAAGTGGTAAGAGTCCATAAAATGGATTTGATGTGTAGTGTCTACCACTGTCACAAATGTTTGAATACTTGGTCCCTACCAGGCTCTATTATTGGACACTATGTAACCCTTGGATATAGGAACTACTAGGAAGTCTGGCATGCTTAGAGGAATGGGAGACTGTAGATGCAGATGTAAATGTATGCATTGTTGTATTTAATTATGCTTGTAGGTTCATGGCAGAGGACAGTTTATTCTTTGATAATTCAATCACTTTCCAGAGAGGATTTTTCAGCCTCCATATAATCTAATCTTAAGCCTAGAAATAGAAGGCTTCTGCCTCCTTACAATCTAATCTTCAAACCTAAATCTAGAATGTTTCAGCCTCTGAGACTTAACGCAGACTGAGCTCATTCTGATTAGCTGTCTTCTGAACTACCTCTTTTCACTCTGAGCTGTACTGTGAACTCCAATCTGTAAATTGTAAACTTGTCTGACTCTCTGCTTCCTCTCTTGCTTATTCTGGATTGTCTCTGTTCTTCTCAAGTTCCCCTTCTAAACTGCCTGACTGAACTAATTCTCTGCTTCTCTCTGAGCTCTGCCTCTTGTCTGCCTCCAGTCTGCTTCTACTCCCTTCTGTCTGAGCTCTGCTTCTACCTTGCTTCCTTCTCTGAACTTTGCCTCTACTCTCTACTTCTCCCTCTGAGCTTCACCTCTGCCTCCCAAGTGCTGGGATTAAAAGTATGTGCCACCACTTCCTTCTGAACTAGGATTAAAGATGTGTACTACATTGAAATTAAAGGCATGTACTAACATTCTACCTTAAAGCAGCCACACTGCTGTATTAAAAGATTAGATGTTCCTCTACAGGAGATTTCAAATGCCCTGTAAACAACTACATTACATTCCTAATGGCCATGTCATGAGTTGCCCCCATTATGTTGCCTTATGCCCCTGTAAACCTGAGGATAAATAAGCACTTCCTCCAGTAAGTAGAACCTTTTCAGCTATCTAATCACAGCCATGAAAAAAAATAACAAGTATAGTTGTTGGTAGCAGAATATGAGAAAAAAAAGAAAAGCACTATGGTTTGTGTTGACTTGACTGGTCCATTGCATGTGACATCACAGGAAATCATTGTGAAGTATGCTAGATACCAGTCCACATAAGGTGTTGCCTGGGGTCAGATCTTGCAAAGCAGCTATTGGTTGATGAAGGAGCAGTTGAACTAAGTTACTTCTGACAGACTTGGACTTTCCCATCCTGTTGGACCTCAACATAGTGAGTTTGTTTCTAAGATTTTCAGTTTCAAATTTTGGTGTTTAGCATTTATTGACTGATTTTTCCCCCTTTTGTTGAGAATAGATTCTTTTCTCACACAATGTATCCTGATTAAATTTTCCCTTCCGTCTCTTCCTCCCAGTTCCTCACACCCCCCTCCCATTTGGATCCTCTCCCTTTCTGTGTCCTCATTAGAAAAGAACATACTACAAAGAGATAAAAAATAAATAAATAAATATAAAATAAAACAAAAACCATCACAATGAAGCTGGACAAGGCAAAACAACAGAAGGAAAAGATACCCATGGGGAATAACAAAAATAAGAGACTCCCTCATTCACACACTCAGGAGTCCCATGAAGACACTAAACTAAAAGCAATAAAATATATGCGGAGGGCCTGGTACAAACCTGTTGCAGAACCTGTACTTGCTGCTTCAGTATCTTTGAGTTCATATGGGCTTTGCTCAGTTCATTTAAAGACCTTATTCTCCTGGTGTTCCCAATCTCCTGGGCCTCTCATACTCTTTCTGCTTCCTCTTCAGTGGTATTTCCTGAGCTCTTAGGGGAGGGATTTGATGGAGATATCCCATTTTTGGAGATGAGTATTCCAAGGCCTCTCTCTCTCTCTCTCTCTCTCTCTCTCTAATGTGATACTGATCTATGAATAGACCAAAATATCATTAGGAGTCATTTTATCACTTTTTTTTAAAACCAGTAATATTTGATTTTATCTGAAGTCTCTGTGCTATCTAACTTCTTTTACCCAAGTAGTATCAGGTATGGGTTCTATCTCATGGAGTGGGCCTTAAGTTGAATCAGACATTGGTTGATTACTCCCACAAGTTTTGAAGCAGTCTGACTGAGGAGCAGAGAGGCTGACTGAGGCAGTATGGAGCAATGAGAGCTCAGGGAGAGAAACAGAGGCATCTCAGCAGAAGGAGTCAGTATCAAATAGGAAGAGTGAGCCAGTTTGAAGCCAAACAGTATAGTGCAGTCTGAGGCGGTCAGAGAACCAACCACGAGTAAGCCAGAGTCAAAAGAGTTCAGTCAGAAACAGTATGCAAGTTTAAACTGACTTTCTGAAGGTCAGCTTTGAGAAGAGTTTGGTCCAGAGCAGCAAGTGAGTTGAACCAGAAAACTCAGAGATCAGAAAGAGCTAGTCAGAGAGACTCAGTCAGTAGTAAGTCCCAAAGTTGATTAGATTGTACAGATGTTTAAATGTTCTAGATTGTATGAAGACTGAAGCTTTCCAGTTCTAGGTTTAAGAGTAGATTATATGGAGGCTGAAAATCTCCAGGGACCCAGGCCAAGAACTGGTGATTAAATTAGACAGAGAATAAAATATTTTTGCCCTAAATCAACAGCTACATCTGGTGAATATATGGTTACAATAGATAGTATGATAAATATTCTTTTTCTTTAGATAGCCCTAATATAGAGGGCTCTGAAGCCTAAGTTATAAACAAGATTTGCATGTAGATGGAAATAACACCTTAGATTTAGACTCAGGAAGCTACAAAGTTTATTTTCCATAAGTTGACACTTGTCACTGAAGTCAAAAATAGACATCAAAAACAATCAGACAAGGAATGGAAGATAGAAAATACAGGAAAGAAGAATTCAGAAATGGCTGCTGTATATAATATAAAGGTTTTATATTTTTGTTTATGATTGAAAAATATTTTAAATAAGAATATATCTAAATTTTTAGTGCACATTGTATGATTCTCCTGAAATAGCTGAATGTAGAAAATAAAATCTCTGTAAAAACATGATTCCAATGAAGGAACATAAAAGAACATTCCCTGACTACATTGAGCTTAAATTCAGGAATTGGTGGAGGCTACCCAGAGGATATTATCTCCCATGTATAACTTAAAAACTGACAAAGTGCTTCTTGTTTCAAAGAAAAAAGTTATCATGTGCCTTAAACCTTTCTAGCATATGTTCAACCAGACAGCAATGCACTGACAATGTTGAGCTTCGTTATCAATTTGTGCCTACCACTGTAAGCTACTTTTAACATTCTCAAAAGGAAAAGAATCAAACCACTTTTTAAAAACTCAATTTTGGGGCTGAAGAGACAACTAAACAGTTGAGAGCACATTATGCTCTTACAGAGAATATGAGTTCAGTTTTCAGCACCTCTTTTGAGTTCAGCTCACAACCACCTATAATCTCATGATGTTCCCTACCTCTGTGGGCACCTGTGTTCATATGACAAACTCCAAAACACACATATACATAATTAAAATAGTAAAATTGGTTTTCGATAAACTAAAATTTTAGACAAGTTTGGTAATTGTTAATCAAATGGATGGCAACTGGTTCACAAAATACCTTCTAACATTAATGATACCACCATTTACTCCATCTAATTAAAAAAAAAAGCCTTAAGAATTGGTGATAAGAAGAAAGAGTCATTCTCTCTGACTTATGAGAACAGGACTTACTACCTAGTGTGATGACTCCAAGATTTCTAGGATTAATGCATTCACTCTGTCCCTAGTGAAGATGAGGATTTCTAGCTACAGCAAATTACATTCAACAAATGTTTAGACATTTACTTGGAGTTGTAGAGATAGCACCAACTTTAGAGAAAGACTAATTGTATCTAACTCATGGACAAAAGAAGACCTTAGCAGTGGTCAACAGACTCCAGACAATTTTAATTCTCATGTCACAACTCATAACAGTGTCACTTTGCACTAGTGGGGCTTGTAACTCCTCTGGGCTTTGGTTCCCTTTCCTATTTGCATATTTGAGAAGCTGTGGTGCACACATGATGATGCTAACTATACAACGCAAGAACAGATACTCATGAAGCTCTTAAGTGTTAGGGATTAATCTAGAAGGAAACATGGTAATCTAGAGGGAAATGTATCTCATCTGCTTCATCCCCAATCTTACTTCAGGCCAGATTCAGAATCCAATGCTATTCCAAAACAAAAATTCCTGAAAAATAAGTTTTTAACTCACAAGTTGTCAGCATGGACAAGTTGAAAATCTGTTTCCCACTCCAAAAAGGTCATCTGCTGAGGAGAAGCTTTCCACTTGGGGAGCTACACATATTGTGTTTTACTATCACAAATTTCCCACCGTCAAACATCTAAATTGCATCAGCTATAATCTGATTACCTGAATTGAATGTGACAGTGAAAAATATCATGCTCCATCTTTAGGGTTTATATTGCTACCATGACAAATATTATAGAATATAATAATTGTTTCTCTGGATTTAGCAAGTCTCTAGCTCCTTGGGGATTAGTGACCCAATATAGAAGTATTTCATTTTATTCTATGTATTCCAACTGTGTTGAAATTCATTGAATTGTACCGACTTTGGGTCTGGTTAATTTCAGTGTGTGATATTTTTATTTATTTGTAAGGACTGTTTTTAATAATAAAGTTTATAAAATTAAAAAACAAACTTACTATGCAAACGAAAAATGCAGTCCAACTCAAAGCAAGCTTTTGGAGGGTATTTGTCTCATAATGCTCTGTCAGGGCTGTTTTTAAGTTTATATATTTTTATGAATATATATTAATGTTTCAGACTTTGTATTTTTACGTGTGAATGTGTGTGTTTCTGCATCTATATATGTTTTTTAGCTTTGGCTCTTTATCTTCTGTTTGTTTTGGCCCACTATGGTGTGTTTTTATTGTATAGGATTTTAATTTATTATTATTTTTATATGCCTATTTATATCCTAAAGAAAGAGAAAGAAAGGTGTGGATTTGGTGGAAGAGTCTGAAGGATCTTCGAGAAGTTGGGGGAGGGGAAACCATAATCAGAATATATTGTATTAAAACATATTTTCAATAAAAATAACATATTTTCAATAAAAACAAGCAATATATATTACTTATACATGTGGAAGAATGAGTACACATGCCCAGTAATTTTATGAGCTGAAGAATCATGTATACTGTATGATCTCACTCTTAAAAATATGGATATTTTGGGTTGGAGAGATGACTCAACAGTTAAGAGCATTTGTTAATTTTATAGAGGAGCTGGGTTCAGTTTCCAGCATTCACATAGTCTCACAATTGTCTGTAACTCCAATCCCAGGGAAAGTGATGCCCTCTTTTGACATCCATAGGCACCAGACATACATGATGCACAGAAATAAATTCAGGAAAAACACTCACACACATGATATAATAAAATAGAAAATATTTGCATTTATACATGCCTTAAAAATAATCTAAAGGAGGGGATGGAGATATGGCTCCTGAGTTAAGAGTGCATGCAGCACCTGTGTTTGTTAGCTCATAGCCAGTACACACACACACACACACACACACACACACACACACCACAAATACATATAATTCAAATAACAAAATAAACGTTGAAAATATAACCTAAAGGAGTTGTGAGCATACTTTTAACAGAAGGTTGGAATTGGGCATTTAGAGGAAACCCTATCTTTTTATTTCAAGTAATTCAAGCATTTGTTTACTTTTTTCTCTCATTTTTATTAGTTTTTTCAGAATTTTATACAATGTGTGTGAGGTGAATGGAAAACCACTTTACTGCAGAAACCACTCATACAATGTATTTGACCATATACCACCCCAACCACCAACTCATTCCAAGCCTATTCACATTTTCCTACTTAACATTATGTTCATATTTTTAACTCATCAAGTACAATTACCCACATACTCAGATGCAGGGCCTTCTTCTGAAGCATAGACAGCCCAACAGAGTCTGTACTCTTAGACTCCAAGGCTAAGAGAAAACTGACTTCCCTTATCCTAGCAGCTATCAGTTACCAATTGCTCCTTCAGTGAGGATGAGACTTGTGTCCACCAATCCTCTGCATTCTAGGATTTTATCTCGCTTGGTCTTGTCACGATATTGTGCATGCTGTCTCAACTTCTGTGACTTGAGCAACTTCCCCATGGAGTCAAAAAAAATGGTTTCCATATAGTGTGTCATCACTTCTAGCTTTTACAATTGCTCTGCCCCCTTTTCTACAATGATCTTTGAACCTTTGGAGAAGGGGGTGATGCAAATGTCATTTTTAGGGTTGAGCATGTCTCTGCCTCTTTTACTCTGTACCTTGATTGTGGGTTGCTGAATCAATCACTATCTACTGCAAACAGAAGCGTCTCTGCTGAGCACTGAGAGATGCTCTAGCCTATGATGATAATGATAAGTCATTCAGAATTAGTTGAATCCTATGCCTATTTAACACAGTAGTATTGGAAAGTTCCCTCCTAGACCTCTAGTGCCTGTCTAAACACAATTTCTTAGTACTGAGAAGGATGCAGGTACAGATTTCAACTTAAGGAGTGGACCTTAAATGCAGTCAGAATGTGGCTGATTGTTTAGAGAGAACACATATCACTTTTATAATAAAAAGGTGGATAATTGAAAGTAAACAGTATTAAAGTCAGAATAAAAGCTATCTTTGTCAGAGCAATATTTGCAAAGGTTATGGGAGTTTATTTGGGAAATGTATTTTGTTTGTGTAGACTTACAGTGCTAGGAAATGAGTCCAGAATTTCAACATTAGGCAAGTAACTCTGTCACTAAAGTATATTCCCAGATCACCCATATTTTTTTTTCTCTTTCTAAGCAGCAGTTACTTGACTCATAATTTTATAGTATCTGTTTTATTTTCACATCTTTCCTTTGTATAATTTTGATGTAAAGTGCCATGGGAGATACTTTAAAATTCTCTACCAGATGACTAAAATCAAAATACCAAACCTCACATATATGATGTTTTATATACATTCTCAAAAGTTTTCTACCTGAACTAAATATTTATCCTACACTGAGGATTTTAATTTATACAGTTTTTAAAGATCTATTTTATTTTTATGTATTTGCATGTGTATGTGTGTGTGTGCATGGATGTGCACACACAGATGTGCATATGCATAAGGGTGCTTAAGGAAGCCAGAAGAAGAAATCAGATCCCCTGAAACTTGAGTTACAGTCATTTGTGGACTACCCGACATGGGTGGTGGATACTGAACTGGGGTCCTCTACAAAAGCAGCAAGTTCCCTTAACTGCTGAGACATTTCTCAGATCCCAATTTATACAGTTTAAAAGCTGTGACCGCAAAACATAACATCATTTTTTCCTTTATTTCCAATTTCAAGGACAGAACTTCTGTTCTAGCATAGCTATCTTAATACTCATTTTTTGTTTCCTTATTTAGAACTTTCATCTTTTCACTTAAATAATGTACTTGGCTTCTCCTCAGAGTAAATTATCATTTTTGCACTTTGGGGCCAGTCTTAGAGTTACTATTGCTGTGATGCAACATCATGACCAAACGCAACTTGTGAAAGAAAGGATTTATTTCACTCACAGTTCCATATACCAGTTCATCCTCAAAAGCAGTGAGGGCAGAAACCTGGAGGCAAAAGCTGATACAGAGGCCATAGAAGGTGCTGCTTAATGGCTTGTTTCCTTGGCTTGCTCAACTGGCTTTCTTATAGTACCCAAGACCATGAGCCCAGGGGTGGCCCCACCCATAATGGGCTGGGCCCTCCCACAAGATATTATTGAACGGGGGTTATTTGAACATAAATATTGCAATCCTATAACAGTCAATCTAATAAGTAAGAGAGTTAATATATTACTAATGGAAATGCAACTGAGATATACAAGAATAAGAAATTTTTCTAGTTTGTTTCTCTGTTGCTATAAGAAAGCACTGGCCAAAAAAAAAAAAAAAAAAAAAAAAAACCAACCTTGGGAGGATAGGGGATAGGGTTTCTTTAGCTTTTTACATATTAAATACACTCAACCATTTATCATTTAGAGAAACCAAGATAGGGACTAGGAAATATGAAATGAATCAGAGACTGCAGATGAAGGTTGCTACTAACTTGTTGTTCAATGGATCATGCTCAGCTACATTTCTTATCCAGTCCAAGCCTAACTGCAAAGGAATGATACCACAACAGGGCCCTCCTACATCAAATAGCAATCAAGAAAATGCCTCACAGACACGTCCATGGGCCAACCTGATTTGTAAAATTCTTCAGCTGAAGTGCCCTCTTCTTCCCAAGTGTGGCAAGTTGACAATCACAGAGGTGGCGCACATTCACGGTGTGTGACATGCACTTATGAATCTTCATTTCTTAAATTTTCCATTGAACATTTTCATACCACATTTTACCCTTTGAAACTAATGCTGTGGAAAATTAAATTACAGACATGGAGAACTATTTAATTTCACAATAAATTTGCTTTTAAAAGGAGTCATGAAAACCAGTGACTAATACAGTCAAGAAAATTATATTTCCTGACATGACTATGTTCATTCAGTGTTATTATTTATATCTCTGACTTTTACTCTCAAATGTATCCAAATTTGCATAAAATATTATGAGATCCCATGTGAGTAACCTTCAGTTCTGTCATCTTTTAAAACTGGAATGAGCACAGAAAGTGGCTTCCAAAATGACACCCAGAGAGTATTTTGAAATCTCTACTAAAGTTTCTGTTTTCTAAATGATAAGAAAGATTGGCAGTTACCATAGTAACCAAGGATTACTCTGTCTCTCCTTTTAAGGTGAGAGACAGAACAACACCAGAAGGCAAAGCATGCTTCAAAGATTAAAAATTTAGACCTGTGCTGTTAACTGAATTACCTAAGAGCACATCCTTGATAAAAAGGTGGGTCTCATTACTGACATCAGTAATCCTTAGCTTACCTATCACTCTCTGTACATCATACAAAATAATAAAGCAGGGACTTCAGTGAGCCTGACAGCTTGAGTTTGGTCCCCAAGACCACATGTTGTGTAATCATTACTTTGTTTTTGTTATGATAAAATATCATGATCAAGGCAACATACAGAAGGTAAGATTTATTTTGAGGTTATGGTTCCAGAAGGATAAGAGTCCATCACCATCACCATGTGACGTGGAAATGTGACAACAGATACAGCAGCAGGAACTACTGAGAGCCCTCTCAAACAATCAACAGGAAGCAGGGTAAGCTAACTAAGAATGGCACAAGATATTTAAGTTATTAATACCTATTCCCTGAGGAGGGAGAGATGGCTCAGCAGTTAAAAGCATTGGCTGCTCTTCTAGAGGACCAGAATTAAATTCCCAGCAGCCACATGGTGGTTTGCAACTATCTGTAACTCTAGTTCTATGCAGATGCCCATACACACATAGGTACACAAGATAAAAAATAAGTATAAAATAACAAAAAGTAAAGCCTATATTTGTCTTTTTAACTAATTAGCTTTTTAACAACTTCACATATATATTATTGGTATATATTTTTGATTACTCTCTTCTTCACACCCTCTCTTATCTTTTTCCCATTTCTATCAGCCATCTCCAACACTATCACACCCAGTCCCTTTCCCAGCATCATGACTTTCATTTTTGTTATGTAATACATTTAGCTAAGCATGGAATGGTTCGTTGGCCCTTGGTACAGTCACTAGCAGGTATACAGCTAAAGGTGACGACTTACCCTCTCCCTGAACTGATCAGTAGCAAAGGGCTGTGCGACCCGTGTCACTCTTCTGTTCATGTCTGAATATTGATGCACTCATTCTTTTTATTATTATCTTTTGTTTTTTTGAGATTATAATGTAATTGTATCACTTCTTCCTTCCCTTTTCTCCTTCAAAACCCTTCCTGCTCTGTTTTCAAATGTATGGCCTTTCTTGTTAGTTGTTGTTACTTGTATGTATATTTATATACATACATAATTCCTACAATATGTAAATACAATCTTCAGTCTGTATAATGTTACCTGTATGCACGTTTTCAGTGATGACACTTTGTGTTAGATAACCAATATGTGTGCTCATCCTCCAGGAAGACTCTCACTCGCAGCATTTCTTAGGTAGATAATCCTACCCAAATGCAGTGCAGCTCTCCACAGTTTCTGGGCCTTTGTGATCATAAGGGCTATGCTTGCTGAGAATATGATGTCCCATAGTACTTCTTTCTGTCTTCTGGCTCTAATTCTAACATTCTTTTTGCCCCTTCTTCTACAATGTTCCCCTAGCTTTAGAGGGGATGGTGTAAGTGTAAGTTTGTAAGTTTGGAGCTGAGCGCTCATTTGTCACTTATTTTTAGCATTTTGTACAGCCATGAGTCTCCACATTCACCACTGTTCTTTGGAAATAAGGGCTTCTCTGATTAAAACTAAAAGAGTACTTGTTATAAACACAACTATTTAGAAGGCAGCTTATATCATGTCAATTTAGCTAAGCAACAGTAGCCAGTCCCCCTACCAGGGCCTATGATCTTCATACGGTAGGTTTTTGACAAGGTTTATGGTACCTGATATAAATTTTCTCCTGTGGAACAGTTTAAAAATTCAATCAAAGAGCAGCTGGTTACCCCCATAACAGTAGTGACAATATTTCACAAGTAAGATACATTTGCCTGGCAGGTTAATCTCATATATCATAGGATTCACAACTGGGCAAGACATATGAAGCATTTTCTAGCCCAGAAGCTGACCTAGAACCTTCTAACACTAAGAGAGCTATCCAACAGGGAAGAATTTCCAACTCGAATGAGTGAGTTTTTTTTTAACAGTATGCATACATGGTTTGTGGTGTTTTCAGGAAGTGAGTCTTCTAGTTCTTGAAAGCAATCAAAAGGAATGGTTAAGTTAGGGCTTGAAGTTTTGTGGCACAATGGAACCCCTCTGACCAGCAACTCATCTCATCCCAGATAAAAAAGATTTTGCTTAATAATTCATGGCTTCTGGGAAAATCCATTTCTAGCCTTACATGGTATTTCCTTTCAAACCCTTTTCTTTTAGTAAACTGCATATCCTTTGTTCTTTTCTTCCTGCTTCATTTAACTTTCAAACTGAAAATGTGTTTTCTTTACCCACCGCACATTTTCAGAGCCACTCAGCTTTTATTAATAGGTCATAGAGAATCCAATTTGGCATTCGGAAGCAGGGAATTGTCTCTTAGCCCAGTGCAATAAGTAATCCGAGGACAAATCATTTTCAAATTCAGATTAAAGGCATAAAAGTCTCACCTCTTTCGACCCTTCTGTGTTCTCTCCAGGTTGCATCCCCTGCTATCCTGCCAAGTTCAGTTATGTTTCCCAGAATACATGACACAACATCTGTGGTGACTTCCACTGAGATTTACTTCCCAGATTTTCATTAAAATAATAACTGAATTGACTCAGTAAAATGCTGCTTACCACGAGTCAGCCCTTTAGAGGTTTGCAAATTTGCATTTAATACTCTTTAATGTCATTATAGCATTAATAATCTATGCCTAAAGACCAATAAAATATTTCACACTTTCTATTTATGGAGATAGCTTCATAATCCTCCATTTTAATGTTACTGGGTCATAATGTGCCTTAAATGGAATTCTTGACTTACTCTGAATGAATCTAAGACTATTTATAAACAATTTCCCATCTCTATATTTTCCAGTTCTGAAAAATAGCTCAGGTACACGTTCCCAGCCCAGTGAATGGCATGACCCTTCTGAAGTTACTAAATGGACTTTGAGTTGCTCAAGTTTCTAACTGTACATAGAACTGAGACTGAAGAGAAGAGTCAAAGCAATAGTGGCCACGTGTGAAGTGTATTTCACCTCAAACTTTAAAATCCATAGGAAATAAAGTCCCATTATGTAGATCCAGGTCCTATAGTCACATGCCTGGACAAACTATTGAGAGAAATAAAGATGTGTTGTGAAGGTTTTCTGGTCCTCCTCTTCTTCCTTCTTTTTCTTTTTCCTTTCCTCTTCCTCCTCCTCCTCTCCTCATGCTTTCCCCCCTTCTCTTCTCCCTCCGTCTATATTTTTCTACCTTTCTTTAACTTATTTAGATAAGATCAAGTAAAAATGAGAAAAATCAAACATTTTTTTCAGATGCAGTTTTCACATAGCTAATAAAAATAAGCAACTTTACTTAGAACACTGTAAAGTCAGATGGGAGGTTTGAGAATAGGTGATAAACAGGTAGCAAACAAATGGAATCCAGGGAACTCACAAAAAAAAGGTTGTTTGGGTTTTGTCTTTTGTTTTGTTGTTTGTTTTTGTTTTTCATTTCACAAGTCACAGCCAAAACTCACCTTGAGTAAAAGTGGTTGTATTTTCTGGCAATTTATTTAAGACGAGGACTGATGTGGCCTTGGCTGGCCTCCAAGTCAATACATAGATCAGGTTGGCCTTCAATCCTAATTCTCCTGCTTCCAAAAACCAAACACGAGAGTTTCAAACTTGAGGAACATTCAGTATCTAATTAGAGAGTTATTTTTTCACTCTTCTGAATTAAGTTTTTTTTAAATGAAATCAATGAAGGAAAGGTGCAAGAGTATGAAGAAAAGAGCTAATGGAAAGTGAAGACACCAGTTGCACTTCTAATGTGAGTTGTACTATCCTGGTGGGGTTTGTTTGGTTTGTTTTGGTTTCCCTATCTGGGCTATACTTTGCTATTCAGAATCTCAGATGTGTAGTGAGTCTAAAGCCAGTTAAAATTATTTTAGAAAAGAGGGGCACAGTTATCAGAATAGCATGTCATAAACCAATCAAAGACATGTCATAAAACATGCTTAAAATGTTTTACTTTTTACAAAGAAAAGAATTCAAGCAGATTAGGAAGAGTGTATCGAAATAGAAATGATGTGCTTTAAAATACTAAAGAAAATAAGGAAGGAAGAGAAGGGGGAGAAGAAACAGCTAATGGAGTTAGACACTAAAAACTACAGTTACCATTGAAAAGACAATGGAGCCCAGCAATGATGTAAGTGAGGAAGCATATGAGATTTGAATACAGTCACTCTCTTGATGTCTATGCTGCTGTGAAATGAAGTGAACTGTTCCACAATTCCTTCTCCCACCCCCATGATAGACTTCACTGAATCCTCTGAAACTATTCTGAAATAAATTTGAAACCTTCAAGAGTTTTCTTGGACTCACCATGTGTGTGTGTGATTGTATATGTATGGTGTGTGTGTGTGTGTGTGTGTATTATATGTTTTGTTTTGTGTGTGTTTGTGTGTGTGTGTGGTATGTATGTAGTGTGTATGTGTGTTGTGTGTGCTATGTGTGTGTGTATTTTGTGTTGGTGCGTGTTGTGTATGTGTTTGTTGAGTATATATTGAGTGGGGGGGGGGGTGTTGTATGTTTTGTGTTGTGTGTGTTTGTGTGGGGTGTGTGTTGTGTGTTTGTATATGTGTTCGTATGTGTGCTCTGTGTGTTACGTGTGCTCTGTGTGTTATGTGTATGTGTTTGTGTTTTGTGTTGGTGTGTGTGTTTGTGTATGTTGAGTGTATATTGAATGTGTGCTGTGTGTGTGTGTGTGTGTGTGTTCTTTTGAGGCATTGCATTCAAAAAGATTTTACATGGAGTTCAAAAGAAAGTTGCCAACCTGTAAGCTCTCCCAGCTCTGATGAGTACAGAGAGAAAAGATGTTTACTGTTTGTAAGTTGTGGTCTCGATTTGCAGACATGTGCTTTGTCTTCAGTAGACATGCAGAGTTTGATACAATGTAAAGCACATTAATCAAACTAGTTCCCTGTGGTTCTATGAAGAAAATTCTTGGAGATCAATTTCATCTAATTTATATCGAGATTTCTAATCTGGTTTAAGTCAGCAATAAAGTGGAGAAAACAGTACCACTTGGCACCACATGACACGCATTGCCTTGAAGGAAGGAGACCCTGCTCCCTTTGTTTCTGGTCCCAAAGTTAAACATTTTCTTCAATTGTATTAAACAAAGAAGAGCAGGACTGAACCAACTCATTCAGAACATGGCAGTGTATCCAGAACCTCAGAGGATTCCTATAAATGAACAGCCCCAACCTCAGCCTAAATGTAAGGAACCAGAAGCTACATTCCACCTCACAGCACAGCTACCTGAGACCAGCCCAGTTCCCACATGCCAAAGCAATTGTTTAAAAATTCCAAAACCCAGTTTAAGCAGCATTCTTCTTGCAAAACAAAACCTGCATGGAAATTTTTATACTGCTAAAATTGCCACAAAAGAAAATAGTTCTCAACAGAAAATAGTAAAAACATATTACGACTGAATATGTTCTTGAAAACTATGAAGCATCCACTTTTCTACTAAACTGTACCATTCTCCAAACAACAGAGAAGCTTTACTTTGTTCTGGATTTTGCTAATAGAGGGAGGCCAGGTTTTATAGCAGTGAGCCTGTCACTGGCTTGGCTGACTTATATTCCATCGAAGTACTGTGCAGAGACTTGAGACCAGAAAATAGTCTTTAAGATGCAATGGACTAGTGGCCCTCACAGACTTCTGCTTTGTAAAGATTCATTCTCTATAACTGATAATGCTAAAACCTGCTGAGTCACCAGAGTGTCTTGCATCTACTTTGATCAGAAAACAGTGCTTTGACAACACAGGACACATGGTACCTCAACGCTGTTCTGTGTGACACGTTGCACGAAGTGGCACTTTTTTACTGCTGAGGTGTTGCTGAGGTGAGGGTAGGAGGGAGGTGATGAGACTATGTATTTTCATTGGGGCTTGAAAGTAAGTTGCAAGTTTTCAGCTTTGCATTAATATTTGTCTGCTGCCTGAAGAGCCCATTCATTGGCTCTATTTTCTCCCATCCAACTCACTGGGAATAGAGACTGTTTCTACACAGCCTTTCATTGTCGTACAAGTACATCTAGATGAGAGCAGAAAGGTTATCTTAGGACCAAATTTAAACTCTTCCACTAAACATGTTTGCTATAAGGAAAAAATATAGAAAATATATGATAATCACATAATAATGTTCTTCATACACCTTTAAACTTAAGGCCAAGAATGAGATTCAAAGGCTCCTGAATTCTAGAAGAACTGTTAGAAAAAAGACTGGCAAAGGGGGCTTGGTGCCAGAGAAAACTTTCTTGAAGTTTGGAATCATCCTTTTTATCAAAGAAGGAAGATTCTTCTGCCATTGAATCCTAACAGGCTTCACTACATGATGTCAGAAACTTTGATACAGTGCTCACAGTGCTCATGGAGTGTTCCCCAGCATGTGTCTTCTATTCTGTGAGATTCGCCAATGTCCTAAAAGCAGATGATATGTTCCATGGTTTTGCTAATGCTGCTCCTTCAGATAACTTGGTTTTGAGAAAAGTTCATTGTCCACAAATCATAGAGTAGTGGTTCTCAACCTGTGGTCATGACCACTTTGGGGGATGAACGGCCTTTTCACAGGGATGGCCTAAGACCATCTGCATGTAATATATTTACATTAAGATTTGTAGTAGTAGCAAAATTATAGTTATGAAGTAGCAACAAAAATAATTTTATGGATGCGGTGGTCACCACAACATGAGGAACCATATTAAAGTGTCACAGCATTAGGAAGATTGGTAACCACTGAAATATTTTGTATCTATGGATCATTTTCATATACAATATTGAAAACTGAAAATATATTTTCTGCTAAATGTAAAAAAAAGCATTTCAAGGAGCTAAGTTTTGAATTGAAATTTGCACTCTTATTTATTAAACTTATTTTTAAAAGATTTATTTATTTATTTTAGTGCTGTATCTGCATGTACACCTGCATGCCAGAAGAGGACATCTGATCACATTATAGATGGTTGTGAGCCACCATGTGGTTGATTAAACTTATTTTTAAAAGATTTATTTATTTATTTTAGTGCTCTATCTGCATGTACACCTGCATGCCAGAAGAGGACATCTGATCACATTATAGATGGTTGTGAGCCACCATGTGGTTGATAAGATTTGAACTCAGGACCTCTAGAACAGGAGTCAGTGCTCTTAACTGCTGAGCCACCTCTTCAGCCCCTAAACTTACTTTTTAAACCAAAATATTTAAAGCACTTGTTCTTAGCATTAACCTAGTTTTAAAGAAAATATTTTGTTGTTTTCTTGTTTACTTTTCCCCTAAATTTACCCCCATACCCAAAATTGACTTTTTAATAATTTATTATTGCATTAATACTTTTTATAATCCTACTATGACTATACTTTGCAGTTAGTACACAGGTATTGAAGAAGAAAACATGTCTTTCCATGATAAAGTACTGTTTGAAATAATTGTATCTTGGTAGGATTAAATGTAAAAGCATAGTCAACAAACTGGTTGCTGGCTAACTCCGAATTGTGCAGATAGAATAAGAAATAATAAACATAAATCAGTTGCTTTTGAGACAACTTTTATATTATGTGAATCATTTGTTCTCCAGGAGGAAAAGAAAAAAATAATAGTAAGAAAAATTAAGAATTCTCATATATCTGAAATGCAATAAAGAATTTTCAGATGTTTCCAAGGTGGTACCAAACTAAATGACTCTGTGGCATGTATTTAAATCACAAATAGATTGTTTTGCTTTGTACTTTTTGCAATATTTAATGCACTACTAATTCAATACAAGTCTGTTTTGGTGAATGACTATGTAGCTATTTCAGAATTATCGTCCTAAGTGTTCAAGTGAAATAAGAGAAAAGAAAGGAGATTTTTCAAATGCTAACCTAGTTATAAGAACAAGTCAGAAAATAAAGAAAAACAGAATTGAGCACAAATGACCAAGACGTTTCAGTGATCTTTTCACACAGATAACAGATAATTGACCTAGAAAGAAGGAATGGGACTGTTAGTACTAGGAAAAAAAAATGTGCAAATAAAAGTAATGATTTAGGCAAATCCAGCAGGGTTAATGATGAAAGGATGAGTAACAAGAATATTTTAAAAATTAAAAAGTAGAAGAAACATATTATAAGTAGAAAATAAGACTTATTTTAATAAATTCAGACATACAGAATCACCAAGCTAAGGAATTTTATGTCAGAAAACAGAGCCCAATTTACAAACAGCTTTACCCAAATCTTTGTGAAGTATCTTTACATGTGTAAGATAGGTGGAAAACCACCCGGGCCACTCTCCAGAGCTTTTAAAAACTTAGAGACAAACATGGGAAGAGTAGGGGTGTCAACAAAACCAGTAATTAGCATCATGTGCATTACACAGAGACGAGTCTTGAAAATCAATTTTAAAATGAGCTAAAATTTAGTGTTCCTCTTTTATATGAACAAAGACAATGGTAAATCCCTAACTCACACACACAGTCCATGTCAGTGAATGGCCTTTTTATCATATTTTCTTTACAGGTTTATGGATGCTAAGAAAGGTTTTATGTTTATGTGTGTATTTTTTTTTTTTTTGGTTTGGTTTGGTTTGTTTTTACTTTCAATTAAACTGTTCTTGAAGGTTATTCTAAATATCATGAAAATATAGAGAAAATCATAATTCTGGGTGTAAATTGATACTATAGCTTAGTAGCAAACACAGTGATATAATTATTACCTGTTTAAATATCTATGATGTCTAGTTAGCAAATACATCAGATTTTGAACATTTATTTTTTCAGTCTCAACTCTTGCTTTAAAGAAACAACTATTCTTAAAATGTTTTCATATGTCTTTATTACCAACTAATTAAGAATACTTTATTTCTTGTAGCAAGTGTAGGAATCATACAGTGGGATGAACAGCTTCATCCAAAGTTCTGAATCCACCATCATATACTAGAAACTAGTAGTATGCCTTAGAGAACAAAAACTAAGATTTTCATTTAGACAAACCTGTTAGGTAGCTAATTAGATATTAGTGGACTTAAAGGTCATTGAGTCTTATCTCTACATGATCAGCATCTTGGAAAGCCAACACCCAAAATGGTAGGACTCTGAAAAAAATAAGAACAAAAATGAGACCTAAGTTTTATCTCAGTCCTTGGAGATAGAGTATTCTGAGCTGTCTGAAAATTGTAATACAGAAAAATCTAAATCCTATGAGATTACTATCTATATGGAGGTGCTCTGATAAAGAAGAAGGAAGGATATGTCTTTATTCCCTCTACAAGAGTCATTCCAAATGGGCCTGTCAATCACCTGCACAGGAAAATAGCTGCCAGGAAAACCAGTCAGTATGTAGAGACACTTAAGTCAAATAAAGCCCACCTAAAATATAAATCTGCATAATAATCTCTTTATTCCTTGCCTATTCTCACCTCTAGAGAATGTGTTATTGTACAACAACGTCAAGTCACTTTCACCACTTAACAGTGTCCCATTGTCTTAGTCCCTGTTCTATTTCTGTGAAGAATCACCATGACCAAGGCAAAACTTATTTTTTAAAAGCATTTAATTGGGGGCTTGCTTACAAATTCAGTGTTTTAGTCCATTATCATCACGGCAAGGATCAGACAGGCATGGAGCTGAACCAGTAACTAAGAGCTCTATCATAATCTGCAGGCAGAGAGAGGGAGAGAGACACGGGCCTGTCATGAGCTTTTGAAACAGTAAAGCCATGACCAGTGACATACATAGAATGACCTACTCTAACAAGGCCACACCTCCCAATCCTTTTAATCCTTTCAAACAGTTTCAGTTCCTGGTGACTAGGCATTCATATATATGAGCCTATGGGAGCCATTTTCATTCAAACACCACACCCACCTTGCCCTGTAATAAACTTTAGCTATCTTATACACTATACTCTCTCTGTCTTATCTGAATTATTTCAACAAAGATGACAAGGTCTACAAAGCTGATTGGTGTCTTCAGTGAGGCCCTGGTGGCAAATCCATTTTCATTTGGATAAACATATATGCATATACTTTTGATGAAGTGTGATAAGCATGGTTCCACAGTTAATGACATTGAATGTGAAAACTACATAAAAGGAAATTTAGATTTTCCTGATGAAACTTCAAAATTTGTTAGTATTTGTTACTGTTAATGGTAATATTATCAATGTCCTTCACAAAACCCAATAAAAGTATAATATTAAGCAATATACATTTGACCCTCATTCTCTACTATTCATGAAAGTTTTTCCCCCACTCAGAGAATCAGTTACCAAAACTAACAGAAATTCTTCTCATATAAAATGATAGTGCTTGTATATGATACACACAACTGCTTTGATGTACCTTAAATCATCTCTACCATATAAATTCTTAGTTTTTATACTGTTGTTTAGGGAATAATTACATATAAAACACTGTATGTTCTGTATAGATGAAACTTTTAGTCAAGTATTTTTAATCTGCAATTAATTGAATTCACAGTTACGGCACTCACATATACAAAGCAAAATAATTTCTTAAGTTTATGTGAAAATCACTTAATATATTGATGATTATATATGACTCTTTTGATTCCACACACATACATCTTATATACCTTTGCAAATCCTTAAGCAAAAAAAAATCCTTAAGCAAGTTACCATGAAAATACCCAAACATAATAAAACATCTCTCATATATTCTGTTCCTATAGATGGAAGCCAAGTATTTTCTCTTAG
Source organism: Cricetomys ansorgei (assembly GCA_026225945.1). Classification (NCBI taxonomy): domain Eukaryota; kingdom Metazoa; phylum Chordata; class Mammalia; order Rodentia; family Nesomyidae; genus Cricetomys; species Cricetomys ansorgei. The sequence goes on from JAMJFZ010000199.1 coordinate 27,162,565, forward strand.
CCTATTTCTTTGTTAGGCTGTAGCTTATGGTAACCAAACAATAACCAGTCGTTCTATTATTTTTCTATTAAAGCTTCTTTATCATATAGAGAAGAAAATATATCTGTTATATTGTCTTTATGTTCTCAAGCTGCATCAGCAATATACCAGATAGATGAAGCAGCCTGTCTATAATCCCATATCAGTGGAGACAGAAACAGAGGCATAAAGCAGCAAATTGACTAATTAGACTGGTTGGATTGATGAGTGCTGAGATCAAGTCAGAGATCTTTGAAATAATCCTTTCTGCACCAATATATAAGGTGGGGAGGAATTGAGGAAGACATCCTACATCAGTCTCTGACCTTTACATGCATACACATATATGCATGTGGACCCATACATATGTACACCCTCATACATGTAAATGCATATACACACATGCATAAACAGCACATGGACACTCATACACATACAAACAAAAGAAATTTTAAAACTCTGTTAATTACCTTCATTAACCCTTAACTCATCTATAATGAAGGTTGTTTTATACAAAATCCAAATTCTAAATATTGCCCAAAAGTTACCAACTTTAGCAACTAAAGTTCTACTTCTGGAAAATGCATTAGTAGAAAGAATTAGCAAATAGTATTAATTTCCAGTTGGCATTGGTGTATCTGATCTGGATGAAGAAACAGCAGAAATCATGGGCATAAAACAAAAGGGAAGCACTTCAAGGGACTTTCTTGTCCCATTCAAGTAGATGATGCTTATTGTCTGCTCAGCTTTTGACAGACAAACTCCAAAAATATAAGTTGGAAAATATGTGAGAATTGGTACATAATATAAGCCAGATTATAATTATTGACTTTTGCATATTTTCATATAAAATTCATACATAAGCATAAAAATGTTTCAAGTTTTAAATTTTAACAAAGAAAAATATATAAGTAGAATGGAAATAAGGGGCATCTTCTTGGTTAATAATTACTTTACAATTACGTTGGTATTTTTCTAAGTGTTTGGAAATAAAATTCAGTAATCAAGGTATTCACAACTGGAGAAAAAGTATATGAACACAAAGAGAAGAAAGGGGAGAAAAAAGAGCGAAAGAGAAAAAAGAGAGGAGGAGGGAGGAAGAGATACAGAGAGGGATAGGGGAGGGAAGAAAAGAAGGGGGAGTGGGAGATGAAGAGAAAAAGGGAGAGAGAGAACTGAGGCAGGTCTATGGAGAAACAAAGGAAAGGTGTGATAAAACTGACTAAGCCAAAACAGAGTCCCTTATCAATTTATTAATTCTTATTTCCAAGAAAGACTTCCCATGGCAGCAATCACATCTGATCTTTGTAGCTAAACCATTCTGATTAACACTATCATTGAAAAACAGCAACATGGGGTTTCACTGTGGTCAGAATATGAGTATAGGTAGCTACACTTAGGCATACTAGTCATAATCAGCCCTGCTTTGTTTTCTAAGGCAGTATCCTGATGATTCAAACAAGCATTTATAAAATTCAGCAGAATGTGCAATAATCCTATTTGGAGAGACCGTCAGGATTAAGTAGAGATATATGCATGCCAAAGAGAAGTCACCCAGGTTTGAATTGCCAATGAATTCCTTAAACTTCCAAAAGAGTGTGTTAACAGCACTTATTTTATAACAAGCCAAAGAGCACCTGCTAATAATTATGGTGGTTCTCAAAAATAATTACATTAAATTTTATTAGTTTTGCTACTGAAATGATATTGTAGAAGATAATCAAGCCCTATTCATCCTTATCTTTAGATTTCTGAAGATTATTTTTATTTCAAATTTAGTGGCTAGTATACTGCATTCATTAGTGACTCATTTTGCTGGTAAATAGCATTGTTTTCAATCTGCTTGGTTTTTAAATAAAAAGAAAAGAAAGCTAGTAAGAAAGAAAAACCCATATGAAAAATCAACAGGATTCAGTCGAAATTATTAAAATGTTTTCCCATAGATAGAATCATACATAGTTTTAATAAGATTTAGTACCAATATAAATTGTTCCTTTCTTGAAGAAATGTCATATTTAATTTTAGTAACCAACATTAAAATGATATTAATGTTTCCTCATGTCAGATATCAAGAAACTTATAATTCAACATAGTGTTTAATTATACTTAGTATTTTCTCCAAAGTGGAAACAGAACAATACAAGAGATTTTTGTGAATAGACTTCACACAACTATCAACATAATATACTTGTGTTTCTGTCTTTATGTTGACAGATGCATACTAAATATCTTATTCATTTTGTTTAAAATGTAAAATATAACTATAAATCAAAGCAAAGAAATACTAAAAATGTCAACCAATTTAGGGAAACAGATTAACAAATACAGTTAAAAGATCTACATTTAATTCTAAAGCATTTATTTTAAAGTTCTTTACAATATATTCAAAGAAATGGTTAGACAAGATGGAACAAAGGCAAGAAAAATGTGGCATTTGGGATACCATAAAGTAATGTCTAGTCACAAAGATGAAAGCTTGAGATATTCCTCCATGTTAGCAAAGACAGGGACTGATCTTCTTAATCAGTAGTGAGGCTGTATTTTTCAGTGTGTCCTCAAGTACCTGTCCACATCCTTTCACTATAATGGAAATTTTGTTCTTAAAATTATAGAATGATTGGAGCTAGAGTTGGCTTGATGGTTAAGATCACTCTGTGCTCTTCCAGGGGACCAAGGTTTCAATTACCAGCATCCATATAGTGGCTCACAACTGTCTGTTCTCCAGTCCTGGGGGATTCACAGGCACCAGACACACATGTGGCAAAACACTCAGGTATATAGTAACTTTTGAGACAATTTTAGAATGGCTCTTTGAAAAAGAGGTAAAACGTATTCAAAGGATAAAGTGAAATTTAAGTGATCTAAGTATGAAGAGCAAAGACAGACACAGACAGTTATCAAGTATGAATATATCCAAACCATGATGTTCTCTGAATCAAGGATGGGAAGACATGCAACATGCCTGACATTTGTGGATGATAGAAGAAAGTTCTTTAAAAGAAATTTCAAGCAACAAGTCGGGAAAAAATTAGTATGGAAAACATTGTCTATTCTCAATTGAAAGCTTTTATCAACCGTGTCAGAACTATTAAAGTATCTGGAAACTTCAAAGGCTTTGAACTTCAAGCTCTAGTGTTAATTTCTTTAATTCAGCTTGGTGCTATGAGTTATATGTTCCAGAAGTTCTGTAGAAATGCTGTACTAACAAGACTTTAGTTAAAAAAAAATATCATAGAGGTAAGCAATTTTAAAATGAACCAAAGCCCTCAAATTCAAAAGCTATAGGCATATAGAAATCCTTCCTGCCCGTGTAATTATTGCAATATTACATGTGCTTCCATTCAGCTGTACATACTAAGTATTTCCATTTTGCTACCAAAGGCTTTACTTGGGATTAATTACATTAATTGATACAAAAATGGCTTCTACTAATACTCATAAGTTTATCAGTAGCTGATAGCTGCAGGGGATAGAGAAATAGTCAAGTAGCCCCTTTTTTCTTGATACTAGTTAAAGCAAACACAGGTTCTTTCATTCCAATCTTAATCCTTAAACCATACATTATACTTCTCACTATCCATATGTGTATGTATATATGTGAATGTATATATGCATGAAGGTTACAGAATGGCCACAAAGGATAAGAGGCTCCTCCACAGAGTTCAAGGAGCCTCAGAGGCCAAAGGCATCGAAATTGAGAAACCGGATTGAGGATGCAGAGAATTTCTCAAGGAAGAAGATAGCAAAGCAGGATGTCTTGTGGAGATGCTGCTCCTGCAGGAAATCAATTCACTGAATTCACTCAAACTTAATATATCTTTATTTATATCTGTATGCATTAGCTCTGCAATTATAACAAAGTTAGCACAAAACAGGAGCAGGCCCTTCTTTAGGTGAAAGTTATTTTTTATCTATCATTCTTAACTGAAGTAATGCAACTTTGTTAGTAAACAACTTTTTAGTTCATACCCAAACTGTTTAACGTACTTTAGAATTTCTTTCATAGAAACCTCATGAAGATGAAAATTACTGAAGCCATGAAATAGAATACTTATTAAATAAATTAATGAAATTAAAATTATAGGTGAAGTGAAAACAGTGTATTATGCAGTTTCTATGCCTTTCTTACCAGGATATTTATGAAATTACTACTTCTATGTGCATGAGGAAAATTAATATGATTTCTGAGTGAGGTCCTGTTCATTTTTTTGTCTCATGGTTTTGCATTTTCTCTAGTCTTCTTGAATTTTCAAATCCTTGAATCCAGAAGAATCTCCATCCATAGTTACTCCCATCTGCCTACATTTGTTCAAGCTTGGGAATGCTGTCCTAGATTTCTTCTATTAACAATAGTTATTTTGATTTTCAATTTGCAGATGCTTCATTGTGCCAATACTTATTGAGTGCCAGATATAAGCCACTGTTGTAGAGCCCTTTCTTTCAGGCTTGGTGCAGCCATTGTCATCTGGAAGTCAGAGCAATGGTGATTACCAATAAGCACAAGATTCGATTTACTAACATGCTATCCTCATAGAGACAGGAAAGGGGAGACTCAAAAGATACATCAGGACTCTCCTTTATCCAAATACATAAAAACAAATTTAATGGCTGGATAAATAACTCAATTTGGAAAGTGCCTGCCACTGGAAAATAATGATTTGAGTTTGACTGGCAGAACCCATTTTTTTAAAGGACCAGTATAGTAATTCATACTTTTAATCACAGTGCTGGAGAGGCAGAGACTATCAGATCCTGGACTTATCTGGCTAATCAGCTCAGCCAAGTCAGAAAGCCCCAGGTCACAGTGAGAGATTAGCTCAAAACAAAGCTAATGGCTCCTGATAATGACTCTTAAATTGACCTGTGATCACTAATGATAACCACAGGTGTACCAAGACACACAGAGAAAAACACACACACACACACACACACACACACACACACACACACACACACACTGCAAAGCTTAAGAACTATATTAAATGACTTCATGATATCACAAACAGATCCAGGACACTTTTTTAGCTTCAGCATGCTGTCACTCTACCTACAGCAGTGTTAATAGTGGAAATTGTGTGAGGCACAAAAAAATCCTCAACAACAAATGAAGATAAAGTTTCCATACTAAAGCTACCCAGTTACAGAAAGGAACTATAATGCTCTAATTTTCAACTAGAAGAGTGGTTGAATATTTAGTCAGAAAAATTAATACACCATCCAAACGCCTGGCTTTCTAGTATAAAATCTGAAGTATGTAAAATGAATTTAAATTTGCATGTTAATATTAAAGTTCATGCCATTCTCAGAAGAAATGAAGTACTTGTTCAGAAACACAAAACTTCTTGCAATAATAGGGCACAGTACAAAAACAATTCTAGTGAAAGCACCCATTGGTGTTCCATTAAACCAAGAGCTCTCTTCTACATAATTGAGTGCTGCCAAGATCAAACAAAATTCTTTTTAAAGTTCAGCTGAGAATGATTTTGAATAATCTTTTATAAGACCCTGGTAAAGAATGATAGAATATTCTATGAGTTGTTCAGCATTCAGGCATGATTCTGAATATATTTATAATAACCTTTTCACATTGTCTTAAGACATATTTTCAAAATATTTTTTGAGATCTCAAAAGAACTATGTAATGAAAGTTGTTTCCCAAACTACGTCTTTGTTCATGCATACACACTCATTCTAGGCAATGTGACCCCCTAGCCCTTACAAAGAAACATTCGAGCAACGCCCTGTAGTAGGTTAGCACATTATTTTCAATAATCCATTTTTTCTAGAAATATTAACACTAGGCATGCTATAATATACAGTCTTTTTGATAGATTGTTTTGTGAAGATAGAGACCAAGTATTCCTTAGGAAGAAAATTCTATAGAGAATATTTTGTAAATATAGCAAGCTTCATGTAGAAGAATTTTTACAATATTACAGCAAACAAGCAAGACATAATTGTTTCAAGTGAGAAACAGCCAGTCCAATTTTCATTCCCTACTAAGATGCATTTAAAAGATAAAATTCACATAGGGAAGTATTTAAGTATTTCAATTAATTAAGATTAATTCTACAAGTGAAAGATGTTTGAGCCTATTTTATCAATTATATGGCAATTTTTATTTGCTCACAGCAGAAAGCAAAATATCTTTTGTTTCAAAGATGCTACAGTTACTGACCCATCCAGGTATGGGGTACTCAAAAAATATTAATCACATTCTTCTTTAAACCCAAGGAATTTGGAGGTTTCTATCATTCACATTGGGTCATATGATGAATATTACATCTTTAGAAGGAATTACTTGAGCCAGTTGACATCAGTAGCCTGACTAAATTTGAAATGTCTTCTCAATATAACTCACAAGGTAGGAGGTGTGTTCCTAGAAATACATCCTGATTGACTATATCTCTCAAGAGACTTAGGAGACTTAGTATTCATATTTTCTAAAAAAAAAAAAAAAAAAACAAAAAAAAAACAAAAGCAATCTAAGAATGCAAGATTTTTTTTAAATGTCCCTGTCTCTCTCACATTCTGATCATTCTTAAGTATTTCTATCATTTCTATCATAAAGTTTTATTTTCATAGCATATGTCTAAATATATTAGGATAATATAAAACAGCACAACATGAAAGTAAAGAGTCTGCTTTACCTATGTCACAAGTCATGTGAGAAGGTGATGCTGCAGCAGCTGATACACTGAGAGAACACTACCTAAAATAGCACGCCATGTAATGAGAAACCTTACGTTTTGACTTTAACACTTCTTTGTTCCTTTGGCTGCAAACATGATTTTCTATCATTAAATTTTGCAGTTGGACAATGGAAGGTGACACTCGTGTTCAAAGTTTCTCCTACCTTGTGTAAAGTTTGTTGTTTATTTTAGGGACAAATTCTTCCAGTAAACACAACCAGATAATTGTAACAAATGTAACCAGTATTTATGAAGAAATCCTGTGCTGCGCCAATGCTAATAAATATATAATCAGCTCTAAAAACCTTTTGCTTTAGGTACTGGGCAATAGAACAGTGGTGTGGATAATTGAGTATTGAAACAATGATTGAAGGAATACATTCACACAGCAAATAATTGAAAGAGAACAGCACTTGGAAACAGAATGTTTCTACATCTTTTTATTCTTTTGGAGACAGGAACCTGAACATGCAGGTATGCCAAAATGAATAAAAAGGGTCCAGATAAGCAAAGTTATTTGCAGTTGGTAGTAGAGGTAAAGAAAGGAAGAAGAGGAGAAGATTAGAGGAACCAACACTGGATAAGTAGACCCAGAGAAAGCAACACTTGCTTTGAGAAGTGAGTAAACAATTTTTTTTATGAGGACTGGAGAGGTATCACCATGGTTAAGAACACTTGTTGCTCCTGTAGTGGATTCCAGTTTGCTTCCCTGCAGGCACATCAGACAACTCACAGCTTCCTGTAACTCTAGCACCAGAGGACCTGACAACTTCTGTGTGCCTCTGTGGGTACCACATTCATGCAGTGCACAACCAAGCAGGCACACACATATACCCAAAAATAAAATTTATATTTTTAATTTTAAAAGTAATTGCTTTCCATGCCTATATTTTTATTTCTTGCATTGTTTCTCAAGGCTACCCAAATAAATAGGACTAATTCAACAGAGACAGATTTGTGAGGGGTTAGTTATAGTAAATGAATCATACTGTAAATGAATAATATAGTAGTAATACTATACTGCATAATAAATGAATCACACAAAGAAGCCTCAGTGATAGACCGTCTATAAGCAAAAGAACCAGGAAAACTGTTTTTGTCGTTCATGATACTCTCGCAGGACGAACAGTGTTTGAAAGTCTGTGAACCAGGAACTTCAACAGCCTAGGGCTAGAAAACATTGCATCCTAAGTGAAGAGAAGAGAGAGTTTGTCTTCTTGCCTTTTTTGTTCTGTCTAGGCCCTTAAGAGATTAGTGGACACTTCATCATGTTGTTAATAGCAGACCTTTATTCTGTCTACTGATTCAAATTAAATGCCAATCTCTCCTGGAAAGAGTCACACAGATATACCCACTGCTTTCACCAGCTGTCTATGTATTCCTTCATCTAGTCAAATTGACACGTAAAACTCACCATCGTACATTAAAGTTCTATTCTGCCCTCCTGGCTCACTCTTTCAGTGCTATATGACAGTCGCAATTTCTTATCCCTTTTCTTTGGAAAATACTGTGTGTGTGACTGTTTATATCACTGAGGACAGCAGAAGTTGTAAACTGCATGAAACATAACAGTACAGACACACCGCCTAGAGAGATTAAGAAAGTAGAAAAGTGATGAGCAGATCACTCGAATCAGAGATCTCACATAATAAGAGAGGAATAATGGGCACTATGGATAGATTGGTTGTGATTATTACAATTCCAAACAAATTTTCAAAGGATAAGACCATAAACATCCAGGATTTACTCCATCAATAGAAAGAGTACTCCAAGCTCTTTGATATATTAGCTGCATTAAAATGGAAGAGGCAACCCCTGAAAATTTGAGAATTTAGGGACTTTCAGATTTCACTGTAGAAAGATACTATGATATGACAGAAAGAGTGAAACCCAGGCAGCCATTTGCCCCCAGCACCATCTTACCATTTGTAATATTTCCTTGAATTGCATGAATCATAACCCCTTTTGTTGCCATTGGCATCACTTTACTGAAGCAATTTGGACATCGTTCACTGAACACCTTATTTATTGACATGCTGATCTGAGATAACACATTTTATTTTTATTTAAAACATTATGGAAAGAAGAAAATTCTTAAAGCCACGCAATGAATTTGGTGCCATGAGTTGTCCTTGATTTTGAGCTTTCACCAGAACATGTCTTTTTCTTTCTTTCTTCCTTCCCTTCTTTATTCTCTTCACTATGGGAGAACATCAAAATCAAATGATTTGAAGTCTGCTGAAAATGTTTGAGTTCAGAAAATGACATTAACATAATAAAATTTTTTAAAAAGCATCTTTTCTTTATACAGAAATCTCAATATATTCTATTCTGTACATTTTAGGTTTGTTTTCCTCACTGATTTACTGTATGATTCTGTCTAATAGTTTAGGATCAGTTTCCAAATCCTTTTTGCTTGATGGTTTTAGTGGCTCCATCACCAGCAATGAACGTGATTGAAATCAAGCGTGTGGGAATAACAGGAATCTGGGAATAACTGTTGAAACCAAATCATGGTCTAAACTATGAAATCAACAGTATAAATGTATGTGTCTGGGAAGGCAAGCTGTTTCTTGTATTCAGCTTCCAAAGGGACTATTTGAATGAACTGAAAAACATTACAAGGTGCAATGAATGTGGGATTATTTTAGAATTTTTTTTTTCTGAGAAAAGCTCAGTTTAGTTGGACAGATTCGTATTGTTTTCTTTTTGTTTACATCATTTCCCCTATGCTTGCATCTAGTAAATCACTGAATCTGTGACATGCTTCAATACTTTCACTATGAATTGTTAATCATTTCTTTATCACTGTGCTTTGCTTTACATGAAGAAATATCTATGTCCCTTCACAGACTTAAACCTAAGCTTCTGATGAACAGCCATGAGGATCACACATATCTACTCTGCCAAGTTATCCTTTAATGTGTTAATATATAAATCCTACTAATCTAATTCCCCATAGGACCAGATGGTTTTGTTTCCTAAGATGTATTTTCTTAAAACCTGCCTCATGAGTTGCTGAAGTCTCCAAATCTCAGGTTTCACAGAATCATCAGAAACAGTGTTTGACCAGCAAGAATTCAGGATTTACAACATAGTACATAAAGTGAAATCCTATGATGATCTGAGAAAATGTGGCTTAATTTGTTTGATTAATACAATCAGAGCATATCAAAGATCTATCATAGTTGTACCATTTGATTTTCTATATAATTCATTCGCTTAATCATTAATTACATATTGACCTTCCTGTGCATCAGGACCAGGATTATAAAACTAGATGAGAAAGATATGGTCTCTTTCATCTAAATTTAGAGTCTAGAAAGATAACAAGAATTTGCATTTATATAAAGTCTTATTGGCCCATAATACTTAACGATCCTAAATCTTTACATGCCATCTGTTTTATTCATTCAAACAAACTCTATATTATTATCAAACATAAATAAAACTGTTGGTGTTTGCAAAGCCTTGGTAAATTTGAATGTGTTAATCCTTTTAAAAAATATATCTGAATTAGACCCTGACCACTGGTCTATCCTGCCATAAATCTCATAGTTTTGAAATGACTGACTATGCCATCATATAACCAGCAAATACTAGGCACTATAGTGGGAGGAAAAATAAAAATGGTAAGCCTCCCTCTGATCATATACAGCCACCATTCTCATAGAAAATGCAACTACTAAACAAATAAACCTTGAAATAATTTGAAACCAAATAGTAATGGTTTATGTAAGATGTTTTAAAAAGGAGAAGTGCATAGAAGGAGAATGGAATGTTTTTTAGGAAAAATCCTAAGAAGCAATATAGGACCTGAGACAAATACTTAAGGGAGATATTCATGCAAAGCTGTTGGAGAGGAACACAATAAAATGTCAACCTACTAAAGATCATCCATAAAAGGATTTGACCAATTCAGGGGATCTGATGCCCTCTTCTGGGCTCTGTGAGCAGATTTATATGCAGGAAAACACCCATAAACATAAATAATAATAATAATAATAATAATAATAATAATAAAGTTAAAATTTAGAAACAGGACTTGCCTAAGGTTTTTGAACATCTTGTGGGTAAAGAGAATTTTTATAGTTTAAGTGTTTATAAGGCAATGTAAAACACAACAATTTACGACATATATGAATTATATGCAACTCAATTTTACTGATATAGTGAAGTTTTATTGGAACATACGAAGGCTCATTTCTTTACAGTGTTCATAGCTTCTTTTATGCCACAGTGGCAAAATGTAGAAGTTGTGACAAAAACTAAAAATTTCTCAACACTTGATAAAGAAGGCTGTTATAAATGGATGGAACCGCATAGAAGGTAAGAGAGAGATGAAATGAAGCAAGTGGTTAAGCATAGTTGAGTCTATATACAGTCTATAAGGACAGTCAGACTCAATTTGAGAACAAAAGATCATTTAGCATGTTTTAAATATAGTATTTGAGTCAAATTTTGCAATGGTCTTTCTCGATATTTTACTATGATACTAGAGGAAGAAGAACAGACAAAAGTCTAGCCTCTACTAATGGTACATTTGATGAATATAAATAAGGCATTAGCAAATGGATCTAGAAGGAGCATTCATTTAGAATAAATGGGATTTAGTGGTGAAGTAGAAATCAAATATTCAGCGAAAACAAAATAGGAAATATTTCCAAGTATCGACACCTACCAATCAGATAGTTGGGGAAGGGGCGGGTTTTTAACATGACACAGTTGTTCTGAAAAGTAGCTTCTTTGAAAGGGAAATAAAGAACTCTATTTTGGAAATAATCAGCTGGGCAAACCTATTCAATTTATTACAATAGGTCCATTGGTCTAAAGAATCCACGAGTCTGAAACTCAGTGGTGAAGTCAGGTATATGACCAGATGATTGAAAATCATCTAAGGATGATGATAAAGATACTGGCCTGATAGGGGGCATTTTAAGAGATGCTGTATAGAAGGATAATGTATGATAGCAGAGCTCTGTCATCTGGGGGTCTGATATTCAAGACAAAGTCTTAAGTGGTCAGTGAGGCTCAATGTTCTGAGGAGGATCTAGCCAAGTGAAGAAACTGTTTCAAAACTGTTTAGAAAACAATGAACAAAACAGGCTTAATGCTTTAAAATATTGCCTTTGTTTTTATGTTTCTGAGATGATTAGAATTTACTAAATTTTACAAATCCATTGTGACTTTTTTAAATTTTTATTTCGAGAAGCTCATACACATAAAAAATGAAATGTGATTATATCTACCTTCCTAACTTTCCCAACTCAATATTTCCTAAAATGTCCACTCCCAATTTAGTGTTTTTTACAACCCACTAAATTCATATAGTGCTACCTTTATGTGCATTGAAGTGGGAACATCCACTGGAGAATGGGAAATATAACAGTGGCCACATCCTCAATAAAGAATGATTCTCCTCCTCCTGGACCTATCTACTGTCAATAGTTCCTCAGGATGTGGTGAATTATTGAGATCATATCTCCATTATGTGCCATGATTTTGACTGGCTTGGTCTTGTGTAGATATTGTACAAATGACCACAGCTCTCATGAGGTCATGTTTGTAATAGCAATGCTTTATCCAGAAGACAGCACTCCACACCATTCCTCTCCATCCCAGGACTTTATCATACTTTCTGCCTCCTCTTCCATGATGTCCCTGAGCTTTGGTGGTAGTGGTAGTGGTGATGGTGTTGTTGTTATTGCTATTGGTGGTGGTGGTGGTGGTGGTATTGATGTCTCATTTAGGGATGAACATTCAGTCTCATATTATCAGCACTTTGGCCAATCATTCATCTCTGTATTGACTGCTGTACATTGTAAAAGGAAATTTATTTGGCCAAGGTTGAGAATAGCCAAGATTCATGCCTATAAGTTAACATATTTTAGGTTAGATTGAAATATATACTGATCATATGTGACATGCTAATGTAAAATTATTTTGTACAGGTTTTGATAAAATAATTGGTGGTAGTTTAAGTCTCTTTAGCATTATTTTCCTACTATTCATTATATATTCCTTATGATTATTTGTTTTTCTTCTTCCTAACAAAGTTCTCCACTATAAGGTCTTTTTTTAACAACTACTATATTTTAGTGAGCCCACATCTGTCATTGAGACCAGAAAAGATGAGCGCATTAGTTTAAAAATTCAGAAGTTGGAATTTTTATTCATACTTACAGAAGACCAAAAGAAAGACAGAGTAATAAATCCACTTAGTAATAAAATCTATCCTTAAATGAAAAATATTAGGAAAATACAATAATGAAAAAAAACACAATTTGCCATTCAATACAGTATTCTATAAGCATAATTATCACATTTCTAGCATTGTGAGATACTGTTTTGCCAAGATTATGAAGAATAGGAAATAACAGGAAGGAGGACATGAAATTTTTAAGCCCCGGTAAAAATGCCCTTGCCTGTTTGAAGGCTTTAGAGGTGAATAACCTCCGTGTATGACAGTATTGCTCCTAAGGGGACCATTGAAAGTTCAGCTATTGTGTGAGTAGCTGAATGACAGTAAAATAAATGATCTATGATCCCATGGAAGTTGAACAATTTAGCAAGTCCACATTGTACAGTTTTCTAAAACATTTTTCTCCATTTAATTTAGATCATTTTTATGAAAAAAAAAACATATTAATTTGTTGGTTTTGACCCAATTTAGTTCTAAAAATGTGTTCAGATTTCAAGTTCATTTCAGTTACTAATTCTTTTTTTGCTGGCTTGCTCTAATAGTTGGCATTATAACAGCAGTAAGGAGTCTCTATAGCTTATAAATACTTAATGGAGGAATGATAGCCAGTTTTCACAGTTGCTTTACCATAGCCAGGAGAATGAGCTATGTAATATTTAATAGTCACTGTTCTGAAAGTTATTCCTGAAACAAATCTTTCCCCTCAGTTTCCATCAATCGTTATATTATACAAGAAAAATTCCATGTTGATTAAAATCCTAAAACTGTTAGGATTTTATCCTAACAAACCAAAGTTCTGCTATTAAAGGAAACAGAAAAACCTTGCCTTAATCAAATCTTATAAATAAATCTTATCTATTATTTCTGTCCATCATAGGAAATGAATTATGTTCATTGAAGAGTCTCATCCTCTACAGAACTGCACTCATTATTGTCTAGAACATTCTATGATCACCAAAGTTCATATTGATGAGCAGAGCGGAAATCTATATTACCATATTTATTAAATAAATTATAAGCAGCAGGCTGTCCTCTGAGTTAAGCAATTAGAAATGACATCTTATTTCTTCCCTGAAAGAATTCAGTGGCCAATAGAGAAAGTGTGCAGAGTAGAAAGTCTTGTAATACTTTCCAAAGAAGACAGGCTTACAGCAGAGGTCTCCGAGTTCACTTTCAAGTACACATAGCTCAGTAGTTTAAGAAAGGGAAATAATTCTTCTGGGCTTAGGTTCAGTTGAAATGGCAGGTGCACAAGGCTCCTTAGCAAGTTCTGTACACAAGTTGTGTATATGAGCTGTTATGGAATTAAAGTTATCTATCCCACCAAATATTTTATCCTTAAAATCACAGTTTAGAAACCAATATCCCATCACCCCATCATCTTACATCCTCTAAAGTCCAGATCCCTCTAAATCCCAGCTCTTCTCCTGCCAATTCCGTCAACAATTTCAGCCAACAGAAACAGCAATGAACACTAGATATAACACACATTAAATGTATGTCCAATTCTGTCTAAGGCTTAAGCATATGTCATTTTTTGAAAGTGCTTTTAGCCTTTCCTTAAAGCATTTTCTACTTTTCTTTTTAATATCACCAATGCTCAAAAAAAAAACCCATGATGGTGAAATTTATAAAACCAAGAGGATATCTTTCAAAGTCAGAGGATTTTATAATTTATGTTAAAGTAGAAATATTCCTCTCTGCTTATTCTCTAAAATTCAATTGATAAACCTTACTCTTCAACTTTTACTCCCTGATGAAGTTTAATTTTATTTATTTCTGGTTATTCATTTATTTATTTTAATTTTACATCATTTGTGAACTCATATTTTACAGACCAGGCACATTTCCTAGATAAGACTTGGGCAAGACTTTGATATGACCCAAGAGGAGATGTCCCTGTGTCCCAGCATAACAGGGTTATTAGGAGGGCATAGCAACCTTGACTTCCTGCCTAAATGTCACCAAAACGCAATTGTGACTTTCTGTCTTTAGTAACACTTTCAAGTGGCCTCCTTTTATAATAATTTTCATAATAATGGCTTGCACTAAGTCAGTGATTCATTCCTCTATATTTACCTTGAAACAACTCAGATCACAGAAACTCAAATGCTAGAGACCTACTTCACTAGAATTTGGAGATTTCTTTAATCTTATTTCCATCCATAAAAGATAACACAAGTGTAACATTTGATAGATAATCAGTAACTGCTTGCTTAGTAGAAATTCATAGATCACCACAATTTTCAGGTCCCATTGTAGTCATCCTTGTAATAAGATTCAGGGAGAATGGGTGTCATGGACTTCAATTTCTAACACTTCCACTTAATTAAACCTAAATGAGTTTGAGCTAGGGAGATGACTAAATAGGCAAAGTGGTGGCTGTCCAAGCAAGTGGACCTGAGTTTGGTCTTCAAAGCTCCTAACAAAAACTGCAGCCTTCCACCCATTACCCCCATGCATAGACAGAGAAAGGAGGATCATCAAAATACATACTACAGGTGAGGTGAGTGCAGTGTGTGAGAAGAAACAAGAGCACAGGCCAGTTGTTTAAATTGGCTTGAAATCTTATACCAATGAACTATGAAATCAACTTCAACTCAGGATCCCAGTTTCAACATTCAGGGAAAATTTGTATGGAAAATGTAAGTAGTTTTCCCAATCCCCTACAGACGGTAAGAGAGAGTATCTTCACCGGTGCAGAAGGGTTTTTGGAATGTTCTTATTACATAGCTGTAGAAATAACCAAACTACAGAATACTAAATCTCCTATAGTACATTATTGACATTATGGCTACATATTAAGTAATGTCTTTTTGCAGTATTAATGGTTTTGTCAGGATCTTAAGCTTTAGAATTCAGCTTGGCATAATCTATCATTTAAAGACTGAAGAAGCTCAACCACAGCCTTGACCTTGCACTGCCCACTTCTCTAGTCTCTTATAAACGTTGTAAAATGACTAACTGCCAAATCCATTCTCAGAATACACAGCATGGTCCTTCAACAGCAGATACTTTCACAATCAGTTCAACCCAAGGAGGAATGGCCCATCAATCAATCAGTCAGACAGTTAATCAAAACACACACTGAAAGGTCTATCAAGTCAGGTTCTGAAAGGAATTTAACTTTGATTATTTGAACACTAAGAATGTCGAGGATTTAGGAGTTGGATCGCTTCCAAATAGAAGATGAAGCTACTCTCTTTTTCTGTGAAATAGATGTCCCATGTTATTCAAAATGGGGTCAACAAGTCAGTCAGCTTTCTGAAAAGCAATTCATTCTAAATGTTTACAAATAACTCCACATAAGAAAGAAAGCAACAGTGCAATAACAGTTTTCATTTTGTTCCTTTCACATTTCTAAGGAAGCGTGTTGCAGCTAGAAAACCAAGAGCTTTAAATGACTGCAAACAACTAAGGAGCAATTATTCATCATGAGGAACTACAATGAACTGAAATTGTACTAGCCAGATTGACTTGTTTTTTCTAGCACTGATTGGGATAGTAAAATATGTGCTTTTAGCTGAAACTTGAAACTTTTGGGTTTCTTTCCACAAGTAATCATTAAATCTTGACTATAAGGTACACAACTGCCTCCACACAGTTCTCCAACTTCATCTTCTACAAACTTGAATTTAATTAGTATATGTATATTACATATATATACATATGTATGTATATTATGTATATATGTATAAATATTATGTATGTGTGTGTATATGTGTTCTTTTAGAATGAGAAGTTCTTTATTTTAAATTAGACTGTAATACCTATGAATAATTATGAGTATATATAAATTCTAAACTCCATTGGAGCTCAAATTACTGCAATAATATGTATCTGTAAACTCAGAATTGTCAACTGAATAGGCATCCTTCAACAGTGAAAAACTTAAAAATCAGAAGTAAGAAACATATTACATTCTGAAAAGCAATTGATCTGATAAAATAACTACAACTATCTCTAAACAATTCAACTACACTCCGAAAAATTCTAACTCACATGTGATATCATACTCACTCTAAATGGGCAAATATAAAAGGGTTTCTCCTAACATTTGGAAAAAGAAAAAGATGTATTCATATACCAATGAAATAAATATATGAATATATATGAATATGAATATGAAGTGTTAGCCAGAGTAGTTAATCAAAAGAAACTAATGAAATACAAGTAAGAAGGGAGAAAAACTATAGCTGCTTGTTAATACCTTGATTAACATATAGAAAGTTTAACAGCTCCACCAAAAGACTGCTACAATTGATAAGCAACAGTAAAATTGCAAATTTTAAAGTGCATATGAAGTCTAGCATATTTTATACACCAATAAACAAGCTTGCAAAGAAAAAAATCATAGCAATTCTATTTGCAAAAGTTACAAGAATAACATAAAAATAAAATACCAAGGTAGTTAGCTCTATTTGCTACCAGAGTTTTTATCTTGTTTCTGTTTTTATTGACATTAATAAGACTTATAAAACACTGATGAAACTAAAGACAGAAATAAAAGATCCCCGATGTTCATATATTAACAGAATTAACATTCTCTTAAAAATGTCTATTCTATTTAAAGTAATTAGTGTATTTTATGCAAACTCTATCAAAAAAACAATGCTATTCTTTTTTTTTATTAAATTTTATTATCCAAAACATAGACCCTACCATACTGCTCCCATATTAGAGCAGCCCACTTCAACCTCCTTTTGGAGTGCTTACTTTGCTTGCTTCTGCTGATCTGCTAATAAGTTTCTATACAAACTATATCTTTTGACTGAAAACAAGATCCAAGAGACTCTACCTTATGTAAAGACAAAGATGCACACCATAGCTATAGTACCAACCTTTCTAGCATCTTGCTTTGTATTTGCCTTTGCTTCAGCTTCACAGTGTTTCCAGTGGATTTTGTGCTATTCTTGATGTCCTTGAGAACAAAAACAAAATCAAAAAAACAACTATAGAATGAAGTTTTGCCAGGGAAAAGCCCCTCCCTTGTGTGGTTGTATGCCGTTTGAACTTCTGGGAACAGCTTGGAGGAAGGTATGAAAGACGGACTGTTGAAGGCAGTTAGAGCAGTTAGAATTTGACAGCAGTTAGAGCTAAGAGTTGCAGCAGAGTTGTTGCAGCTTAGGGAAAGAGAGAGCACAAAAGCAGATGATAAAGAAGCAGGCAGAAATAAGGACAAATAAAATGAACTAACTAGGGTTTTAGAAAAGTTACAATTTAGATCTTCCCAGTAATTGCCATGCTGCGAGAAGCTAAACCAGAATGGGATAGAGTTAGTTCAGTTCCCCAGAAACAGGCAGATTACAACAGTCAAAAAAGGGCTGTAAAAATTTCTCTTTCCTTCTTATCCTTTCATTTCTTCCCTAACCCTATGAGCTAACTGAGGTTTACAAAGTTACCAGTTAGAAATCTATGAACTGGGAACAGAGGCATGGAGTCAAGTTGCCAGTGAGAAAAGCAGCTTTTGAGTACGCAGTTTCAAATGGCAAAAACAGTCAAACCCACACCCCCTTTTAGGAGAAAAACTGTTACATTTTAGATACATTTTAAATATGTTCTTTTTTTTTTAATACCATTTACATTTTGGAAGCATTTACAAAACCTTTTACAACAAAAATAACAACAACAAAAAAAACCCTGTATACTACTAAAAAATACTACATAGATTTCAGGAAGTTTTGAATATAAACTATACAATTAACTGTATATACTGTATATACTATTAACCGACTACTTTTTTTTTTAGCTATTAAAAGGTGAGCTGCAAAGAGGCATGAGATATCATTCATTGATAATTTGCCTAAAATTTCCAAGGCCCTGAACTCCACTCTTAGAACCTCACAGAGAAACAAGTATAGAACATGTGGAAAACAGAAGATATCCTTAGGTGTCTTCCTCAGGAATAGCCATCCATCTCCTCTAAGACAGGGTCTCTCATTGTCCTCAGTTTTCTAATTAGGCTATACTGGCTGCCCAACAAACCCTAGGAATTCTTCCATCTCTGCCACTGATCTTGCCTAAAAAGCACTCGGATTTCAGTTGTGTGTTACTGCTGAGCTCTATGTGTGTTCCTGGGTTCTAAACTCAGGTCATCATACTAGCACAATAAGTGCTTAACCTACTTTACCTACTCCATCCCCATGCCTGTTTTTTACATGAGTGTGGGGAGTTGAACTCAGGCCCTCATGTTTGCAGTGCAAGCACTATATTGATTAAGCAATCTCTCCAATCTTAGTGTTTTATTTCTAAGCACTCCATACACATCAGTAACTCGTGAAAATAAACGCATAGCAACAAGCTAGTGTAATGTGCATCTACCCTACCAACAATATCAAAAAACTGATACTCATATTTAAATTACTATGATTTTCCCAAATGATCACCACTAACAAATGGTGGAACAAATCAAGGCTGAGTCCTCAAATCTTTCCATATTGAACTAAGTGTTTTCTCACAATATCATGCTACCTATATTAAATGAAATATTTGTTCAGCTACTCATGAAGACCAGTCTATAAGATGTCCCAATTTCAGGCTTTTGACTCCAGAGTGTTCAGATGAAAAGAAGAGGCATAGGCATAGTGCCTAGTTATGTATTATTTATTTTTAGCATATTGATGACGGTGGTAGTAATGATAGTATTAATATCTTCTACCATGTATCATGTAAGGAAAAAAGTCAATACCCAGGCTATAAAGTTATCAGAAATAATAAATGATTATTGTTTTATGTTACTAAAATTTAAATTTGGTCTGCTATATAAGAATAGATAAAATAAATCTTGTAGATATAGGTTCAAACATTGATTTTACTTATTCTCATTGATCCATGGCAAAAGACAGTGTATTCTTTAAATCCCTGATCCCAGAGGTTTCATTCTCTGTACAATCTAATCTTAAGCCTAGACCTAAAAGACTTCAGCCTCTGTACAATATAATATGCAAACCTAAAACTAAAACATTTCAGCCTCCAAGACTTACTACTGACTAAGCTCACTCTGTCTTTTGAACTATCTCTTTTCACTTTAAACTGTACTATGAACTCCAAACTGGAAATTGTAAACTGTTTGCTTCTACCTTGCTTCTCTCTTCTCTACTTCCATACTCTGCTTCTACTCTCCTACTTGCTTCCCTCTCTAGCTCTTCCTTTTGAATTGGGATTAAAGATGTATACTACCACTCTTGATAATCCTTTCTGCCATTTTGGGATGATATGCAGAAATACGAATCAGCCTCACAAGGTCACAATGGCAGTCTAAGTAGAGTTTGGGTCTTGTTAAAAGCCAACAGACCTTAGAGTACTAGTCACCCTACTCAAGAGAATGACAAGTTTCTAAGGTCTTGACCCATCTCTCAACCTCCTGATTGTTCTGCAGGTTACCAAACATACTAAGAAATACATATCCTTGTGAGCTCACAGACCTACTTCCATCCTTTCTTTTCTATTAAAATCCTGGTGTGACTCTGCTGTATTCATTAACAAGAATCCCACATTTTTACAGACCATCCCCTCATTTTTTTCTGCTCACAATCCACATAACAATGAATACATTAACCTTTATCTCTCATATTTTCCCTAAATATTCTGCTTCCTGCTTTCTGAAATGACACCTTCCCACACATTTTCATGTTGCATCTTCCTATAAGTCTTTTTTCTTCCAATAGATCACAGAACTGCTAATCTGCCCACACTAAATACTCTCCAATCTGTTAGCTAATTTTATACCATCACATTTTTCCAGACGTTTAGTATATTACCCTGCTAAAAGTTTTTTTGCCTTCAAATACTTTTCCTTTGATTTGTTTCTTCTTTCAATCATATTTTAAGTGTTCTCTTTAACACAAGACATAAAACCCATTTATGTGTTTGCATATGTGTGGATAATATAGGTGTGTGTGTGTGTGTGTGTGTGTGTGTGTGTGTGTGTATGTGTGTGTTGAAATCAAACATCAGGAAATAGACCAGGTGACTTTTTCTTCAATGAGGTAGGCTCAGTGTATTCATATGCAATAATTATAAACATTAAAACAATATTATGTTCATCCAGAATCTTCTCCTCACATCAATGCATCCCTCAACCTCCACCTGCTATGGTTCTATTTGCAGTAGATAGTGATTAACACAGAGACCCACAAGAGACCAAGGCACAGAGAATATGAAATTGCAAAATATTCAAGCTCTAAATGGAACATATATACCATGACCTTTCTTCCAAAGGCTCAGGGATCATTGCAGAAGATGGAGTGGAAAAAGTATAAAGGCCAGAGGTGGTAGTTGACTTCAAGGAAACAGTCTTTTGGACATAGCTGAGAGCCATACACAGAAAATCACAATGGATATAGCAGCATGTAGAAAACCTATGCAAGCTCAAGACAGACCAAATTACAGCATGAAGATGGGAGTTGGACACAAAATTCTATCCTTAGTGTTGACACTATTGGCAATTATTAGCTTCTGGGAGAAAGCAAGACAGTAGAGTATAAGAGTACAGTTCCTGCTCAATCAACCACACATCCAAAAATATTTGAGCAACACAAAAGAACACAAATTTGAGTGGGTAAGGAAATTGATGGAACTGAGAAGAGTTTGGGAAGGAGTGAATATGGTCAAAACCTGCACAAAACTCTCAACTAATTTTTACAAAGAAAAAAAAATAAACCAAGTATAAAAATAGTTCTAATTAAGAAATCTTACAAACATAGGGATAATAAAATGAATACTACTATAAACAATAAAATTCCTCTTATGCTTTTTTCAAATTTAAGTATTTGATACAAAAATATTTACACTTGAGTATTTGTCTTAACTTTATCGTAACAAATGGCTAAGCGGACAACTTAAAGAGAAGAAACGTTCCTTTGCACTCCCAGTTTCAGATGTTTCAATCCACAGTCCTTGGCTCTATAGCTTCTGCTCAGTGAGGCAGAACACCAAGGCAGAACACCTACTCAGCAAATCAGCTCAACTCATGGCAGATGAGATGCAGGTAAGGCAACAGAAAGAGGCTAGAACAAGAGCACACCTCCAATAACTCACTTGCTGCAACCACATATTCCACAGTTCCACCACCTCCAAACATTCTGTTCAAACTTAGAATTCATGAATGAATGAATCCATTGATAATTCATGTCCTTAAATTTGAGTCTTGCTTAGACTATAAAGATGAGTAAAATCTGTGATTTAGATTCTACATCTGTTACTAGTGAGTCTGTGAATAAACAAATCTGGAGCTTTACCTACAAGAGTACACAATCCTTTGATATATTTTATTAAAGTACAATATGAAGAATAAAAACTAATGTGCAGGATCAGACATTGATATATGTAATAAATTTTCTCTAATAACAATGCAGTTATAAACAAATAGTAATAATAATGCTTTGCTAGGAGATTATTGCTTTGAGTGGTGGCTTTTACTTCAGTTTGAATGGAAATGTTCATGTCTTTAATGGAAATTTTTTACAACCACATAGTTCATATGAAAAATACAAGAAATTTAATTTGTAGAAAAATATCTTACTTAAAATACCTTTCTGTTCTACAACCAGGAATTAGCAAATTATTGTAAACACATCCATTATATAATGAGATCATTAACAAGCATTATAAACCTTCACAGATGTTGCGTGACTAAGGCAATGTGTAATCTTTTGTTTTAAGGAAAAGAAAAGGCAAAATACCAATAACAACCTCATGTGAACAATGGAAAACTCACATGACAAGATTCTTCTTTTCAATCTTCTATTTATTCTAAGTCTTTCAATCTTCTATTTATTTTAAGTCTATCCAAATAAGTATAGATTGTTAATAGCACAGAATGGAGCTTGTAGATTCAATGTAATGGTGAAGATTTTTAGATGGATGTACTGAAGTTTGGATTTTAAAAATCCTCCAAAGGCCCATCCTATGACAATGTTGAAGGGTAGTAGAATATTTAGGAGGTGAAGCTTAGTAGAACAAAGTTCCCATTGGCATGCCCTTGAATGAGATTCTAGGATCCAAATCCCTTCCTTGAGGTCGGGGATTGTTTTGAAGACGGGAAATCTTATTTTGTATTTTTTATTCTTTGACAGTTTCGTGCATATATATGGTATGGTCCTTTTCACCCCTATTAGTCTCTTACATCCCCCCATCTTCTGTTGAAACTCTTTTTATCTATCCTTCTACCATTTTGATGCTTGTCTATAACCCACAGTTTACAGGAACGTGAATTTACTGGAACTTTACTTCTAAAATTGCTTAACTTCAGAAAGCTACATCCACCACAAAAAAGGAGCATTTTATTTACTAGAACACAGATAATTTATCAGTGGCTACACTACTGAAGAAAATGATTATAACATTAATTCTACCACAGACCCAAGTGAGGGGAATGGCTCTCTGAGCTTTTGCCCTTCCATGATGAAATGCTCATAAGCCTAATGGTGTGCAGCTCTTGTTTATGCAGGTAACCACAGCTGCAGTGAGTTTATGACTGCAATTGCTGTTTCTTGTCCAGAAGACATTGTTTGCAATGTTCCTTTCCAACCTCTGGCTCTTACAGTCTTTCTACACTCTCTGCTGTGATGTGCCAGAGATGTGGGAACAGGGGTGATATAGATCTCCTGTTAGGAGCACAGCAGACACAGGCTTTGCTCTGTTTTAGTTGTTTTATTTTGTTTCCTGGTTACAATGAGGTTAACATGCTTCTTCTACCATGCACTCACAGCATGATGTAGTGTATCCCCACAGGCCCAAAGCAACTTCCTGATCCAAGAGGCCATGG
Organism: Cricetomys ansorgei; assembly: GCA_026225945.1. Lineage (NCBI taxonomy): Eukaryota > Metazoa > Chordata > Mammalia > Rodentia > Nesomyidae > Cricetomys > Cricetomys ansorgei. The sequence continues at coordinate 27,186,245 of JAMJFZ010000199.1, forward strand.
ACTAATACTCTGAAGTCACAAGCAAAAAGAAAAGTTATTCCCTTGAAGCTGTTCATCTAAAGTATTTGCCAAAATAAAGTTGTTGGTTTGGGTTTGGGTTTTTTGTTGTTGTTGTTTCGGGTTTTTTTTTTCCCAGTGCTCATTTTATCACAAAGTTATTCTTAGAAATGATCCCTTCCTCTTTAATCTCCAGAACTAAGCTTACATAAGACTGAACATGCTGGTTCGTTGCATAATGGCACCCAACTCAGGAGTATGTTATAGCAGAAATCACTTTGCTTCTAAAATTGTTTAATTTCAGAAAGCTACATCCACCACAAAAATAAGGTCTATGCAGTAAGAGAATAGGTGCTTAATGACAAATATGTGTTGACATCAATCTTCAGAACAAATGAGTGCACTATCAGAATGGTATCTCGTTTTGTTTTTTTTTTTGTTGTTCTAAGCAATACGTGCAATACAATACACATTATACAGAAACTCAAGCCTGGACTCAAGTTTCTGATTTAATGAAATAAAAATCACAGAAGAAGAAGCTAAATGGATTGGATTATTTGATGAAAGACATTGGATGGAGAAATACGGATATTTGTCATTGGTTTGCCAACTTTAAACTGCAAACAAATGTGCTTATCTGGAGGCACTTTGCAGAAGCTGGAGGAAACTGTGTGTAGGCACAGCAGAAACTCAGTGTGACCAGAGCAAAAGAGATTGTGTCAAATCAGAAAGGTGAACAGAGCCTAAGAAAGGACTTTGAATCAAACATTGTGAGGATATCAAGAGAGTGCTTTTCGGAAATAGAAAAAGTATTAATAGTCTCAAATAATTTTTTTTAGATAGCTTTGCAGTTAAGAGTGCCTCCTGCTCTTCCAGAGTAGGCTAGTTTGGTTCCTAGCCCCCATTTAGGATGTTTACGACCACTGCTGTCTCCATAGGATAGAGGATCTGCCACCCACTTCTGATGTCCCGGTCCTGCCCTCCCCCTCCCCTTTCTTCCTCTCTCCTCTTCCTCTCTCCCCTCTGAAGAAAGAAGATAGTTGATCTGTTTTTCTTCTTTCTATAACCCTTCAGCCACATTTGAGAATGTTGAGTAAGAATTCCTCGCTGGTTAGTAGTGGCACATGTCTTTAATCCCATCACTTGGGAGGCAGAGGCAGGCAGTCCTCTGTGAGGCCAGCCTGGTCTACAGAATGCCTTCCAGGACAGCCAGAGTTACAACAGAGAAACTGTGTCTCAAAAAAGAAAAAAGAAAATAAGATTCTTAGAAAGAAGTTATCTGTGTAGACTGATGGACTGATAAGAACGTCAGTGACCCCAGCTTGGTTTGGAATGTTGCTGATCTGTAGTCTAATTACAGTCTCTTTGGGGCTATCTTTATACTAGTAAAGAGTCAATCCTTGTCCACCTCTGTGGACCACATGAATAACAAATAAGACCTTAGGAATGTATAAACTTAACATCCTATTCTCTTCCAGTGGAAGTGAAATATCCAACACTCTGATGGTTTCACCAGTGTATTCTTTAAGTGCCTTGATTTTATAATTTTCTTTATTGTTATTGTTTCTTTATTGTTATAAAACTCCATGAAGCTACTTCTTCATTGAAAGATTCTATTTGGGGAGACCTAAATATATATCCTCAGGCCATGGTCACTCATAGTTTACTCCAGAATAAACCATGTATTTTATTCCTTTGATTTGAGGTGAAAGCTACCACTTTTGATGACAGGACATATGGCTTCAAATTTCAGAAAATTATGTTATGAAATATCGTTGTATGAAATATTTTCATTTAAAGATTATAAATACTTGCAGTACTTTGATTATTTGTCTCATATTTGTCTCATATATTATCTGGAAGGTGGTAATCTTACACATATAATGTCTAATATTCTGTGAAGCATATAAAGAAATGATGAAATTCTGTCCTAGTCACATTTATAAATGAAAATTAAAATGAAAAATTTATAAATGAAAATGAAAATGAAAATAAATGAAAATTTATAGATGAAAATTCCAATATGTGTGTGTGTGTGTGTGTGTGTGTGTTATAAAATGTAGGCTGGTTTGGAACTTCTATCTAGCTCTGACTAGGCTTGTACTCATAGCAATCCTCCTGTCTCAGACTTCCAAGTGTTGGGGTTACTGGTATATACTACCATATCTAGCAAAATCCTATTTATGAATCGAATTGTGTTAAATCATCATTTACCTGTAAATTGTTCTCATTTTCATCTTGTTATGACATTTCTATAGTTCTTATAAGAATCTTTCTTTATACTGTTTTCAGCCATGATCTAACTGAAATTATGAGAGGAGCATGTAAGCATCAAGACTGACTTCTAAGTTGTCTCCTTTCAGAACTGTCAGTTATCACAAGCATGACATAAATTGTTAGCGACTGCCAAAAAGTTCATTGTATTCTTTGCTTACTAAATCACCAAACTTTAGTAGATATAAGCAATTTTAAAACAAAAAACAAAAAAAAAGTGCTTTCCTTGCCTCTGGAATTCTCTATCATTACTCATCCACTGCCTACAAGCTCATCCTGACATCCTAAGACAATATTCAAAAGGCCAAATCTAGTTCCTTGCTTTTTCTCTTTGACTAAATAAAACTTGCCCGATTTCTATTTCATTTGACTTGTGAAACGTGAAAATACTGCAATGAGATTTAACAAGTTAATGGTAGATTAATGCATTCTCTCTTTTATTAGGCAAATTTGCAATGCTGTGGAACACTGAGAGCTCTGATAGTACTGGCCACTTCATATGCAGATGAATCAACAGGGGTTTAGTGAGCTTATCTACCCTGTGTCTTAGTAAGTGAAATAAGCAGTTTTTAGAATTGCTGGACCTGTGTACATGTAAGGGGGAAAAAAAGAAAATTTACGATTCATAAAATATCAGTTTTAGCCCCATCACTGCAGGCTTTCCTACTGAAAAAAAAAAGTGATTATTGTCAAGGATGAAAAACTACAAGAACTAAATGTTCATTCTGAATTCCAATTAAATGTCACTGCATTCAATTAGTGCTTCAGATGAAAAGTGACTATGCAATCCCAGAGCAAACAAAAGATTAGAGTTTTCTTGTCATAATTAATGGGTAAACAATTCCTATCTTGCAATATTTCCCATTCAACACTAGTAATCATGACAAAAGATGCAAATTGGTGTCCAATATTTTAAAAGTTGAATATGGATCTGGCTGAGAGGAAAGGTCGGAAAGGATTGGGAGGAGTACAGGAAAGGGAAACCATAATTAGGATATGCCATGTGAAAAAAATATATATTTTCAATTAAAGAAAAACCTTAAATCTGTGTAACAAGAGCGGTTACAGGAGCTGGAAAGGTGGCTCAACAGTTAAAAGTGCCTGACACTATTGCAGAGGACACCAGTTCAGTTCCCAGCATCCACTATGGGCAGCTCCACCATCTGTTACTCCAGCTCCAGGCTACTTCTTCAAGCTTCTCTGGACCTTATACAGATCAGCACTTACACATACATATACACATAAAGATAAAATAAATATTTTAAAAGAGCTATTACAACATAATTCACTTTTAATCTCTAGCTATTTGTATTTTATAGATCAGTTACCAGAAACATCTTAATTTGCGGCATCAATTTGAAATCAGGTTTTTAAGTTGCTGTAGACACATAATATTAACACTTTCTACATTGATACCTAGTTATTTAAGCTTTAAGTTTTCTAAGTTGATTTGAACCATCTTGAATATATAATAATAAAATATTTCTTGAAGAGTCATTTTCTTTTCAACAAAAAAAATAATAATAATAAAGATGTAGACACAGGAGCAAGGATCATATTCATTGTTCTTCTCAATAATAATGCTATTCAAGTTTACTGTGGGGACTCAGTTTACCTAGCCTCAGTTTCATAATCCCATTGTTCTGTTTTCATCTGTATTCCTTCCTTCACTCCCCACAACATTTTTACTTCTATTCTTTCTCTTTGCATCACTTCATTAAGTCCCATATTACTGTATACACCTTCCTTGCCTCCTGCCGTTCTTGCAGTCGACACCTCCACCACTTTGAAGTAAGGCTTGCTTTATCATAAGTCAAGATATAAGGCTAAAGTTCTATACATGCCCTTTCGCTGTGTTAATTCCTAAGTATCAAAATTCTCAAAGCTTCTTCTCTTCATCTATCTGTAAAGAAATATATCAATGATAAGATCACAAAATATGACAGCATTCTCATGTCCAAAGGCATCAAGCATCATTTCTATTTACTTCCCCATAATTTGTAAAGTCTTGCTATAAATATGAAAACACCTTTTGCAATGGAGACAAAAGAAAATGGTATCCTTAATAAAAACCATGGCAGGAGTTCAGATGAGATTTTTTTAACCTATAATTCAAATGATATTTTCATAATTAGCCAATTATATCACTGTCAGTTCTAAGCTTTTCTGAAAGGTTAAGTAAAAAGTGACAAAAAAAATTCTGAAATTGTCTTAAGAAAGAGTTGATTTTTGAAACTAACTTTGAAAGAGTTGTTTTGTGTTACTGCATGAGTAAAAATAACACAATACAAATGTGGTTTCACACATTCTTTCTGTCCCCCAAGCCTTTCTCTTCAGTCTCAGTTCATTCTGTAATGAACTAATTTTCATCAACAAAGAAAATGGAGCTGTCCTTATAGAGTCTAGGGTCCCTTTAGCTTCAGTTATGTACTCACCTGCAAACCATATGATTTTTGGATTAAATTGTTTTTGCAACCTTTAGAGATAAGAATGGAGCTCGAGGTGGGGGAAGGGGAGAATAGGACAGGCCTTTAATGCAACCCAGAGGCGGGTGGATCTCTGAGACTTTGAGGTCAGCCTGGTCTACAGAGTGAGTTCTAGGACAATCAGAGTTACAACAGAGAAACTATGTCTCAAAAAAAAAAAAAGTGGGGGGTATCAATAAGACCAGGGTTGATCCTTGTATCAAATTTAGAAGATATTAGGATAGCAGCAGCAAAATCCATTGCTTGTTTAGAACTATTCAGTTGTTCTATTGAAGCAACATCAGAAGTAAAATACTTAGCTTTGACCAAATAGAAAAAAAATAATAATAATAATGCCAAGATTTTAAACAATTCTGATCTTACAACTAACTTAATAAATCAAAGATAACCAAGCTTAGTGACCTGAATTTGTAGCCACAGCATGCAGGAGGCTGTGGGAGAGAATCACAGTAAGCTCAAGGCCAGCCTGAGTTACAAAGCAAGTTTTAGGCTAGCCTGGACTACAAAAATGAAATCAAAGATGATCCCGATATCATTTAACAGTTTTCGTTTTGAACCACTTTAATATTTAATTTCTTAATATTTTAGAGATTTAAATAAAATTATTCCATTAAAGAGCTATTATTTACCTACATCTTATTTTTTTCATTTCATAACAAATAGTAACATGTTAGGTACCATTAGGAACATGGTTCATTTCAACTATTTGTCTTCTTTATAAATAAGTTCATTTGTGCCAGGATGTGATGAGTAGCTATAGTAAGGAGATTCAGAAAGAGAGGAAGAATCAATATGATATAGCTTCATGTTTCAGAATCTGAAACTAAAGCCAGTTGGCTGCTCTAGGCATATGTAAGCATCGGCATTTTCATCACAGTACGAAGCATTTCTGTCAGTTGGAAATAGACTTGAGCCCATTGCTTAGAAATATTGAAATTTAACTCTTAACGTCACTAGCAGTGGCTCTAGTTTAGGGTAACTTTCAAACCAATTACCTGCTTTGGACATTTGTCAAGTTTTACATTGCAAATAGTTAATAGTTTACCTTATAAACATATATTGTCCTCTAGATACAGTCCTGAACAAGAAGAGTAGGAGAAATGTGCTTCCCCTTTGCATAGGCCTCTGAATGTAAGTCATATGTTTCCTCTTATGTGATAAGTTTTAGAGGATATAAATAATTTTACTTTTTTTTCCAATTAGACAAACCTAACTTAACCAGAGAAGGAGATGCAATGATGTTTAAGATGAATCGGATCATTTTTTAAATCCTCGCTAAGATATGCCTGGAAGTCCCTGCATCCCATCTTTTGCTTTATTTTATATGTTTTTCGTTGTGGCTTTAACTAGGAAAAATACATGATGGGAAATTACAAAAAGTCATGTCTGTCATGCTGTTTACCAATAGTGTACACAGATATATAGGGAGATGTATACATATGTAGAAAGAGAGAAAAGTTTCACTGTTTCATCCATGGCTCATTATAGTATATGCAGAAATATACATGCTGGTCTAAATACAAATCATGGGTGCCCAGTTCAAATGCATACATTTATAACACAATTCTTTCACCTAAGGCTCAGGAAACAAACCAGAAAAAGGGGCAGATCCAGAGGAACAGGAACAGTCTCACTGCTGTGAGATTATACCTCCTAGAAATGACAGTGACGTTTTCATCCATGATACCTCAACAGTATACCAGCTTAAAGAAGCCCTGAATAAGTACAACACCAATAAACATGGTAATGTGGAAATATCATGGGGCTATACACACAAAGTACTAACCACTAGGAACTAAGAAACGTTGAGACCAGGAGTAGTCTTCCCAGGGATAAACCCCTTAATTCGTTATCTATTATCAACTGGACAACCCAGAAATCATATATATATATATGCATTTATACACACACACATATATATATATCTTGAACTAAATGGACTCAGAAGATTGTATTTATTATATTTATGTAATGATAAATATACATATATATATATATAACAATAATAATTGAATAAAATAGGTCATAAATTTGAGAGGGAATAAGAAGAGGATATTGGAGGAGTTGGAATTTCTTGAATAAAATTATGACATGATTACTCTCCTTATCACTATTTTTGTTTGTTTTGTTTTGTTCTTTTACTTTTCTTTATGTATGAGTCTTCTGGCTGCATGTATGCTTGGATGCCAGAAGAGTACATCAGAACCCATTACAGATGTGAGCCACCATGTATTCAAGACCATGAATTCCATTGTTCTTAAGCACTGAGCCATCTTTCTAGCCCTTATCACTATTTTTTAAATATATACATTATTTAACCATAGTCAGCTGTTACTGCAACATAGATGTGAAATCCAAACAATCCATATCTGATTAACCTACATAGATATCTCAAAATTCAGCCCTTATATGCACAATTTTATTGACTAAATTGAAAATTTTCCTGATTCATCTAAAACCTATACTCCAGGGAACAGTAACTTTTGATTTATATTTTTGAAATTACATTTCATTCCTATGTCTTAAGTCATGTATTGAATTTCTTTCTTACATTTAGTCTGCATTGAACATTCATTATAATTCTCTTGAAACTACACTGAATGTCTTTTGTGGACTCAAAGTTACTATAGCAAATGGCTCACACATATTGACTCTCTTCAACCAATATTAAGGTTATACTCTAAGAACTATTTAATTTTTAGCTGATTCAGATCTGGAAGTTTATCTTTTCCCCTTACTTTTCAGAAACAAATGTTTTGGATTGCTGTCTGAGAGAAGCCTAAACCTATTATTACAAAAAATAATAATACAGCTCATCCTATGGAACATAGTTCCAAGGGCGTAGAGGAATAGGCCTATGTGAAAGCTAGGAATGGTCTGTATTCCAGAGATCTACATGAAGAAATCACATTCAGAGACCTGCATGGTTCAGATAGAATGTAAAAAGAATATTAAAAATGTTGTTACATGCATTTTAAACCCAGTATTCAGAAAGTAGTGGTAGCAAACACCTTTAATCCCAATATTCAGAAGGCAGTGTTAGTCCATGCCTTTAATCCCTAAGACAGAAACAATGTGGAAGCAGACACAGGAAGCAGAGTTCAGAAGCATCAGAGCCACACAAGAAGTGATGGCTGAGATGAGTCAGAGTGAAGGACAGGCAAAGTGATAAATCAGAAGAAGAGTTAGCAGAATGAGTAAAGAGTACTACATGTCTCTTACATAAAGAAATAAGATAAATGAGACTATTTAAGACAATGTTGCTTTTACATAGGGAAAATAATAAACAATATGCAAGACAGTTACCAAGATAGGAATAAAAATTGTTAGGAATCTAAGGACAAATTAGTAGGTTTAGAAAGAAAGGATGGTTTCTTCAATAAATGAGTATTCAGTAGTAGAGTGACATATGGCCATTTTGTCATCCCATGTATAAAAACCAACTCAAACATAATAAAGACATGAATGTAGGACCTCAAAGATAAAATAACAAAGTTTACATGGTTTGGATGGCAGAATCATACAAAGTCACATACTATGTGTGTCTGGTTAAAACAAAATTGTTTTTTAATGTAAAGCAAATTGCATATAGTTTTAAATAAATAGCACATGAAGTTACTCCATTAATCAATCACAGATAAACTGAAATTATTGGTTGTATTCTTCCAGAATTTTTGCAAGTTCAGTATGAGAGGTTTGAAAGTCCCTACCAGAAGCAAAGTGCCCTCTCCCTCCCCAGTGAAAAATAGTATTGAAAATATTATGAGTTTCCAACTTCTATACATTTAAATTTTATTATTTAAATATATAAGTGGAATATATACTTCACCTTGGTCTAATTTCATTTAAAAAACTATATCTTCAGAAAGCATTACATCCCAGTAAAGTACAAGCTGCAATACTTGGAATATATTAAATTCAGTTATGGGTTTGTCTCTTCATTCATCCTTATTAAAGGTAGTTTTCCTATTCAGCTCATATTAGTATGACCTTAGGTAGTAATTTGAAAAACCTATCCCACAGCCATCTATCCATAGATATAAAGTAATAATTTTTCTTAAACCAACATCATAATAATGAAAGAGTTTTTTAAAGCAAAACACAAACATGTGCATATATTCATGCATATATACATGTGTACATACAGCCATATAGTTTCCTGAGTGGTTTGGGGAAAAAAATGTCCTTATCATTCCAGTGAAACAAAAGTTATATATTGTTATAATATTGAAAGTATATTCAGCAAAATTAGCTTATACTCTAAGGATTTTCTTCAAGGAATATTTTTAAATAGCATTCTGCCTATTGAAATATCTTGCTTTCTAAAGCACAAAAGATGGCTAAATTTATTGCATCTACAACATGAATCTGTCAGAAGAAAATTATGACTAAGACTTACTGGAAAGTGGCACACTAAAGGAGTTTGACCTAGTTATGCCTGAATTGCTGCTCTAACTATTCTTCAAGAAATATCTGACATCATTGTAGAAAACAAACCACTCAGCCTGATGCCACTGAAGCAAAGTAGAAGAAACTTGGTGTGTTTAGCAGACATCCCATAGAAGTACAAACAATGTTTAATTTTTCCTCAAAAACTTTAGGCTGTTGCTGTCTTCAAAAGAAGACAAGAATGGTGGACTATGATCCAGCAAACTAGTTCACTCACAAGCGCACAAAAGGGTTTTCTGTGTTGCCTGAATCTATGAGTTCTCTATTGCCACAAAGAGTTCAAAAGTAAAGAATAAACATTACAACTCTTTGGGGGTTGGGGATGCTCCTTTCAAAATTTTCTTTTCCTTGCTAAATTCAGTAACATAGGAAGAAGAAATAAGAGATGGCCAGCAGCTGTATTGTGCAGCCGCAGCATTCATATCTCTCTCTCTGCCAAGATGCTTTTTGCTTTTTCATTTATTCTTAAAATGAGAATTGGTATCTTACTAGCTCAAGTCCTAGGTCTGAAATTTAAAGATTTATACTGTTGTCAACTTTATATTTTCTCTAAAAGCAAAGGAAGACTTTTTTAACATCTGTAATTTCTGGAGAATAGAGACAATTAAAATCTTAGGAGTAGTAAAGATTGAAATCTGGGTCAAATTTTCAAAATCTACTCATTCATTGATTTATTCATTGAAAATAAATTTAAGGAATTTTTAAAATAAGCCAAAATATTCATTGTTACTAACATAGCAGTTTTATAAACAAAGCAGAATACTCACTGTGTCGACTTTGCGTAGTAAAGTAAGCCAATAATAAAAGTGCTACAGAAGGAGGTAGCTTTGATCATTTTACATACACATATCAGAGTAGCCAGTTGGAATTGTAAACTGAACTGAGCATATTCTACAAGAACATGATAAAATTGGGATGATAATTTAGAGAAAGATAGAATGCACATGTAACTATGTGACAGAAAGCACTGTGCGGGAGAACTAGATAGTGTAATTCAATCAGAGGAAATATGCTGGTTCTTTGAAAATGGAAGGAAAGTGGGGAGGGAAGGCTGAATAAAACAGTTACCTTGTTTGCAATAAAATACAACTTCAGGAGTGAAGGGTACATATGGACTCCCAGCTAGAGGGTTCAAATCCATCACTGTAATGAAAGCATGGAGACAAGAGAATGAGGTTAAATTATATCTGCAGTTTGGAAGCAGGGAATGACTATAGTTGGTACTCAGCTTCCATTATCCTTTTAATTCATTCTGGGATTCCAGCCCAAGGAATGGTGTCACCAATATTCAAGGTAGGTCATTTAACCTCAATTAATGCACTCTAAAAACTCCCTTACAGAAAGTTTGTCCTCAGGGTGACTCTCATGTCTTGTCAAGTGGGCAGTCAATCTTAAACATCACAAAGAGGAAGAAAGCAGAAGAAATGGGTGTCCCTAACATGCTGAAACCACATGCGATCAACCCATGTTTCTATACCTAATGAAAATAATTTTCCATTTCTCTCTTTTCCTTTACCCATCTCCTTCCTTCCCTCACCCCACCCCCACCATGTCTCTGTGAGTCTCATGTAGCTCAGGCTTGTAGCTCAAGCTTGTCTCAGCTTGCTGAATAGTAGCCACTATAGTAGCCTTGATCTCTTGATCCTCCCTGCCTTCACCAAATATCAGATTACCGGTGAGTTCCACTGTGCCAGGCTTGACTGAAAGAGATTCTAAAGTAGAAGAAACAAGAGTTGCATTCTGGTGATACAGATTCACATTCCCGCCAACAGTGAAAGTTCCCCTTTTATCACCTCCTTTCCATCATATCCTACATTTTGTCTTTCACAAAGTAGTCATTCTGACTGTAGTAATGTAATATCTTCTTGTATGTTTGACTTGCATTTCCCTTGTGCCTAAATAAAGTCAAGCTACTTTTAAAACCTTTTTGGCCATTTGATTGTCTTCTTTGGGTATCAGTTTGTATCTGCTCTCCATTATTTTGTGTAAATAATATATTTTCTTTGAAAAATTCATATATGTGTACAATGTATTCTGATCTTGTCCATCCTTCACTCCCTCCTTCCATCCCCCTCAAGAACTCACTAACTTGTCCCCTTCCTGACTTGAAGTCTTCTTTTAACATTATAATTAATATTAATGGCCCCCACATCCACTTAGTTATTATCATATACACATGAATGCATACATTAAATAGCAGTCAACCTACCATTGGTTATACCCCAAAGAAGCTACCTCTTCCACCATCAACTGCTGATAGTTCCTCAATTAGAGGTAGGGGCTGTGAATCCTTTCCACCATCCATGCTGAGAGTTTCCTGGCTTGCTCTTGTACAAGTCCTGTGTAAATAACCATCACTGCTGTGTGTCGGTGTGCACTGTGAGTTGATGTGCACATCAGCCATGATATATCCAGATGATAGCAATGCACAGCTCTCTACATATTCTTCTGCTCTTACATTCTTCACACCCACTCTTTCTCAAAGTTCTCTGAGCCTTTGATGGGGGAAGGTTGATAAAGATGATGCATCTATGGTAGAACACTAACAGTATCTTATTCCCAGGCCTTTGACCAGTTATAACTCTGCATTAACCATTACCCACTGCAAAAAGGAGCTTCTGTAACCAAGGCTAAGAGTAGAACAAACCAATAGGTATGAGCATAAATATTAAGGAAGTAGTTTTACAATGTGGTCAGTTATTAAACAACAGTATTAGATTCCCTCCAAGGGACTATGGTCTCCTCAGCCATGGGCTTTTGACAAGGTTTACAATACCAAACATGAAATCTCTCATATAGAGAAAGCTTCAAATCCAATCAGGAAGTGGTTGGTATCCTCCTAACTATTATCACTATTGCACCAGTAGGCACAACCTGCCTGAAGTTTAGTATTGTAGTATGCAGAGTTTTACACTAGGTAAAACCATTGATGTTTCTTCTCCTCGGGAGCCTGAATAGCACCTACCAGCTCTATAAAATCCTAGATTTTATTTTAATCTCTTGCCAAAAGAATCATTCCTAAGTTTGATCCTTATATATATTCTTTCTTTACTTTACTTTACTTTCTGTTGAGTCCTTCCTTTCCTGGGCAGAACTTCTTAGTTTGACAGCTCATGTTCCTTCTCCCTTTCGAATGTCTTTTTGTAAAGCCTGGCATGGTGATGCTTACCTGTGTTCTGACCCTTAGGAGATGAAGGATGGAGAATCAAAAGCTCAAGATTAGCACTGGCTGCTCTTCAGCAAGTTGAAATAAGTCTGAATTACATGAAGATTTATCTCAGGGACTTAAGCAGGAAGAGAGGGAAGAAGGGAGCAAGATGGAAGGAAGGGAATTTGTTTTTATTATGTACAGAAACATGGTTTGATCTCTTGTGGTTTCGGCATTTTAGAGATGCCCAGACACTTATCTTCCATCTTGCCTAACTTTCTAAAGAAATGCTAGTGCATTTCTATCCTGTAGACTTTACCCATTATTCTTTAGAATGTCCTAAAAATTCCTTCTTTGTGGATTTTATTAATAACAGTTGAATTCTGATGTCTTTAAGTGTATACAGTTTTTAAGTTGTTGTAGTGTCTTGTTTTACTTGTCCAACTTAGAGTTGTCTAGTCATTTTGAACTATTAATGTTTGTATTTTAGCTAATTTTGAAAGAAAATTATTCTCTTTATTTAATTTATGCCTGCCCTCTATGTCCCTTAACTGACTCCTGTGATTCATCTCCTGACTTTGACTCAACTTTCTGGGTTCATTTCCCAGCATTTCTTATAATATCAACCCAAGAATGGAGTCATACATCTAAATTTCACCTTTATTTAGGTTTTCCAATCTTATCCTTAGAAGTATGTTGTGAATTTCAGGGCATCTGACACACAAGCTCCTAGAAAATTATTTGCCCCTGAAAGGGGATGGCATGCATATAATAATATTTATGTGAAAATACTATGTTCCCTAATCTTCATTAAATGATAGTCTTTAATCTATATATAGGTTCATTAACTTAATTTATTTGCATAGAATTTTACAAAATTTCTCACGATCTTACAAAAGTTTACGAACAGATGGATTATTTTTATACAATGAATATCCTGACATTATTGCTAACTATTTAAATCCCTTTAGAAAGGCAAAGTGATAAGCCACCCCACACTCAGTGACTTTGAATTATTCGCCATTATTTCTGGACTTTGCTATGCTTTGCATAACCTTTATCCAGAGTTCAGCACTTCAATTCAGTATGTCCACACTCCAGAATTTTAAAATGACATATTTAGAATCCTGTCCTAGAGCTTCATTTTATGTTCACCTAAATAGGACATCTGCTCTCCTAGTCCTATTTTGATGACCAGAGTTAGTCATTCTTTACCTTCAAGAGATGTCAGGAAGAGGAGTTTTTGGTAAAGAGCGCTAAAAACCACAATATTAATTCTTAGTTTTCTAAAAACTAAAATCACTAACTATCATTGTCGCTCTAGTCTCATGACAATTACTAGGTGCATTCAGTGTGGCTTTTAATACTTGGAAGTGTTGATTATAACTGTTAGTCTTTTAAAAATTAAAACATTCCCTGTACTATCTGTGCATCTCAAGTTTTCGTGAAAAATTATGTAACTTTTGGGAACTGTATTTTTTTCTGTCCATCATTTATATTTTCTTTGGGAAACCAAAGATAAATGCCATCTGGACATAGCATTTTATCATCAGCTGTTTCAATTTTTTGATCATCTGTTCTGGCATGATACCATCCTTCCCCATATTTATTTTCTCTGCCCTGAAAACTGATTGCTTCTGGCATCAGCTCCTCTGCCTTCCTCTCCTAATGGAGGCAAGCAAAGCTTTGGAGGTTTAGCAATGCCTCGGTCGGGTACAGATCCACAGCTCTTACCATGTCTCACTGCTGGAACCCCTCAAAAACAGTGTGTCAAAGGAGAATGTGCTAGCTGAGACTAGAGGCCCAGTTTTCTACTTCAACTACCCGCTGAGAAAGGAGATAAGGTCCTTGGATTGTGTAACCGATTTTGACAGACTTCTAGAAGAAAGTTTCAGAATTGAAAAGACAAGGAAACTGCATATTCATTCTAGTCTTTCTTAAATACTTAGTGATTAAGGGGCTATTTGGAGATTGTTTTTCAGTCTCTGTCTTAGCAGGGCTTGTAGTGTATTAACCAACTCGTTCATTTCACACTCTCTCCATCTCACATGCACAAGCTTTCCATTCAGCCTCTTGCATGCGCACAGTCATTTTGTTACCACCCTTCATTTGGTGACTTGTCACACTCAGATGAGCATTCTTCCACCATATATAAATAGCTGGTGAACCTAACCTTTTAAAATAATTTAACATCATTTATCTTATCAGACTTTCCATTTTCTCCCAGGATATTTCTTCCACATCATTTGGTTTTCTATTTAAAACTAGAAGAAAACATGACACTTCTATTTTGGGGCTCCATTTCATGAGTGCATTTTAACTTATTTAAGAATAATCTGCAATAGAGTATATTTATTCTGAGCCACAGAGCAATCTTCTTAGGATTTTGTTTTCTATTTTAAAAAGTAAAATAGATACCAAATTTTTCAAATATGCTCTCTTCTAATTATTTATAATGATTATATTTTATTTCTTAAACTTTATCTTCAGAGGTACTGGAGAATTACATACTTCTTTTGACTTCCCAGAAAACTATTCATCTAATGAAAAAAACACAGAAAAAAATCATTTTCACTGGCTTGATCATTTCCCATAATTGTGGCTTCATTAAAGTATTGGATAGTGATATCATCCAACTTCACAGTTTGAGAACTGTAACTTTCATACTTTTGCAAGGACTCATGAAATTATCTTCTGCCATCAAGATTTTTCCAGAGAGAAATGAAGACCTCACTGTCCCTTCAATTATCCTGGCCCTGGATATGGTTCTTATATGTCTCCTCAGGGTGGAACTGTATCACCTCGTGACAGGAGATAAATACAATTTATTCTTATATAGCAGCCATGTCACTTTTAGTTCCCTTGATTGCCACATGAACACTACATCTTTTAAGATTTTGTTCAAAAGTCAAAGTCTCATGGAGATCATCTCACCATACTTTAATGATTCCAACTCTCTCCTTTCTCACATTGCAAACACCTTTCCCTCATGCTACTTTTTCTAAACAAATAAATTTTAGTGTGAGTACGTGTGAATGTTGTGTGGAGGGGGCATTTCTGTGTCACAGCATGCACGTGAAGGTCATACAATGACTTTGTTAAGTCAGTTCTCTCTTTCTACCTTTAAGATTGCTCCAGGGTTGTACTCAAGTCACCAGGCTTGCACTACAAGCACCTTATCTTCTGGTCTATCTCGTTGGCTCCTGTGCTGTCATGTGTAAAATTGTATTTATCATTGTTGCTATCAATTTAAGGCTTCCTGAAAGCAGACACCAATACAGAGAAGCTAAAACAAGAAATTAATTGAGGCATCTTGCTTGTATAAATTAAAGAGAAGACAAACAAAGAACATACAGAAAAGCCTTTGGAACCCAGTGAAGTGCTGAAAACTGTGAAAGGATGGGGAAGGAGGGGAGTTGGGGACATGGCTCAGTGGGTAAAGTGTTCGCTGCACCAGAACAAGACCTGCGTTTAGATCTCTAGCCCCTATATAAAAAACATGCAAGGCAGCATGTGCCTGTAACCTTTCTGCCAGAAGGGCAGAGACAAATGGATCTACTGTCCAGAAAGGCAATCTCTAAGTTCAGTAAAATGAACATAACTAAAACAAAACAAAAGTGAGTAAACTATTAAGGGGAGACAACTCAATGTCAACTTCTGGCCTCTACACACTCTTGCACAGGCAAGCACACCTGCATCTATACATTAACTCTTCCACATACACATATATACATGGCAGCAGTGATTAAAGAATACTGAGCAAGAACTTCAGAGTAAAATATAAAATGAAACACAGCCAGCCAACAGCAAAAAGGACTGGTGAGCACTGGCTTGAGATGTTCATTCTTAGATCCAGAGCTAATGCAAACCCTGAGAGTCCTCTCAGAAACAAAAGCCTACCTAATTACTGCTCTTGATATGTCAGATCTTATTTTTAAAGGAGATCTAATTCAGGCTTTATGTATTTTCTAATTATGCATTATTCGTTTTTAAAATATTTACATTGTTTGGGGTGTCTTTTTGAAGAGACTTTTTATTATGTGTTTGCAGGTGCATGTACATGTGTTTCCACATGCATGTGGAAACCAGAGGTAAATGACTAAAGCCTTCCTCAGAAACATTCTACCTTATGTTTTGGAGACCAGATCTTTTGCTAAACCTGGAGATTACCAGTCTGGCTAGACTATCCAACTTTCACACCTCTAGTGCTGAGATTACAGGCAAATGATACTGTGCTTGGTCAGCCTTTTCACATGAGTTCCCAGAGATAAAACTCAGGTTCACTTGCTTGAATAGCAAACACTTTACTAAATGACCATCTCTCCAGACCCTCTTATGTATGTCTACCCTATGAGCACCCAACAGGAACTCAAAAACTATCAAATAAGTATTAAAATGAATCTAGAAAACAGCCATTCCTAACTGTTCCATGAAATATATTACACTATAAAATGATAGTGTGCATCAAGATTCATTTAGAATCTATTATTATATCAACCAAATAATCACAGTGTTATCAATAGGTTTTGAATCTCCTTAAGACAAATATCCAAATATTACTCTTGTTTTTTTCACTGCTCTTCACATTTCTTGACACAAGTTCAATTAAAGTTAACAAACGTAAAAATTAAATGATACTTCAGCATTGCAATGGCAATATTCCCACAGTAATGATTCAAGTGTGAGTAGTTACTGGAGGGTTTGTTTTATTGTAACATGAATCTTTTCATAGATGATGTCATAACGTTTCACAGCTTCAGATGCTAAGTGATCGACTAAGAACATCTTCTGTTCAAAAGAGATGTAATACCACCCCAGGAAGATAAATCATATCTTAGCCACACGTGTAATTAAAGGGCAAAGAGTAACTTTTCCCTTAGTGAAAAATGAAGCCTCTTGGGGATAATGTACTTAAATAAACCAGCCTGATGCAGTAGCTTAAATCAACTGCATGTGGATTACATGGCAAAGAAAGATTGCTGATGGGATTCAAGGCCTCATAGCTTCAGGCCCACTGTGTTCAATTAAACTGGGCTTCGCAGCCAAAGAAGAGAGATTTCAATAAGAAAGAAGGGGTTCGTGTCACGGTGCCCTGGGAAGTCACTGATAAATGATGCACTGGGCTTAATAAATAAGATAGGATAACAGGGGTTGTGAAAATTGGGCTGTGTATTTGTGGACCAGGCACTGAACAGTTCAGTATGGACAGTGTATGGTGGAAGAGACTGAGAAGAGATGGATGCAAAGACTACAAACTAGGCCACCAAACCAGGAAAGAAAAACACTAGCCATGTCTAAAGTGCAGTGTTGCTGCCTCTACTACAAATAATGTGAACACATGTGAAAATTTTGATTCACTCAAAACTGATGGTTCAAATTTCCCATAAACATTTATTTTGTATTTATTCAGCTTTTTACTTGTAAAATATATTTTCCTGATAATCCCAGTGTGCTGACTCTTAGCTTATGGTAAAAATTATAATCCTCATACTCAATGCATTTTATTAGGTAAATACACATTTAAGAGTTCACTTACTCTTTTAAAGTTTTAAACTACAGACTGGGTAACCCAGAGAAGATTTCTAATGGTGTCAATGCTCTGCTCATAAATCTGTATCTAGCTCAGTCATCACCAGAGAGGCCCCATCCAGCAGCTGAAAGGAGAATATGGAGAGGTCCAAAGCCAAACATCACATTTGGCAAAGATCGGAGAACTCTGCAGAAGGGGAAGAGGAGGAATGGCAAATACCAGAGGAGTCATGGACACTAGGAGAACAATCCACACAGTGTCAACTGACTAGCACTCTTAGGGGCCCACAGAGAAGGGCCAGACAAGGAACCTGCAGGATCTCCTAAATACATCATATGGATGTCTTGATTGGTGTTCTTGAAAAACACCTACAGGCTGGAGTGGGGAAGTCTCTGACCCTTTTACCTGCCCTTAGGACCCTTTTGCTACTGTGAGGTGGCCTGGCCCACCCTTGATGTAGGGATTGCTGCCTGGCTTTGTTCCATCTTGCTATGTCATGCCCTGTTTCAGTGGTAAACCTGGGGGTACTGTTCTTTTCTGGAAGAAGTGAGGGGATGTTTATGGATGGTGATGGGAGGGGTAGGTTTGGGGAAGAAGGAAGGTGGAAATACTGTGGGGAGGAAGAGGTTAGGATATATTGTATAACTTGTATAAGAGAAGAAAAATACATACATACATATATACATACATACAAAAAAATGTTTTAAAATACTGATGTATCCATTCAAATTGAAACTGGAAATCCACAGACTAAGTATTACTGTGTGTACCCATATTGATTTTTCAAAGTAAAACTCAAACCTAAAGGTAAACCATTTTAATTCAGTTTATTCACATTTTATAATGACTTTAGCAGAAAGTCTAAGATAGAAAAACTACTTACCCTATTAAATATGAGCTATTTTTCTTAAGATACACTTAATATACTATGCAAAGAACACAACTCTGATTTTCAGCTTTGTCTACCATGAATAATACCAGCTGAATTCAGAGCTATCCCTGCCTCAGGCACATTGTGAAGTTGAAGCTGCTGCAATTTCTCATTCTCTTTAAGTTAAAAATGGACTTAAAATGTCATAAGAATTTTTAAAATGGATAGAAACTGTTGAGACCAGCAATTCTAGTGCCACTAAGTCTCATAAGATTCATTTGCAGAAATATCACACATTATTTTTATAAATCTGTAATTTAAGAGTATACTTTAAAACAATAAAAAACTACAGAAATTTATTGCCACCCATTGCTGAGACTAGGTAGATGACAGTAATAAATTTTTAAAAGATTTAGAATAGTATAGAGTTTATTCAAATAAATTTCTGTTATAAGTACTTTCAAGGCTGTGGTATTGCCTAGGGAAAAAGAAACATACTAGCATATGTATGGGTTTGAGTTCAGTTCCCAGCACTGCAAAAAATTTTAAAAATTAGAAAATTATTATTCATTAAATTGAAAATTGTTAATAATAAAGGAAACTATATTTACATATTACCAGTGAACCAATACTTTATACTATGAAAATTATCAATAAATATCTAAGTCCCATGTATGAATGGGTACAAACATTAACTCAAAATAAGGAATGTAGCTGTAAAAAAAAGACTAATAATGAGTACCACTAATTAATGAGTAAATGGAATTGGGAGATTTGTATATTTTCCCAAAATAATTCAGAACATTTAGAACCCTGGGTCTAAGAGTCAGTACAAGGATATAGATATACTTGGAGCTTTGAAAACACAAATGAATACATGCAGCCAGTACTTAATAGCCAACCTAAAATGTAATCTTTACTCAACCAATGAGCATGTTACCTCCATTTCATGCATAGAAAAGACATTTCTGAGAGACGTAGTGATTTGTACAGGGGGATGCAGGATATGGGCAGGGTAGAAGTACAAAGGGTAGAATCCATCATCAAAGAGATGGAATCTGACATACTCTTAACCCTCTTCTTAGCATTATTTTCAATACTTCTCTCAGTCTATGTGGGATGTGCTTTATCCCATCTCTTGTTGTATATGTAGTATGTCCACGATGTGCCTTCAAAAGAACACCCAAGCAACTTACAACTAGTAATAACTAATGGTGTCCCCTTTCCTAGCCTTGAGTTCTCTGCTGTTTGACAAACCAACCTTTGAAGTAGAGTCAAATGGGTGGCTTCTTTATATAATTATCTATGCTGTTTCCTCCAATTATCAGCTTTGCTTCTGACCCATCCAGGGTCAGGCTAGGGACAAAAAGGATCAGAGGAGACTGGTTGCATTGTTAGGAACCAATGACGTCAGTATTTGTGAGATTATCTCACAAATTTATAAACAACCATATTTATATCTGTCTTTTTCAAGTAGTGGCTGCATTTCTCTTCCCCCCACTGATTACCTCCAATATCAGTGTGAAGAAACCGATCTCTCCTTTCACTACACCTCTGTCTACACCTCTGGTTCTCTGGAAGTTGTAATAGTGGTTCCCTCTATGCAGTCTTCCTGGAGAATTCTTCTTTGTAGGTGAAAAGCCCAGTGCTCCTACTGGTAAAGGCACTAACCTCCCCTCCTTTTAAAGTCAAGTACTCGCTTTCCCAGATATCTATGTGTTTAATGGCATGGACTCACTTTCCCAGAAATCCTTGTTTCCTCATAACATTTAACAAGCCAATCCAGGGCCTGGGTTCTGACCAATCAGAGAGATCCCCTGCTCCCTTTAAAAACCCATGTAGGGAGCTCCCTGGGGTTCTGTCATCTTGGTGCCAGGCCCCAGTGTACTGGTTTGCTCTGCAGAATAAAGGTTCCTTGCTTTTGCATCAGAACTGGTGGTGGTCTGGTGGTACTTGAGGAGGGGGAATTTTGAAAACAATATAGAAACAGATAAAACAACCACCAGTTTTACCATTATTAAAAGTCACCTCCAGTAGAGTCCAGTCTGTGTTGCTTTTTGCTGTCTCTGGAAGACCTGGACACTATTTGTTCTAGTTTACTTTTCTGATACTGTGATAAACACCATGTCCCAAAGTAATTTAGGGGAGGAAAGGGTTTATTTGATTTACAAGTTAATCTAACATCAAGGGAAACCAAGGTGGAAATTCAAAGCAAGAACTTGAATCAGAAACCCTGAAGGAATGTTGCTTGCTGACTCGCTTCCCCTAACTTGCTCTACAACTTTTCTTTCTTTACTTTTTTGCTTCTTTTATATTTTCTTATATAACTAGATAATTTCTCCATTTCTTTCCCTGCCTCCAAACCCTCCTATATAAACCTCCTGACTCTCTTTGAAATTTAAGGCCCTTCTTTTTTATTAATTGTTGTTACATGTATATATGTGTATGTATATACACATATGTTCCTAAGCACATAAATACAACCTGCTACCTTTCTTATGTAAGTTACCTTGCCTACAGTGTTTTTTATAGCAGTTTCACCTAAGATCTTACAGCGATAATTACTGTCACTGTTTATGTGTACATTTCTTTTAGAGCTTTCACAACGTCATAATATTCTGGCAGAATATCGCTCTCTGAATATATGCTTTTCTTAAGCAAGAGTTTCATAATACTCTCCTGTATATCTTCAATGTATCCTACATTTTATATAAAGCAAGTTCTTAATAAATGACTCCTATAATACTAAATAAAGATTTAAATTGTGCATTTTCAATGGGAGCTAGCTATATTTCCACTAAAGGTGAAAAGTAGATGCTTATATCACATTAAGTATATATTATACTCCACATTCAGATGTAGTGTTTTTAAATTTACATTTCAGTAGGATTAAGTTAATTAGGAAAAATTGCCTAAAAAAGGACTCTTGGAGGATGATAATAATAAAGGTTGAAAAGTAGACTATTAAGTAAACTTTGAAAATCACAGAGGATGGACTTGAGAGGAGAAATTTTCTAATTGGATTTACTATTCTTTATTTTACGGAATAGTATCTTAGTTTTATTTCTGTTTCTGTAATTTAAAAAAAAACAAACAAACCTCACAATAAGCAATTGTAGGGAGAGTTTATTTTACCTCACAGTTCCAGGTTCCAGTCCATCATTACAAAGAAGTTAAGAAAGAACTTGAAGTAACTATTCATAGTACATCCACAGTAAAGAGCAGAAAGAACTCAATGTCTGCATTCTTCCTTGTGCTGAATTTATTTTCTCTTATACAGTCTAGAATGCCCTGCCTAGGAATGGTGCTACCCACAGTGGATAGTCCCACAACGATTAGCACACTCAAGACAATCCCTCACAGAAACACCTACAAACCAGTCTTGTAATCCTTCAGTGAGACTCTAGTCTTGGTGATTTTAATTTGTGGCAAATCAACAATTAATACTAACCACCAAACATGTTTTCTTAGATTATTAAAGAAAAAAAAAGACATTTCACAAACATGCATTCTCTGAAAATGAAGATAATTAAGACTCTATGCTTATAGAAAAATATTTCTGCATGATTTGTTTGGGGTTTGCTTTCTTGTTTGTTTCTGACTATATAAAACGTTACTCAAAAATGTACTAATCCTTTTCTACTGTACGAACTCTCACACAGGCATGCATTCTCCATACATATACCTTATTTAGAGAAATTCCAATGGCATGGCTAATTCACTTTTTTTGATGAGCAAGCTAATATAAAGTCCATCTTTATTTTTATATGTCCAGTGTTCAACAGTTATGTAACCCATAGTTTTCATATAACTTTTTCTTCTAGACAGGGAGTTGACAATAGTAATTATCCAATTTGCTCTGGCAATGTTAGCCTACACTGAGTATTTCCAGCCTTTAACAATCACCCACAGTTACTGGTGCAAATGGATCTCCTGCTGTCAGATCGGATTAACTCTTTCTTTAGCCTTTGTGAATCATTCCATGACAAAAAATCAATTGGTAGAACTGCAGTACAACTGTCTGTCAGCACTTGAATCAGCTTCATCATGACCATTTGTCAAAACCGATGCCAAATACCTTAGAAAATTTGTCAAAATAATGGTAATAGCTGTTCAACATTCAGTATATGGATGAGTTGTGCAGCAGCCTCTGTCATAAAAAATCAACACACTGAATACCTGTTATGAATTATTATTAATAGGAGGCAGAAATGAGTAGGTGTTATAGTTTTTTCTTATGTATATGATCTTGCACTTCCCAAGAGGGGAAAACAGTTAGACTAAATTTTTTTAGGAACTAGAGGTAAAAGCACAAATAATTCATGCTTGTGAAGATAGGTTTTAATTATTCCTCTTTAAGTCTAAACCAGTTCATTTTAAAAATAAAATATGAACTAACCATTTCAAAGCAATCCTAAAGCACTTTCAAAAATACAATGAAGTTTCACATTTTTGCATCCTATAGCTTATTATTAATGTCTGATGAATACTTTTGGTGAAAAATAAATTTCTTTAAACAACTCTATTAAACAATAGATGCTCTTCTATTTTTTTTAAAAGAGGCATCCTCTTGTTAAATGTCAATAGGGAAGTGCTCACTTATACATTCCATTTCTTCTCTAGTAATCAAATACAAGTGTAGATATTTTGAAAAAGAGAGTAGAAAAAATCAATGTTCTGAGTATTTCAGAATAATAGTTAAAACAAAAAACTCACAATTCAATGTTAATCATGTCTCTGCCTCCCGACACTGCTCTGCTGACAGAGAAAAGGGAAGGTGCACAGATACAATCTATTTTGTTAGGTTAACCTGTGTATGTGAGTTTGTCAACACCCCCCTCATCTGTTTTGTCACTTGTCCCTCTTTCCCTGTCTGCTTTGCTTTTGTCTCAGAGAAGATGATATAACAAAAGAAAGAAACAAATATTCTCCATGCTTTTGAGTTTACAAAGTCAGCCTTCTAAAAGAAACTGGAGTATTTCTGTGTTTGAGCAATACAAAGAAGTAGAAAAATATCTGAAAATGCAAAGGAAGATTTCTGAAACTCACATTTATAATTTTTTTTAATAATTCCTTTGGTTAGAATGGAAGAAAGTTAGGAGAGCGAATAAATGGTAAATCTATTTGTAAGACCTTAAGAAAGAAAGGGGGGGTGAGCATCTGCCTAACCACCATTCTAAGCTGAGCATGGGAGGGAACTATACAGATAAGGTTTGAAATATTTACAAGTAGAAAGTACCTGACACAATAAACCTGGTGCTACTGTAATAAAATACCACAGATGATAGCTTATGGATACAGAAATCTGTGTCTCACAGTTCTAGAACTCAGAAGTAGAAAGTCATTATACTAATAGTTTGATGTCCAATCAGAACTAATTTCTTTGTCTTCTCCCTGTATCCAGACATGTTAGAAAGAGGAACTAGGCAACAATCTATAGCCTCTGCTATACACCATTAATTCTCTCATTACAGGCCCATACTCTAATAAACTAACCACTTCCAAAAGGCCCTACCTCATGAGAGCACCACACTGGTGATTAGCTATCAACAAATGAATTTGGAAGGGATGAAAACATTTAGACCATAGCATTATCTTTCTCAATTCCCTTTCTTCCTGAAGTAGAACTATGGAAGTAATAAAAACCCCTGACTAAAAATGCCTGCGGGATGGATAAAGGCAAATGGACAAGGACCGATGGAGAGAAATCCTCCTGCTTCATCAGAGCCTGCAAAAACAAATCTCCTGACCCTCAATATAACACATAAGTACCGAAACTAGATACTACTTTGAAATACAACATCAG
The DNA here is from genome assembly GCA_026225945.1 of Cricetomys ansorgei. NCBI lineage: Eukaryota > Metazoa > Chordata > Mammalia > Rodentia > Nesomyidae > Cricetomys > Cricetomys ansorgei. The sequence continues at coordinate 27,210,806 of JAMJFZ010000199.1, forward strand.
ATAAGAGAACAAAAGAATGATCTCCTTGAGTTCACAAGGAGTCCAAAGAGATCTTAAATGTAACCAAGACGAATATAGTATTGACCTGCATGGGTCAGTTCATAATTTAATTGGATAATGGAGTCAAGGAATTCCAGTCAGTGACCAAGGACTAGATAACCTACCTGTGTCTCTTGTCTATCTGCACCCCTCCTTTCTTGTCAATTACAAATGAAACTTCTCTTTGACATAGTTTTTCATAACTATTTCATACAAACAAGGCTTAACACTAGACAGTACTATTCAGTACTCTACATCTAAATCTTACTTCTGGGTGTGCTACTGTATACACTCTCACTATCACCTCTGGGAAAACTCATAGCCCATTTCTTTGCATTGGTTAATTGCCACTTGATTTCTGCCTATTTTTCTATAGGAGAGAACACCCAGAATGAACTGGAAGGCTGGAAAGGGATTCTATGTGGCTCAGGACAGTTGGAGTTGGAAAAAAAAAATCACAGGAAAAAAAACCATGGGCAGAAGAACTCTGATGCAGCTCTGGAGATGAAAGTCAGTTCTGATCTCCTCCAAAGTAACAGGAGTCATAAGAAATTTATGATCTGAATAGTAAGAGCAAGTCAGGAATTGAGCAGATAGAAGAGGTGGACCACCACAGTGAGTTGTTTAGAAAAACTGTCAGTCTGAAATTTACTCTTGTAAGAGACAACTGACAACATTAAAAAAAAAAATCAATGTTTTTTGGCTCAAAATACAAGAAAACTGAAGTAACATCCTACATCCTATCTTAACACCATGGATGAAAGCTGGATATCAACAACAGAAACAGCAGAGAGCATACAAACTGAGGAAACTGAAAACTCACTACTCATTAAAAAATTGGCCATGACAGAAATTAAGAAATTGAAAACGTTTTAGAAAGAAAATAAAAGCACAACATACTCAAATTTATAGGGCACAGTGAAGGCCAGCCTCCATATCCAGCAGGAGATGGCCAACCCAAAACAAATTCAGTAGCATCTTTGAAGGATTTTTTTTGTCTCACAATGTTTTGTTGGGCATTGCTTTTTACCTTACAGATTCTTTTTGTATGTTTTTGTTTTATTTATTTTACTTTTATTATAATATTTTATTATTATTCTTTAGATTTCTGTTTGTTTTCTAAGGAGAGACTGAAAGGGTGTGGATTTGAATGAGAGTGGAAGTGGAGAGGATCTCGGAGGAGCTGGGAGAAGGGAAGCCATAATCAGAATATATATTGTATATAAAAAATCTATTTTCAATAAAAGAAAACTGGAGAAAAAAATAAACCATGGGTTTAAAAAATAACGAAATGAGTGTGGTAGTTTGACACCCTTTGCCAGAACTTTGAATACCCAGCCTTACCTGTAGTTCAGTGTCTGTTGGCTTCTGAATATTTTTGTCCAATTCACTTTTCCTGCTCTGTGGTATGTCTATTAGAGCAGACAATGACTTCTCCTTTTTTATCTAAATATTTATTTTCAGTTTATGTGAGTATGTATTTCAGCTTTTTAGGAGCTCATAGAGGCCAGTAGAGGGCTCAGATCCCCTGGAACTGAATTATAGGTGTTTGGTTGTAAAGGGTCTGACCTGGGTGCATTTGTTAGACTGGTAGGCCAATGAGTTACAGAGATCCACTTGTCCCTTCCTTACCTCCCCAGTATTAGGGTAATAGATACACCATGCTGGAATTCTCTTGAGTGGCTAAAGATCAAAACTGTGTGATTATGCTTTTGAGTCATGAACGTTACAGTCTAAGCCAACTCCCGATTCAACAATGACTTTTAAAAAGCAAATTTTTTTTTAGCTTTCCTTTCTCATTTATCAAATCTGTATTTATTTTCCTAGTTTATATAGCTTGTCTAATTTATAGAAATTATTTTTAAAAGAATAAATAGGATTTTAGTATTTATTTAATATAGAGATCCCGCCATACTAACTTAACAAGTTAGTGCAAGGAAAATGTTAAACTTATTTCACCATAATTTTAAAACAAATGCAGCTTTTTAAGAACTGGTTCCAAAGTAATACAATGAGGTGATTCACACCTGTAATCCCAACACTCTAGGCATAAGGAAGACAAATTTGAGCAAGCCTGGACTACACAGTGAGTTCTAGGCCAGTTATGGATATGTCACAGATACTATATCCAAAGATGATAATAGTGAAATTGAAAAATATTTGAAATCATTAGGGCATTCATCAACTCTTTTCTATAGGGTTTTGCTCTACATAGGCAAGCTTATAACATTAGACCCTATATAACAGCCTCCATGAATACTTACTTTATAAAATCATCATTTTTCTTTTTCTTTTACTATAAAAAATGTATTGAATTCTTTATAAGAAAAATTACACAAAGAAAGGAACTTACAGGAGTTTCAGGCTAAAGAGATTCTGCACTAAGTTATTAGTTAAAATCTTTAAAGAAATTAATCCTTTTCATCACACAAGAAACTTGGAATAAGAAACAGTTATGGAAATCTTTCCTCAAAAGTGAGAAATTGATTAGAAAGAAGATGAATAGGAATTCAAATATGAAGCTTTTGCTTTTGAAAATCTCATCAAATGCTGAGTATTTAGGAAATAAAATTTAATAACTCTTGAAATTTGTGCCTCAAATAAACTAGTTTATAATATGTGTTCATTTTTTGTCATGCTGGAGCACAGTAAATCTCTATGCCTTCCTAGATAATTCCTTGCTCCATTAAATCCCAACTATATAGAGTAATTTCTATTTGGACAATTGTTCATTTCTTTCTATGATGAGACATAATACTCTAATATATAAATGCCATAATTCATCCTGCCAAAACACTTAACTCTAAGCTTTATATATTTCTGGACTCTATAATTTCCTAGTATAACTAATATTATCAAGATTCATTTCATTAAATTCCAAAATTAAATCTAGTTACTTCCAGGACAGAGATTTCCAAAATGATTAATAACCAGGAAAATGTGATCAGAGAGTGAAAAGTCAAAACAACTGGTCTTTTACCTGACTGTGAGCTTTTGAGGGAAGAAAAAAAATGTGCATTCTAGTTATAGGCACGAGGGTATTTACTGATATATTGGTTTCTCTATATTCCTATTTATATTTACTTAATATTTATATATTTTTAAAATATAGCAGCTCAGATATACATTACTTCATCTTTTTTTTTTAACATGAAACTAATGTGTCATAATAAACTGTACTTTGCCATCAGAGACTTGCTTTAAAGATGATGTGCAATCTTATAAGACAGCCTTTTATCTGTAGACTGTTTTCAGAGCCCTTCGGCTACACTATTGTGGGTTTATTATTATTATTACTTTACAATATACTGAAGAATGTTAGAGCTCAGTACCATATCTTGAATCTTAAAAACAAATGTCTCTTAAAGGGATTTCTGCTTGGCAAAGATAGAGGAAATGACAAAACTCTTTAAAAATGCGTGAAAAGTAAAATATTGTATTTTCCTGAAGAGTAAGGGATAAAACAAGACTAGATATGAATGGATTGTGAAAAGGTAAACTTTTGTTTTTAAGGTGCTGGAGGAGGCAGGAAAGGAGAGTTATTGTATTTTTGTCTGTTTTCCTATATATTTGAAACAAAAAAATGAAAATGACTTGCAGATCACATTCCTATTCTATCTTTAAATTTTCAAGTGGTATGTTTATATTAAATATATTTCCAAATAATCTCAATAGTCCTTAATTTATTAGGAGAAATATATTTAATAGAGAGTTTATGCACTTAGAAATATTCTTGCTTAGACTATTTCTGTACAGATAATCCCTCCACCCCCATATTAATTAGGTCCAACTAAGGAGACATATAATAAAACATTCACTTCAAAATGCTACTTCTTGGCCACATCAAACAGATCTCTGGTCAGAACCTGCCATTGATAGTTGCACAATGTTCTCAGTCTCCTTTTTTTCTGTATGGTTAAGGAACTAATTAAGAACACATTTAAGCCACAGCTAGCTATGATACAAATGAATTCCTGGACCCACAACATCCAAGTGAGAAATCCATGGATAATTTGTCTTTTCTTGTGTACATGCCAACAAATGCAGATAAGATGACATGCAATTGGACCAATAATCTAGTAACTACTCTAAGAGTTAAGATGTGGAAAAACTACCCAGGATTTTTCATAACCATGTATCTTTCAAGGCTCTTCAACTTAGAGGTCAATGCTATTTTAATCCTTATTTATTGAACAGCAGAGAGGCTCAGAGATGATACACAATTAATTGGAAATGAACTCAGATCAGACTCAGATTTTCCCTACTAAAATCATACACTTAATACAGTTGACCACACTCCTATAATCCCTTTCACAGAGAATCAAGTGTTAAACCCTATTCCCATTCTCTCAGAAATAAATAAAAATGTTGCATAACAAGGTATTGGAGTAAATAACATATATTTCAGTTGATATTAAACTATATATATATATAATATCAGACTCTATTAATCATGCTTTTGCAATTTTTTTCTTATATTAATTCAATAAATATTTATTTCATGTTGTTTCTACATCACTTGTTATGCATATTAAAACTGTGTATATATGTCATGGTTCTACTTCAAATTTCTGACCTGCAAGGGCCTAAAAATTTAGTAGTCATTTCAGTTTCAAAGCACAGTTTTACCTACTTTCTGTCTCAATAATTCATCAATCTTGAACTTGAAATCTTGGCTGTCAACTTTTATAATGTCTAAGTAATAAAAAACCAACTCAATTACGTGATATCCAATGACTTTGAATTAGTCACAAAAAACTAAATATCATTTAATAGTGAGTAGTTTTTGAAGATATACATGGCATACTGAAAGTCATTTCTCACTGAACTCTAAACATGTATCCACTTTTCTGCTTAAATGTTGGCCATTTCCAATCTTCTTCTGTTCACTCAGCTTAAAGAGTCACAAAAACACTTTCAAGTCAGTGGTTCAGGACTAATGTAAATCATTTAAATCTAAAGTAATGATTTTTAAATCATTTAAATCATTGATATTTTATCTTCTCTAGGCTGGATGTCTACAGTACATTTATTTCCTCTTTTGCCCTAACATTCTTTCTTCTCCCCAACCCCATGCCAAGCTTGCTAGTAGCTCTGTACTCCCTCGTTTAATCCAGCAAACCTTAACTCCAAAGCATTTATCATAGTGAATTAAGAGTTTAAGGCAAAATTTGTACACAAAATATTGGCAGAAGTTTGCTTAGAGTCACCAAGGACTGGGACAATCTAAACATTCTTCAGTATGTGAATGGAAAAAAAAAATAGTACTAAGATATTGTGGGGATATGACAGGCATCTCTAACCTGATGTACTATCCCAGTCATTACAGTGTTCAGACCTGAGTAATAATTTGTACAGGTCCCCTGTAATAGCTAAAGAAGCTTAATATGAAGCCAGGCAGAGCCCTAAGGGACAATGACCTTGCTCTGGAACGATTAGAAATCCTAGTGGCCTGCAGGTGAGATAAAAATTAGATATGGGCTGTGGGGTATTAACAATTGCCTTTGCTTCTGTAAAACTTGCTTATTGTTTAGGGTAGGAAAGGGATGAAATGGTCTTTTATTAATATATAACTTAAAGGAAAAGTCAACTGAGGGAAGTGAAACAATTTTCTTGACCAACTATAAATTTCATGGATAGCTGTAATGTACAGCTTTCTGGTATTTGGGAAAAAAAAAAAAAAGACATGCTGTATTGGGTGTAGGGTTGCTGTCCTTCTGGTAACAGTAAGAATCTGTCCCAACTGGATTTGAATGCCACAACAATGTAACACAATTAAAATACCAAAAAGAATTGCATTAGTTGAATGAAAAAAGAAATTTAAAAAAGGACATGACTACTCCTAACATGTTGTGATTTTTATTATAGATATGAAGGATAATACAAGCAGAAGGAAGAGTCCAGGCTGAACATGGACAGCAGACTTAACTGGATCATGAGAGGAAAGAGGAGAAATGAGAGCAAGAAAGAAGCCTTGGACCAAGTGAGATGGCACAGGTCAAGAGGCCAAGAGACCAATGTAGCAAAAATAGCTCTGTTATATAGGGATCAGGCTGGAGGGAGGAAAGCAGAAGTCTAGCCCCTGGGAGAAAAATGTTTAGGATAGGGACAGGGGTGAGAAGTGCTGGGAGGAGCCATGGTTATTGAGTGATGATAAGAGAGCTGGCCAGCTTCTGATTTGGTATGTTAATAGGCACTTCAGCTAGCCATTTGTTTCTGAAACTTAACATTAGTTACTTTTTGAACATCATGATAAGACGCTATGACCAAAGCAATTTAAGGAAGAGAGAATTTGGCTTAGAGTATCAGAGAAATAAGAGTTAATGATTGCAAAGTAGAAGCATGGCATCAAGGGTCAGGCATGGTCACAGGAGCAGGAAATTGAGAGATTACGTAGGTTACTGCATGCAGGAAGCATAGAGAGAGCAAGTGGGAAGTATAGATGTCACTTCATCTCAAAGTATACTCCCAATGACATACTTTCTCCAGCAAAGCTGAACCATCTAAATCTCTCCAAACAGCATTACTAACTGGAAACCATGTGTTCTAAAGACTGGGATCATTGGGATATTTCATTCAAGTCATTACAAGAACAAACTCAATACACCTATACGCAGAGGGAGAGAGAGAAAGAGAGAGAGAGAGAGAGAGAGAGAAAGATAAATTTAAAGTTATTTTTCTAGGCAAAAAAGTAAATTAAGAAATGTTTACAAGTTGTAAAGTTTACAAGTTGACTTTATGTGACACATCAGAGAATACAAAACCAAAGGAGCAAAAGCTATAGAGAGAAGCCAGGTACTGGAGATAAGAAAGAGGCTACCATAGGGGATGGTTAACTCTGCATTAATCTAGCCCATTTTCACACAAGAGTAAATTTTACATAGTTTAAATATGCACATCTTAAAGATATGTCATCTGAGATATGAAGGAGATTCAGAAAATAATGAAGGATGAATAACCAGAATTTAAATGTGTGTCCCAATCTTTTTGAAAGGATAGAAATTTCCTACATTACTTTGAAATGTTGTGTTTTCTATTGATGCTGCAAGTCAAAAGACTAAGAAAACACAAGCACTGCTTTTCAGTTTGTAAACTACTTTTTGTAGCAGTTCCCCTCACAAATTCTGAAACTACTTCATATGTGTACTAGGGTTGAAACATAAGTAAATGTATTGTCAAAAGTAAAAGTCACTTTCCCTTGGAATAAAAAAGATAAGTAATCAGGCTTCATAGGAATATATGGTGGTGCTGGACAAAGGTGGGCTTATCAATGTGAATTATTGTTTACTTTAATAAATAGTTATTAAATGTACAATATGCCTATACATGAGCATATATTAGTAGAATTTCATCTCCCTAGCTCAGCCTACTTGGGACTCAGAGGCAATGATACCTTAGTAGGCAAGAGTATATCTATAAATTTCTAAGTCTTCTCCAGGAAGATAAGTGACTTACGAAAAACTGACAGACTCTAACACTGAGGAATGAAAGACAAGATACACCCCAAACTTTCAGAAACTTATAGATGTGCTCAAGGAGAAAAGGATGGGTCATGCTATAGGGAAATAGGGGCAAAACTAGAAGGACTCTCAATGACAAAAGCTATATAGTGTGAAAAGCAAAGTAGTAACAGCTAATTTCCTAAAATAAAAACAAAAACAAAAAAAAATACACACAGGGGTGGAAGAAATGCTTTCAGAGTTGCTGAACAAACATGAAGACCTGAGATTATGTCCCCAAATTCATATAAAAGCCACATACGGCAGCACACATCTGTAAACCAGGTGACAGGTGGAGACAGATCCATGGGGCTTCCAGCCAGGCACTGTGACCAAAATAGTGAGGTCTATACAGTGAAAAATGTCCAAAAATTAAGGTGAAGAGTGATCAAGGAGGACACTCAATGTCAACCTCTGGCTTCCACATACATAAACATGGGCAAATGCACATGGACACACAGATATACTACAATATTCTGCACACATATAAATCACCATTAAACACAACCATTGTGGTTCCTTCATGAAAGATTCATCATTTGATGATGAAATTAATGGGAGAAACATAGAGGACAGAAGGAGATTTATATAGAATCCAAGTAATCATTGTGGAGAGTTGAACTCATGCCTACACATTCTTTGAGAGGTAAAGTTTATTTCCCTTAAGTGTAATTGGATTTGGTCAATGCCTTCTAAGGACCAGTGCAAAAGTCAGTTAGCATTACTGAACATACATTGGAGAACGTTCCTGAGACATGTCATTTCTGCTAGTGGGAAGAGTTAAACTGTGAAAGTGACTATATAGCCCAGAATTTGTACGTATTTGCTCTCTGGCGATTTTTTTCTTTTAAACAAGAAATGTTTGAAGCTCTCTGTAACAGGATATGAGAAGGGGAAAGAGTAGATTTGCAATGGTGAATCCTAGCAGGGCCTTATGTTAGTCAAGATTGGCATACCCAGTGATAAGCAAGATTGACACATATGATAAAGAAGAGAGAGAATTGAAAACAAACGAATTTAATGAAACCGTAGCTGGCTGAAGGAGATGAAGAAAAATTGGATGAGTGGAAGCAGCATGGAATTCTGATTAACTCTGGAATAGAAAAAAAATATTATTTTGAATAAAGCCTGTAATCTTTTTAATAATATGGAACCAATGTTAACTCCTTAGTTCTGGTATTAGGTATGATACTAACATCACAGGAAGCTGAGTAGAGAAATTTCAATTTTGTTTTAACTTTGTAACAATTCTGTAACTCTGAATTGTTTCAAAATGAAAACCTTTAAAAACAATACTAGCAGGGCAAAACTATTCCTTAGTTTAATAGCATTGCTTGGTGATCAAGAGGTTAAAGCTATTTAACATTAACGTAAAAAGAGGCTATTGGATGCTTTTGGAAGACATGCTTGTATTGGAGCAACAAAAAATTTTGTTTTATTATGTGGAATCATGACATTGTAATGTTACAGTTTCTAAGTGCAAGTGTCTATTTTGTAACTACAAAAAGAAACAGATTTAAAAAAAAATAAAGACAGAAGATCAAAATTTGTGCCATTATTTGAATCATGTGCAGCTCTCAGGATTTTCAACTTTCTTAACCAGAGGTTTTATTTTTGTTGTTGTTGTTGTTGTTTTTCCTTACTTCAAAGAAAAAAATCAAGACTGGGAGCTCCATTTATAGTGTCTTATCATTATGACAAGCTATTCAAAACGGCTCTCTCCATTTGCTAATTGGCTGTCAACACTCAGCTATAATAAAAGCTAAAATATGGAAAATAGTTATCTGAGAATCCAGATGCTAGAGATATTAATGCTAATGAATAATCCCATTGATGAGACTAGAGTTCAATGTCAGGTTAAGGGTGTATAAATGAGGAAACTCTTCTGTGTGAACAATCTTGTGGGTCAAACTGTGTGCCTCTTCAGTGTGGCTTGAATTTGATGAATGTCTGTGATTTACTTGGAAAATCAATATAATAAACTTTCTCTCAAATACATATATATATAATTGACATTGTTACAAATAAAATGAAATAACGTGTTAAAACATTTTGAAATATTGTGGAAACACAATAGTTTGGTGTTACTTAAAAGTGTGGGGGGGGATATGAATTCTTTTTTGAAATTTTTTACATAGATTTATTTTGTGTATTCCAGTGTTTTGCCTACAGGTGTTTTGCCTATATGTACTCTGTGTGTACCTGGTTCCCACATAGGCTGGAAGAAAGCATCAGATAATCTGGAACTGGGGTTACAAATCCTTATGAACCACCATATGAATTCTACAGATTGCGCATAGGTCCTCTGCAGAGCAAAAAGTGCTTTTTTCTGCTACTGAGCCATCTCTCTAACCCCACCAGAATATAAATTCATGATGTAATCTGTAATTGCCAAACCATATGTCCATATTTTAAGACTTCAAAATGTTCCTCATCAAGTTGAAGAAAGCAAGTAGATAGAAAAAGCAAACTGTAGTGTCAATCTTCAACGCAAGGAGGAGTGACAGAAATAAGAACAATGTCTACATGTACCATAGCAGAATAAATTGGACTGGAAAATGAAGTTTATCTGTCATGGTTCTTATAGATCATTAATCAGTTTTGTTAATATATAACGTACAATAAGCTGCAGGTACTAAAAATGTAAAATTTGAGTCCATCATTTGTCAATCACTAAAATCAAGACATAATCATTTTCATCATCCTCCTTATTTCTTCACATCCCTGTCACATTTCTCTTCCCATTATCTGCTCAATATACCCATTCTTAAAGAAAACAATAATCCCATGTAATAAAATTTTGACCCAAAACATGGTGTCACCATTTAATTACGTTCTTTTACAAAATGTAGATTTCTTTCATTGAACTTAAAGTTTCTTCTTTGCTTTCCTTTAGCATAAAATACATCTATATTGATAATATAAAGTGGTGAATTTGAGTGTTAGACTCCACACAAAACAATAAGTTGTATGGCTTCCCTGTTCTAATATCTAGACTTCAGGATTATTGCAGAATCTCTGGGACTTGAGTAATATACATGTAGCCTAAGTAGTAATTCAGTTTGTTAGCCTGGCAACCTGAGATAAGGGCATCTGCTGGCAGATCCCTGGATGTCACTCATCTTGTCAGTATATGAATATTGTCAGTACCATAGCATAATGTTATTTCTTCTCTCAGTCTGAGCTTCATTCAACATTTTTGCTATGTTCTAAAAGAAATTGTAATGGTGCTTCCTCCTCAAGAAAAGCAAAAATTTTAATTTGTAGATGCAATGCAAATAGAAGAAATTATAATTTATAATCTTCCAGTTAGAATTCATTCTATGTTCCCATTAAAAATAACATACATGATCCTAATAATTTCATAAAACACCAAGAAGATATAAAATTCAATACATCTTTTGCTTGTATTGCTGTGTTTTGTCTTCTAACAATGTTTGACTATGTAATGCAATTTTATATTCTTATCATGCTTTAAATATGCATGTTTACTTCTGTATTTTTGCAGAATATAATTATGGATTGCTCTCCAATAACCCTGTAGTATGATATAATTTGCTCCCAGTGAAAATGACTGCATCAGTCCTCCTGGGGCTCTCTCACCAAGGCATCAACAGTTGTCAGTAGTACAGCTTTAATCTTCTCTGTTGCTAATGCTGCTTCGCCATCACTCCTGAAGTTAAACTCTGTACACAGATATTCTCACATCTCTCCTACTTTCATCATGTAGACATTTTCATAAGTGTGATTTCCTGAACTTTTACATTTACAACTTTAATCTACTTAGGACTTTTTTTTATAAAAGCATCTGAGTGTTAAAGCATGAGCTTTGGCATGATAAACTTAGAAGAAATATATTTATTAAGGGATTCAAATTGAAATATATAAGGAACTGACTCTATTGAAAAACACAAAAAAAATAAGCAAAAGACCTGAACACAAATTTTTCCAAATATGCCATAACAAAAAGCTAACAGGTATGTGAAAAAAGTGGTGGGTATCTCTAACCATCAAAAAAATTTGGATCAAAATCACATGGTATGGTAGACCCAGAAAATGTTAATTCTTGATGTGAATATAGAGTAAAGGGAACCTTTTCTGGTGAGAATGGTATAGTGAATATGGAAAACAGTACTTAGGTTTCTAAAAGTGTTGAAAAACTAGAAAGATCATATGATTCATCTATCCTATTGTAAATAATTTATCCCAAAGAAAAAAATTACTATCCTAAGGACATGTCCATTTGTACGTGTTTTTTTTTTCTATTGTATTAGTATTCTCTTTCTACAAGCAAGTAATGAAAACAGCCTAAATTCCAATCATAAAGAAAATGTAATATATAATAGATTTTCCATCCCTTAAAAAGAATTAAGTTCTACCATTTATAATATCTTAGATGAAACTTGAAGACATTATGCTAAATGAAATAAGCCAAATACAAACCAATGTTACATGAATTTACATATGGGTTGTTTGTAATGCAAGTCAAACTCCTAAGGAAAAAACGTAGTAGGACAAAAAGAAAAGCAGAGATACTGGTCAAAAGGTTGAAACAATGACTTGAAAAAACACTGGAAACTTAAAATACCACATAGTGACTACAGTTATTAGCAAGAATTTGTTACTTTAAATTTGCTGAGAATAGATATCTAATGTCCTCCCAATAAAATAACAACTGTGAGGTAGCTCTGTGGGATGTATGTGCCAGTAAACACAGTACTCAAGAGGCTAAAACAGGAAGATCATGAGTTTGAGGTTAGCCTAAGATATAACATGAGATCAAAGATATCATAGGCTACATAGTCACTTTGAGGCTATCATGGGATACATGGTATGGCTCTATATCAGTGGAGGTTCCTTGAAAAACTAGAAATGAATCAATCATGTGATACATTCCTGGGCATATTCCCAAAGGACTACATATTGTCTTACAGAGATATTTGCTTATCTATGTTCATTGTTGCTCTATTCACAATTGCTGCAAAATGCAAACAGCCTAGATTCTCATGTAATGATGAATGAAGAAATTGTAGTACATATAAACAATGAAATACTATTCAGCTACAAAGAAAAATTAAAATTTGAAATATGCTGGTGAAGGGATGGAGCTGTAAATAATCATTGTGAGTGAGGTAATCCAGACTCAAGAAGACAATGAACCATGTTTTCTTCATATTGCATACTGGCTTTGAATCTTTAAAAACCTCAGCTGTAAACAGGACAATATCAGACCCAGACACAAGAGAGGTATTTATTGAATCTTTGGCATTTGAAAATGCAGAGTATAAACAGTGATTAGACCTTTAAAAATATGATCACCACCTATAAATGAATAGATCAGAATTATTATTGTTAATGACCCCAAGGCTTATGTAATTGGACAAGCAATAGCTAAAGGTCGAGGATTTCAAAATATCCATTCTTTTAACTGTGAGAGATGAGATCATTTACAAAGGAATTATAGGCAGGGTATTCCTAAAGCTGAAGATAATCCAGAAAGAAGGAGAGACAATGTTTTCTCCAGGTTTCCTGGTGTTTTTAGAAGGTGTGGTAAAGGTCAACATTGGACTAATGAATGCAGATCACCAAAAGATATATGCAATAATCCCTTACCAATGGGAAACTCTCTAAGATAGCAGGAACCACTGCCCAAGACTTAGCCAAAAACAGAAAAGGGGAATAAGAACTCCCAGAGATAGATTGCATAGTGTTTTGTTGACTTTAATTTTTTTTAATCTCAATAAGTCAGGAACAACAACTGCCTAGAGACTGGATTGTAGAAAAAAACTGCTGAATCAAATTAGCCTGTAGACTATAAGAAGGGGTTAACATCAGAATGGAAGTCAGGGAATGTGGGAAGAGGTTTTGCTTTTATTTCCACAGACGATGAAAAGCTGTGAGTACCATCAAAGTTGATAAAGATTTGTTCTGAGTAAAAAGCTTCCCACCAGAAAGACAGCTCAAGAAATTGGAAAACCTTGATTCTGAAATGAACATTTGCTGAAGAAATATGGAAGAGAACTCAACAGATGATCAGAACAGATAGTTGCTGCAGTTATGGAGAATCCTGGCGTCGACAGCTAAAGTGGATCTTCAAAATGACATTCAGACTGTTAAGTTTATGGTATTGATAATTGTTCCTATTGTAATAGTTAACCTGTGTTAAAGTTATTTTCACAGTATATCTTAAACAGAAAGGGGGAATGCATAGAGGAATAGATCTGTGTGAAAGCTAGGAAGAGTCTATATTCCAGGAGTCTATATGAAGGAATCACATTGGAGGCCTGTGTGATCTGGATGGAATGTAGAAAGAATGTTAAGAATGTCAGCACATCTTTAATTCCAGTATTCATAAAGCAGTGGTAGCAAACCCTTTAATCAGTAATCCGAAGGCAATGGTGATCCACATCTTTAATTCCTAAAACTGAAACAGAGTATGGAAGTAGACACAGAGGTTGAGCTCAGAAGGAGTCAGTGTCAGTTTGGAAGTGACATCTGAGATGAGTCATGTTGAAGGACAGGCAAAGTGACTAATGTGAAGGGTTAGCAGAGTAGGTCAGATTGAGGATATGCCCAACTCTCAAAATAGAAAGGTGGGTTCTCAGATCAGAGCATCAGAGTCAGTTACAGTAGTGAGTTACAGCAGGCAATACAAGGCAATCAGTCTGAGGCAGGAAGATAAGACACAAAGACAATGAAGCAATCTGACTGAGGAGCAGAGAGGTTGAATGAGGCAGTGTGGAGCACTGAGAGCTCATGGAGAACATTCTGAAGCAGAGTCTGCCAGAGTCCAAAGTGTTCATTTGGAAGCAGTCAGAAGGTCAGTTAGAGCCAATAGCTTGGAGGAAAGTTTGAGCCAGAACAATGAGTGAGTTGAGTTGAAATAGAACAGTCTAACTTCAGAAGGAGCTAATCAGAGTGACTCAGTCAGCAGTAAGTCTATATCTGGCACGAACTTACAACTTACCGCTACAAATTGGAACGCTCATAGGAATCAGGAAACAAGTAAAGGACCATAGAGTAGGAAATTTCAAGGGAAAGAGACAGAACACAGGTGATATGAAGGAAGAAAGGAGAATAATGTAACAAAAAGAATTAAATAAGGTGGGAAGTGGAAGGGAAAGGTAGAGGATGGATTATGAGGGGAAATACCTGAAATAAAAGACCTCTAAAATTCCATATGGAAGCTACTACTGTAGAAGCTTCCTAAAATATATACATACACATAAAAAAGGAGTTTAAGTGGAGTAAAGCTGTAAAGGCAAAAATGCTTCTCCTAAACACTACAGCTATCAAACAAGAGGCTCAGCGCCAGGCATAGGTAACTCCTTTTCAAATTGTTAGTCAGTAGGGTCTCGTAGGTACCCCCAAACATTACAAGTCTTTTTCATTCCTCTTGAGGTAAGATGAGGTTGTTGAAGGAACACATACTTGAACCAAACAAGGTGAAGAAATCGAACTGGTCCCAACCTGGAAGCTTCATTCCTATTAGCTAGTTTCCATAGTAATATACCATGCACATCACTGGAGAAGAAAAATAATTGACAATATTACTCAGCTGTGAACTCTGAGAACTATAGTAATGACTGCCTGGGAAGATAGGCCCATTGACACAACAGTGGCATTGGCCCATTTTATGATTGGTTTTAAAATCCTTCCCACAACATAGAATTCATGCCTGGTACTACTGGGCAAAGTCCAGTGACTGGCTAGACCATAGGCTCTATTTTTCTACAAATGGGTATTGTATTAACTGACTCTTTATTTTACTCAAAGATTAGTGCCTCTCTCAAGCCTCATCAGAGAAGCTTCTTTCTGTAGTAGGTAGCATTAATACTATGACCCACAGCTAGCCAGTATGCAAAGAATAAATGACTAGGGCGTTCTCAGCTCTAATTGGTATATACATATCATGTACACATATGCGTGCATGGTGCGCACACACACACACAAACACACACACACACACATACATGAATCATCACAGGAGATGGGGCAGAAAGGACCAGAAGCAGTGGATATTGTAGATATCAGGAACAAAACAGAATTTACTGGAAGATCATAACTGATTGTCAGATGTGACTGGATACACAAGGTTGTCACAAGCCAAAATGCCAACATGGATAAGTGGGGGCTTGTGAAGTTCTACCTCCAGAAGAGGAACTATTAGCAGTTGGTATGTTTTAGGGGAGAGAGAGTCAGTTTTCTTCAGAGATATGGCCTCTATGAGATTACTCATGCTCCAATAGTAGTCCTTCACCCACGCACATACAAGCAACACTAAGTGGACTCAGTGTAATAGTTGGAGGGAGTAGTGTTGAGGTGGACAGGGAAGAGGTTGAGGAGAGAATGGGGGAGTGGATTTGATCAAAGCACACTACGTGCATATATGAAGCTCTTAAAGAATAAAAATAAAATTTAAAAAATGCCTTAGTCAGTATTCTATTACTGTAAAGAGACACCCTGACTAAGACAACTCTTACAAAAGAAAGCATTAGTTGGAGCTTGCTTACAGTTTCAGAAGTTTAGTCCATTATCATCATGGTGGGACACATGGCAGAATGCAGGCAGACAAGGTGCTGAGAGTGGCTAAGAGTTCTACATATGGATCCTTGGACAGTAGGAAGAGAGACACACTGAACCTGGCTTGAGCATTTTAAATCACAAAGCCCACCTTCAGGGACACCGTTCCTCCAAAAAGACCATACCTACTCCAACAAGGCCACATCTCCTAATCCCTGACAAGTAGCACCATACACTAATGACCAAGCATTTAAATCTATGAGCCTGTGCCATTCTTATTCCCACCACCACAAATAACAACATTAATAAAATTGATAGGTGATGAATATGTTAATTGGGTTATTAAATTATCATATTTGCATCCCAAATACATACTGTTTTTGTCAATCGTATGTTATTGATGTTTGGTTTTCAATTATACTAACGAGATTTTGAAATTAAGCTAAAATCATTAATGTTTCTGAACCTCAATTTTCTCTTCTGTAAAATGTAGACCCTTAGATATATGGCAGTTGTATTGTGTAAGTGAGATAGTGTATGTGAAGCAGTCATCACAATTTGACACACAGGAAATGGTCAGGAAATGCTAGTTCCACTATCACCATAATCAGGGCCACAGTTATAATTGAAAATTTTGAATAGGATTAAAAAGGAAAGATTTTTTAAAAATGTGAGGTAATGATATGTTCTTCTTTAAAGACAAAAATAGCCAATATTTTAATTTTTCTAACTAGAATATTTTAAACAGAGCAAAGGCGCTTGAGAATAAAAGACTTCACACCTTCACATGTATTAGTCTTTTTATTTTTTATTTATTTAATTTTTTTTTACAGATAGTTGTTGAGCAAGAATTTATTTCAGTCCACTAATGAAGAGACTATGGAGACAAGCTTCTGAGACACACGGGACTTTGGAGCACAGTACTGAAAGAAAAGGTAAGATGCAGACAAATCCACCTACTGCGAGGAATCATAATGAGTGGGCACAAGAAAACATCAAATAATTATAAGTCCTCAGGATCTAACTTCTTATTCATCTCTGGCAGATGTGTTATCTGAAAGTACAATTTTCACACCACCTGCCGTGCAGCAGCTGGATGTTTCCAGCTCCGAGTGTAGGAAGCTCACAGCTCACACTGCACTGAGCCTGCCTCCTGGGGTGATAGTGAATTGCACTATAGCATTCCTGTGTCAAGACTAAAATGCCATGCAGTGAATTCTTTCATTTTCCACTTTAAGAAAGGAGGCTATGCTAGCTTTAAAATGTGTTACCTCGTATTTTAAGGTGGAAAATACATCAGCAAGAGAGAATGGTTTGGTTCCAAGATAAATATCAAGAGAGCTCACAAATACTTTACTTGTTGTTCATCATTTGTGTAAACAAAAGGGTTTGAATTCCAGTTCCCACAAACTTTTAAATTATCTAAGATCAGGGGTCATACCTTGTCCAGGGGTGGTAAAGGTGGTCATCAAAATATGAATTATACTAAACCATACATCTAATCTCATAAAGTATCTGCTTCAACTTTTCATAACCTATATCCTTCAAAATATTTTTTGCATGGCTGGAGAGATGGCTCAGTGAGTAAGAATGCTTGATGTAAAAGAAAGACCCAGGTTCAGATCCTCGCACTCATGTATAAAGCATGGCCTTATGTGCATTTCTGTCCCTGGTGCTGGATTGTGGGATGCTGAGCCAAGAGGCTCTCTGGACTTGCTGGATGCCAGCCTAGCTCCAAGTTCAATGAGAGATCCTGCCTCAGGAAATATGGTAGGATTGGTAGAGCAGGATACTCCAGTGTCTTCTAGACTCTACATTCCCACTCGCAATTACATGTGCTCGTAAACCACACACATTCACTATATATACTCACATATACACATACAAAAGTATTTGCTATAAATTATAATTTTTTTTTCCAAAATAAAGCCCAGGCAGCAATGATGCATTTAATCATAAAGGCTGGGAAAAGAGAAATTATCCGCTCTCTGAAACTAACACAGAGCATGATTTTGTAACTATCCTCTTTAAATATCAACATTATATTTTTCCTATGATCTTGCAAGAATATAACAGATTGACTGTGCATCAAGGAAAAATTGTATGTTGATTTAATCAACAAAATAAACATGGATTCCTTTGCGGTTTTGTTTTATTAGATAGTATTTTTACTTCAGAGATCAGATATTCAGCATAAAACCATCAGTGATGACAAGTAATCAAAATGAAAAGTAATCAAATTTTATTTTAGTTTTACTTGTGGAATTGGATTTATATGTGAAGAAAGATGTGTATGCTTTCTAGATATTTACAATGTTAGAAAACCGTAAGACTTCTCCCTTCACATGACTATATCAGCAATATCCTAGAATTATCAGGTTCCCTTGTTTTTTGGAAGCTATTTACCTTTTGTCTCTATTTCAAAGACATTTATTGCTGCAGAATCTTCTATTGTTAAAAGCATTGGAAATTTTTTAACTTCCTAACAAAAAATCACATACAATATAAAAAGAAATAAAATTACTTCAGTCTTCTTACCAAGAAACTGGTAAACTGGAAAGAGAGAAGATTAGAGTAAAATTGCATAATCTCTTATCTACTTATGTTTGTGAGAGCTTCAATATTTGCATAAACCAAGCTGTTGCAGATATTGTAGCATCAAGCTGAGTAGGAAATTACCTTCATTACAAAATGGCAAAACAAGGTTGGGCATGGTTGTTTTACGGAGCGATTATTTAATTCATTTGCTATTACTCGTCTGTAACTTAAATACTACTCAGTTGCCATATGGTTCTTTAAAATTGATCACACCTGCTAATGCTTATTTGTCAAAACCCAAAACCTAAATAGTTGAAAAATGTGTTTACAGAGCACTGAGGATGCTAGCAAATTGAAATTATAGTCCTAAGAGTCCAGAAACTCAATTTTAGGATCTGTTCCTTTGTAAAATTATATCCTGGTGAATATAATTTAAAGGCACAATTCTTTTTTATTCCAGAGGACTACATTTAGCAAAAAATTTTAAACACCCATTTTCATTTATTTTATGAAAAGTTGGGGTTTTGACAACTGAAAAGTACTTTTAATTTTACTCCTGCATAAAAATAATGCTTCAAGTAAACAGAAGACAGTGGCCATTGTCCTCCCCAAGGAAGAGCACACCAAATGCAGTCCCAAATGGTCAGCACTGGAAGCATACATGCAAGCAACATTATGTGGAAACAGCAGGTTAGATTTATATATATATATATATATATATATATATGCATGTGACATCAATTAATGAAGAAAGAGACTGTGAATTTGAAGGAGAGAAGGGAGTAGTATATGTTAGTACTTGGATAGAGGAAAGTGAGGGGAATTGTAACTAAATTACAATCTCAAAAAAGAAAAAAAGAAAAAAGAAAGAAGGAAAACCCAACAATGATAAATAATCTTAAATTGGGTGTGATAGCTCCACCTATAATCCTAGTAATCAAAGTTTGAATCAAGACAGTTGTCATTAGCTTGAGATCAGCCTAGGTTACATTTGGCTGAGCTACAGAGTAGACTGTTTAAAAAAAAAATCTTAATACCTGTGTTGATTTGTATTCATAATATTAGCACCCAGAAGGTAGAGGCCAGAGGAATTTAAGGTCAAGCTACACTACACAAGATTGTTCCAAAAATAAAAATATCAGGTTAATCTGAATAGAACTAATACTATGAGAGTGGGTAGAATTTGGACATAGAAAAAAATTGTTCATGTTATACAGACTGAGGATATATATACATATATATATATATATATATATATATATATATATATATATATATATATCTTCAACAGTTAAAGAAAGAGAGGCCATGAGTTGGACAGAAAGTAAGAACATGAATGGTTGAGGTTTGAGGAAGAAAAAGGAAAAAGGAAGGTATAAATGATGTAATTATACTGCAATTTCAAAAATTATTTTAAAACATTGTTTATAGACCAGAGAAAATATGGTGTCTCTTCCACATACTTCTACCACAGTAGAAGTCTAATCTTTGAGGCACAGGTCTAAAATTGTTTTGTGCATATTCCACTCCCAAACTAACATTCAAACGTGGAAAAGATCAGTTCATTTCCTAGTAGCTTTTTACTGTAAATGTATTTTGAAAAAGAGAAGCCGGAAAAACCTGAGCTTTCACACTAATATTCTAACCCAAGGGTAATAAAAAACACATATCAAAACCTTTTTATCAACTAGATATGATAGATGATGTGTACACAACATTCTTGTTCAGATAAAGAATGTGCACAAATGGAAGACATGTACCACATGTGGGAATTCACATGAGGCACATCTATGTGAAAATAACAGGGAAAACTCCATATGAATATGATCACTACTATTATGTTAACTTGAACTGAATCATGGAATGCACCCAGATACTCATTTAAGCATTATCGTGGGTGTACCTATAGAATTATTAGGCTAAGTAAATCTTAATGACCTCAGCTATGGTTGAGCCACATCCAACTTGTTAAAAGATCTAAAGAAAAAAATGAAGAGCAGGAACTCCTTGCTCTGGCTGCCTGGCTGCCTTCCTGCTGGCTCAGTGTTCTCTTGACCTCAAGTCAGATTAAGGTTGGAACTGTCATCGCTACCTCATTTCATTCTCAGGCCTTTGAACTCAAATTGGAACTATATTATTAACTTAATACATAGGAAGGTAAGTATATAAAAGAAGACAGATAGGTATTCAGGTGCATACATACATACTGTGGCTCTAGAAAGTCTCTAGAATAAGAAAATTGGCATATATTGTTTTTTATCTTTTATTGAAAATAGTTTATTTTTCTCACATGTATATCCTAATTGCAATATTCCATCTCTGTACTCCTCCCAGTTCCATCTCTCCATGTGAACTCATCCTTTTTCTGTCTCTCATTAGAAAACAGTCTTCTAAGGAATAATAATATAATAAATATACTATAAACATAAATCAAAGACTAGCACATCAGAATAGGAAAAAACAAACAGAAGGAAAAGACCCCAAGATAGGGCACAAGAAAAGAGATCGATACATCCACACACTCAGGAATCCAAAAAACTAAACTGGAAGTCATAATACATGTGCAAAGAACCTGTCTGGTAAAAAGAGAGAAGAAAAAAATTTAATTTTTCGTTTGCAAGTGGTTATAAATAGGAGATAGCTTCTGTGTTAGGGATGGAGGCAAGTGTCCACTTCTCCTCTTAGCTCTAGGACCCCGTATTACAGAGACCCATACAGGCCCTATGCATGCCGCCTCAGTGTTTGTAAGTTCATATGTGTGTCTATCTCATTAATTTAGGGGCCCTGATTTTGATCCCCTCTGGTTATTACACTCTTTCAGCTTCCTCTTCCACAGGGATTTTTGAGCCTTGAGGGGAGGGATTTGATGGAGAACATTCCATTTAGGACTGAGTGTTCCAAATCTCTCACTTTCACCATAATGTCTTCTTACGGGTCTCTGTTTTGTTCTCATCTACTGCAAGAGGAAGCTTCTCTGTGTGGGGCTGTCCTAGAGCTAAGGGATTGAAGCATGCTTTGAACCCTGGAAATCTCACCCTGAGAGCTGAAGGCATTTGGCTGCTTCCCTCTCTTACTCTGACAAATCCCTTCCAGCTCTAGTGCTGCTATGCTTCACAATATGCCACTGATAAGATTCTGCGTCTCTAAGGTATGTGATCTGGTTAATGTTTATCTGACCACTGCCGCTGAGGACCTCAGACTGGACTTCTCTTCTCCCTA
Organism: Cricetomys ansorgei; assembly: GCA_026225945.1. Lineage (NCBI taxonomy): Eukaryota > Metazoa > Chordata > Mammalia > Rodentia > Nesomyidae > Cricetomys > Cricetomys ansorgei. The sequence goes on from JAMJFZ010000199.1 coordinate 27,232,624, forward strand.
TGTGACCTTATAAGGTCTCTTCCTCTGGCCCCCTGTGAGATCTCTGTCTATGAAAAGGAGGCTTCATCATGACTTTGGCCCCAGCTAATGACAATATGATCACCCAGGTCTGATTGTGGGCACCCTCACATGGAAATAGGGCTACCCTAGTATCACTGGCTTAACCAATGACACTTTCCTCTCTACACTATAAAGGTGATTCCCTTTGTTTCAATAAACAGAGCTGTACGCTGACATTGCCTCCCCAGGAAGTCTATTTCCCATCAGGCTCTCAGCCTCCGATTGAAGATCTGCCATGGACCCATAGACCCACCACCCTGAGTTCTCTTCCTCAGAGTTTAGCTGGTGGCCAGTGGCGTGGCTACCTCCCAGAGAGAGAAGCAGACAACTGATTTATGAATATGACAGAATGCCATTAGGAGTCATTTTGGTATTACCCTGCGCTATCTAGTCTTGTGTTCTTGGTCACTCAAACAGTGTCACATATAGGTTCCATCTCCTGGAAGTATCTTAAGTCAATCCAGATATCTGATATTTTCACAGCTTTGTACCACCATTGCACTAGTATATGGTAACATTGTAGATGAAAGGAATTGTGGCTGGGTTGGTGGTTGGTGCATTGTAGCAACATGGAAATGGGTCAAAGCCTGGTGATTGGTTTGGGGTTGAGGGCACTGGGCAGCCCCTCACCGTCAGATCAGGAGAGGCCATGGGCCCCTTTCTCCCCATGCATCACAGTGGGACCCTTCCCCCATGGTCATGGCAATCTATGCCGTAACTAGCCCTAAACAAGTGATTGGCAGATTGGCTACCTATCTCACTGCCCAACACTCCAATATATTTTCCTACCCCTCTAAATAAAGTGACTTTGTCCTCGTTGATGATGCCTGAATGAAAGTCCTAGGATAATCATTATCCTATCCGGTTCTCTGCACCTCAACCAGGATCTTCGGCCATTCAAACTCACATTACCCCCTACTTCCTGAGTTCCTTGATCCTGTCTCACCAGTCTGGCCAGTGGGGAAATCAGATCAGGCAGGCAAGTGTGGGAGAGAGTTCAGTCCAAATCACCAGACTGACAGTACAGTACAAAGGTTTCTCTTTGATAGAATTAAGAGTATCTTCCTTTCCAAAGATACTGGCATGTAGGGGTGAAGGTTTTATGTAGGTACCAGCTTGACTGCTCCATATTCATTGAGTTGTTTAAGTATTGTTGCCAGAAATGTGGCTTCTCTGTCAGTTTGTGGAGAGCAGCTTGTTGTCTTAGCAACAGCCTGGGTTGTATGGTGGTTCCCAAAGGAACTCTTTGGCCAAAAAGTCAATTCGATGATGGTCAGTCTCCACATTATTTGGTGAGTTTTGTGCAAAGTGATAAGTATGAATCTATTTGGATTCTTCTATGTGTAACCTTCCAGCGTGTCCACTACCATTTGTTGAAGATGCTGTCTTTTTTCCAGTGTGCGTTTCTATCTTTTTCAAATGGAGAATGAAGTGTTTATAGATCTGTGGACTTATGTCTGTGTCTTCAATTTGATTTCATTGATCAACTTGTATAGCTGTATGTTTCAGTGGAAGCTCATTAAGGAAGACAAGGTAGCATTTTCGTAGATGCAAACTCTGCCAGACCTCAGCAGAGGAAACCACTATCAGGGGCAATTACCATATTGAAAAGAAGAACCCTGAGTGTCCCAGCTCAGGTGTTTTTATTGACACAGAACTCCTCCAGTGTTCTATTGATACCACATGCAGATCATGAGCAATCAAACATTCCCCCACATAAATCCAAAACCTGCAGACAATGCAAAATTCCCAGGCCTAGGCAAACCTTTTCCCAATAGTACACAAAACAATTATTTTATACATAACTAAAAATAAACTTCCACAACAAATGTGTCAGTTTTTTATGCTAATATCATGTTGTTGTTTTTTTATCACTATATCTTTGTAATACAACTTGAAATCAGGGATTGTAATACTTCCAGTAGTTCTTTTATCATTCAGGACTGTTTTAGTTATCCTGGATTTATTGTGCATCCATACAAAACTGAAAATTATCATTTCAAGATCTGTAAAGAGTTGTGTTGGAATCTATTTATTGCTTTTCATAGAATGACCATTTTTACTATATTATTCCTAACAATCTATGTGCATGGAAGATCTTTCCATCTTCTGATACCTTCTCTAATTTCTTTCTGTAGTGTCTTAGAGTTTTTAATCAAACAAGTCTTTCACTTACATGACTAGAGTTACCACAAGGTATTTTAGACTATTTGAGGCTATTGTGAAAGGTGTTATCTCCCTGAATTTTATCAGTCCTTTTGTCATATGAATATAGGAAGATTCCTGATTTTTGTGAGTTAATTTTGTGTCCAGCAACTTTATTGAAAGTGTTAACCATTTCTAGGAGTTTCCCAGTGGATTTTTATGATCACTTATGTACACTATTATAGCATCTGTGACTAACAATATTTTGGCTTCTTCCTTTCCAATTTGTATCTCCTTGATCTCCTTCAGCTTTCTTATTGCTCTAATACTTTAAATACTATAGTGAATAGATATGGAGAGAATGGAAAACTTTATTTTATTCCTGATTTTAGTGTAATTGCTTTGAGTTTCTCTCCATTAAGTAGATGCTGGCTATGGGTTTGCTGTAAACTGCCTTTATTATATTTAGGTATGTCCCTTTTACCCTTAATGTCTCTAAAACTTTTATCATGAAGAGGTTTTGGATGATGTCAAAAGTTCTCTCTGCATCTAGAGAGTTAACTATGTGGGTTTTGTCTTTAAGTTTGGTCATAGGTGAGTTACATTTATCAATTTACATGTGCTGAACCATCCCTGAATCTACAGATACTGCTTAGATTTGTTTCATTACCGAATGTCTTATTTTCTCCATCCATTGTGATTGTAAGTTTTCCTTGGTATAGTATGCTGGGCAGCATCTGTGGTCTCTTAGAGTCTGTAGAACATGTCTCCAGTCTTTTCTGGCTTTTAAAGTGCCACTGAGAAGGCAGCTGTAATTCTAATAGGTCTGTCTTTATATGTTACTTGATCTTTTTCCTTGCAGCTTTTAAACATTTTTCTTTGTTCTGTATTTTTGTGTTTTGATTATTATGTGCTGAGGGAAATCTTTTTTCTATTCCAGTCTATTTGGTGTTCAGCTATGTTACAATAGTCAGGGTCTACTGTGGTATTGTTGCTGGACTCTAGTGGAGGCTTATTTCCTTGGCTGTTATTGATTGTGATTTTACACTGGTGTCTAATCATCTGGGTTTGGGAAGATTACAATGCTAGGGGCTGATATCTGGTCTTGTCACTGTTGGGTGAGTGTTTTATTCCTTGGTTCCTGTTGTCCTCTCTGGTTCTTAGGAGAGTGTGGTAGCTACTTGTTGCTTGGTATGAAATTCTTCCGGGACAATAACAGGTGTGGATATTAGGAATTCCAGATGAAATGTGTTTCTAGGTGCCAGGAGCTGACAGCAATGGGAATGGCCTAGCAGTAGGGGAGTGCAGGAGTCCACAAGAGGGAGAAAAACAGGGTGTTCCATCAGGATCTGCTTAGTCCTCTGGGACTGGTGCAGAGAGTAAGAAGAAACCACAACAGGTAATCTACTACAGAGCTGAGAATGAAACTAAGGGATTGGATGTGGAGGAGAAGGAGAAAAACTATCTGAAGCTTGCTTACTTGCTTCTCTGTCAGGCTTGGCTGGTGGGTTCACAAAAATGCCTGACAGGTTGGGGGCTAGAATGCCAGGATTAGTGGAGGAAGTAATTTTGGAGGAAAAGATCTATGTAGTCTGTTGGAGATTGGGTCAGAGAGCAAGAAGAGACAGCAGCAAGTGATCTGGATGGTTGGATATATGGAGGAGCTGAGGGAAAGGTAAAGATCTGCAATTAGCCTACCTGCTTCCCTGGCTGGACTGGCCTAAGGGATCCCAGGGAATACCTGATGGAGTTAGGAGCTAGGAAAATGGAATGGGAGGTGGAAGTTTAGAGAAGAAGATCTGTGTGATCCCCTGGAGATGAGGGGGGTAGGTGGGCTGCAGGTGGTAGCAGGTGGTCTGCTAGGGAACTGAGGATAAGACTTGGGGGTTAAATTTGAAGAATTTAAGTGGAGATCCACAGTTAATCTACCTGTTTCCCTGGCTGGACTGGCACTTATTTTTGACTTAATTAATGGAAAATAAATCAGTGAGTGAGTCAGCTTGGGCTTCCATAACAACAACAACATGTTGGTGGTTTAACCAACATGTATTTCTTCTCTAACCATTCTTGTACCCAGAAGTGTGAGATCATGGTGTTAGCATAATGGATTCTTGACGACAGCTCTCTTCCTGACTTACAAATAACCATGTTACCACTATGTGAAAAATGACAGATCTACATTCTTTTCCTCTTTTGATGGAATGTAGCACCCATCACTGTGCATCACTCCCATCTACCTCTGATTACCTATAGAAGGCCCCACTTTCCAAAACCACCGTTGTTAGTACTTAGGGCTTCAACATGGGATTTCTGATAAAACACAAACATTAAATCCAAACCAAAAAAGGTATTACTAAGGACAAAGCTGGCAGACATCTTGAGAAGAAGAGCATTCCAGGAACTGGAGAGAGATAGTTCAGTGGATAAGGTACTTGTCTGAAAGCATGAAAACATGAGTTCAATTTCTAGAAAGAACCCAAGTGAAAAACTATATTAGGTGGTGCATGCTTGAAATCCCAATGTTGGGAGGTGGAGACAAGTGGAGCCCTGGGCCTCACTGCCAGACAGCTTAGTCTAGTGGTTGAACTCCTAATTAATAAAAGACCTTGACTCAAAAATATTGTGGGTAATATTGAGAGAAAACACCCAAGCTTTTTCAGTGACCTACACAGACACACACACATACATCACACAAATGTTGACCTGAACACACATTCATACATACTCAAGTATTCCAGAAACACAAAAAATCTTCAAAACATTACTGCATTTTAAGGAATACATTGTAGGACTGATTGGAAAAAAAGCTACATTGTTTGGAGCAGAAAAAAATAGTTTGTAAATAATGGCATAAAAGAGATTCTGGGTCTAGAAGCTTGGGTTGAAAGATTGGAATGGCAAAAATTAAAAGATTTAATAGAACACTTGGCTACTTATATGTGTGAGATGTTTGAAATTGGAGTGTCTATATTAGGGTAACAGCTTTGGTCCAAATATGAGATATATATTAGTATGGTTATACCAAGGCAATAGGAACATTCAAAATCTAGTTGCCTCGTGTCATGAAAATCACAGAGCCATCTTGAGATCCTTATCAAACAGATCATAACAGAGCTACAATTCATGAAGGTGAAGATAACTGCCATCAGTCACAACCCTTTGTTTCACATTCAATTGACTCACAATCAATGTGAATTGATTCACATTCACTATATAATATGTTTTACATTAAAGCAAATCATTGGCTTTTTTCTTTTTCCTAGGATAGCACAGATAGTGAGAAGTGAGAAATTCCAAGCCATGTATTGGTCTTTACTCTCCATTTCCCCTGTATGCAGACTTTTCTTTAATAAAGTCTTAGGATGACAGTGAAGTGGAGTCCATGGCTTTCTTTTTTCATAAAAGATGCATGGACAAGAGATCCATGCCAAAAAAGTATTGACCAATTCCTCAGCACCAACGCACATTGCTGCTTAAATTATTGCCAGTTCAACCCTTAACAAAAATTTATATCACATCCATTTGTAGCTTTCCAAATTTGTCTTCCGCTTCTGTGGAGACTTCCTCCTTCAAGCAAGTCTTCCGTATGTTCATCTTTGGAAGATATTGCAAACCAGAGCAGCATCCTGGACTGTATTATAAATGATAGAGATGTGTATGTGTTTTGTCCCAATGATATTCTTGCAAAATCACCAGGCTTCACCCTAAGCTAACAAATTCTACCACCCACCAAGAGATCCACTGATGGCATGTTAGTTCTGTGCATATAACTCAGAGATTCTCTGTTCATCTCTTATATCTTAACTATTCCTAGCCCTATTTCTCACCATCAACACATCCAGTCATACATCTGATTCCTAAATGGTGTCAACAAAGACACATTTAACTGGTTCTTACTCATTTCTTATAGTGCCAGGGTTTTTATCCTCAGGCGATCGTTGTTTCTTATAAGATTCCAGCTCATTGCATTCCCATCTGCTTGTCTCTGGCTATTCTAGTCTTGCTCAGAAACCACCTCCTCTGTAAAATCTTAACATCAGTACCTGAGAATTATAATCTCAGCTCTTGCTGTTAGTATGATTTTCATCTTGCTTTAGACACCATTCTCCTTTGCCTCAATATTGTTCTCCTCTGATCTCTGATCTCCAACATTGTATGTCAGCATTGTTTGTCAGTATGAAAAATTGTTAGGGAAAAATGTAGCAAGTTGCTATTGTCATCATTAGTGGTTGTAGTAACTGTCAGTATTCATGTCAAAAATAGCAGAATTTGTGCTCATGGTAAAAGCCAAGTTCATTACACTATTATTTACAGGAATATTTACTATGACACCATTATATAAAAAAGACCTGAGGCATCCATAAATGTCTTTAACTTCAGAAGGTCATAGGACTTTCCTTACCCCACACCTGTACCTAGCTGGCTCTTTCTCATTACTCAGGTTTTATCCCAATGCTTCATCTCTTTGATTATAAAGTACCTGATCTTGTAATCAATTCCTCTCCATCCTGTTACCCTTCTTTTTAAGATGGTTCTTATAATTTAGATAATCTTGTATTTACTGTTTGGCTATATAGCAGAATACAAGCAATCCTCTTTGTCGATAAACTCTACATCTGTTGATTTAACCACCCACAGCCTAAAAATATTTTTAAATTTTGAATACATACAGAGCATGCATACTTTCTTATTCTTCCCTAAATGACCCTGTAATGGTGATTTATACATCATTTGCACTTTATCAGGTAATCTATACATGATTTAAAGTATATACAGAATATATTATTTTATTATGTATAAATACTATAGGAGACTTGAAAATCTACAGATTCCATGTGCTTAAAGGACCTCCAAACCAGCCCTCATTTATTCTTACAATATAGCATAGTAGTATAAACTTTCAAGGATCATTTTGTATGTATGTATGTAAGTGATGTTCATATGTATGTGCATGTCTACGTGTCATATGTGGAGGGTCAGAAAACAATGTCAGTATCTTTATCAATTCTTCATCTAATTTTTTGAGACAAGCTCTCTCATTAAACCTATAGCTCACCAATCTGGCTGGGCTGGTTGCTCAGTGAGCTCCAAAGAGTCTCCTGGCTCTATCTCCCAGCCATGACATTACAGGCTTTCATGTTCAAATCATGTTCTTATGCTTAGGTACTTCATCCACTGAGTCATCTCACCAACCCCACAAGACCAGTTTTCAGTTTTGATTTCTCAGATTTCAGAGCCTGATAGAATATCTACTACATATACTAAGTACCTAGTATATATTTATGAATAAATAAATGAATATTTAATTGGGGAATTAACTGAGGTTCTGAGGCAGCTCTTTGTAGGTGAATGTGATGGTTATTCTTGATTGTCAGCTTAATTACATTAGCCACGCACCTTGAAACCGTATCTTTGAAGGCATTTTCAGAAAATATTGACATGAGAGGATAACTGAGGGAAAAGACCTACCCTGCACCACCCATAGGCAGGGGCACTGATGAACTCTCTGCTTCCTTGCCAGCCACAATGTGAAGTCGGCTATTCTATGCCTTCCCTCCCATGATGGAGTAGTCCCTATGAAACTGTGAGCCAAAATCGACCTGCTGTCTTCTTGTTGCTACTAGTACAGTGTCATGTGTCTGGATACACGTTATAAGCAGAAGTGATGACGGTATTTTTGTTTTATTCTGTTTTGTTTGTTTTGTTTAATTAATTGTTTAATTTAATTAATTAATTGTTTCTCTGTTGTAACTCTGTCTGTTCTGGAACTCACTCTGTAGACCAGACTTGCCTTGAACTCACAGAGATACTCCTGCCTCTTCCTCTGCCTCTGCCTCTGCCTCTGCCTCTGCCTCTGCCTCTGCCTCTGCCTCTGCCTCTGCCTCTGCCTCTGCCTCTGCCTCTGCTCTGCGGGATTAAAGGCATGTGCTACCACCACCCAGCTCTCATTATCTTCTTAAGTATAAAAGAATATTTTAAAAGTTATTAAGAAGATGGGTCTTATACTAAATATCTTTATCATGAAAGAAAATAAATTTTAAAAAAAAAAACTGGAAATTTTGAAAGGTATTTCTATCTCTGTTATTTGAGATGACCGCATGAGGGATATTTGCCTATCTCCAAATTCATCAAATTTATTTTAAATGTGTACATTAAATATATGCAGATTTTTGCTTTAAAAAATCACAAATATACATAGTATTGGGTATTTTTCTTTTCCTGTGATAAAATACCGCGACTGTGGCAACTTATACAAGAGTTTATTTAGGCTCACAGTTTAGGAAGAAGGGTCCATAATGGCAGAAAAGTTTTGACAGCAGACAAAGGGAGCAGAAAACTGAGACATCACATCTTCAACTGCAAATACAAGCAGAGAGAAACTAGAAATGGGGCAGTTCTATAAACTGTATTTCTCAGTGGCTGTTAAAGCCCTCCCTAGACCATACTCTCTCCCATAAGATTCCACCATCTACACTGAACCAAAAATTGCCACTAACAAGAGTTTAAGTGTCTAAATACTGAGCCAATAGGGTACATTGCTTGTTCAATCTAGCCCCGGTAGTGTAGCAATTTTTAGAGTCTAAGTTTTATCAGATGAATCTGGCTATGACCTAAAAGATAAATAACTCCCACTTGTAGTATTATAAATGAATCGTCTTAGACCTTGACAACAAGAAAAGCTGTAATTAACTTCTAGTTGAAATACTGAGAACCGTGGCTATCATAAAATATTTGTAATTATCCTATGATGCCCATCTGTTTGTATCTACAAATATTATCTTATCTTCTATTTCTAAAAAAGCTTTATATCTGCAGCTTTCAGGTCTTTACCTTAGAAATGTATCCACAGAACTGAATTAGGTCATTATCCTTTCTACAATCCTAACATCTGCAGCTCAATTGAGAGCCTGCAGAAGCTCCATTCAACAATGCAAACACTCTCAAGTGTGTACACAGTGATAAACATCCATTAACTAATCAGCACATCAGAGAAGAGAAACAGGGATGGGGAGAGGAAACAACAATCAAGAAAAGCAATTTTAAAATGAGAGGGAATGATTAGGCAGAAAATTGACTTCTAATACTCTGGGGTAGAAAATGCATTTTGTCCTGTTTTCCATGCATATATTTGAAATCTTTATCATTGAGATTTCTTACACCTTTGATCTAAAAAAATAATTCCTTAATTGTGCAAATGATTCTCTCCAAAGTAATACGTTGACATACTATTTTCTAAATGAAGTTTGTCATTGAATTGGTGTACAATTGATGAAATATAGAACGAGAGCACCATTACTTATGTGACCTTGAAAGTTTATTTAAGATTTTTCTCTTCTTACATGCCAGACAGCAGTAATGATCCTTGTGAGTTCAGAGGGCTATGTAATTGCCAGACTAAAGGTGTTACATGAAAAAGATATGCGGTTGCTATGAAGAATGAGGGTCAAATATTTCTGCACAAGTATTAACAGGCTGTTTCCTTATTCTTTTTGGTTTTGTTCTCTTTACTCATGACTTTGAATCAAGAGTTTTTTCCCCCATTTTTTTTGATTCTACTATCAAATACAGGCTTTTTTTTTTGTAACCTAATCTATTGTATATATGAACAAGATCTCATCATACTGCATGTATTTATAATAAACAGATTGGAAATTCAAGTTTTAGAAACATATTTAACTGAATGATTCAAAACACTAACTTCAACACTGCAGATACATTAACATTGCTGACTAGAATCAACAAACACTCTCATTAAAGAAAACTCACATGGGACAATATAATTGAATAGAAACTGATATCGCTCCTAAATTATTTGCATGCATGAGAAGTAAAGACCACAGACTAAACCCTGATAATCATCTGGCTAAGACAAAGGCTAAGACAAAGAGTTAGGGCAAAGAAGTATTAAGTTACCCGTGTTTGCTAATTTTTTTTAGCAAATGGTAAAGTCAACTTTCTCCTTTTTTAAGGCAAAACCTACTTTCACAACTTGGGAGTGCATGCCCATAAACTTGGGCTCCTAAGCAACTTTAGAAACTGGAGACAAGGCCCCTAACTTCCTTAACTAAGACAGTCTCAGGCAGTAAAGCATGAAGGAGGCTTTTAAGTAGATTTGCATCTCAAAGGAATACAGAATTAATTTACAATTAAAGGTCTCTGAAAACAATTGCTCTAAGAGAAGATGTATTGGATACCTAGAGTCAGGGAAATAATCCTTTCTAAGGGTTACTTGAGCTGAACAAAGGGGAGTATTGAAGCTATCTTCTTCACCATCAGTGTAAAATTGTAAACCAGATTTATCTTCTGTCTTCCAGTAGTAAATAATGTAAACAGTAGGCAAGAAAGGTAACAATCCCAAAACCACAGTGCTCGTCTTATAGGTAGTAAGAAATAGTTTGTTCTGGGGCCATTTTAAGTGACTATGGCCCGGGAACAGAGATTTAAGTTACAACAAATTCCATGTTCCAAAAATGGAAGTGGTTTCATGAAGTTTTTATATTTTTACAAAATATGGAGGTCATAAATCAAGGCAAATTTAAAACAAACTGGTGGGTAATCAGAGAGGTGGTTACAGCAGGATGAAGGAAGCTTTCCTAGAGGGCTGATATGCTACCTGATGCCATGCCTAGCTTTTGGGTTGGTGACTGCTGCTGGTCTGCTAAGTTAATAAACTCAAAATATGAATAGGAAAAAGAAAGGTTAGAGATACAGGCAAAGCTATAATGGAGGGAAAAAATGTGTCAGTGAGAGTGTAAAACTTCTGTGAGAAAGGGAAAAAATTTCAAAACACTTTAATAAATATCAGTAGACAGCTATAAAACTAAATCTTAGTAGCATTTGTGTGAGCAGGAAATGTAAGAAATAAATTATCAAAACCAACCCATACGGGTATCATTATGGTAGGAATGGCGTTGGTAAGGACACATGGAAGGAGATGTCCAGGAATGTTATAAAAGAGCATACCTTATAATTCATTAAACTGTACATTTCTGTGTGATGTCATGAGTTTATTCAATATTTGATCAATGGGATGAATTCACTTCTCAAAAAGAAGAGTAGTAGCTACTAGGCTGAGTACTATTTAACTGGTTTTTCCTCTATGGTTGCTCTCGTAGCCTTTAAGACACTAGTACCTACTGCAGATCATTAGGACAGTGATTTTTCTTGCAACATTTAACAATCTAATTTGGCCAAGGACTTCCTTTTTCCCAAAAAACACCTTTAAACAGCTCTCAAGACACTAGTGTTTCCTGATGCACAACTCAGGAAATGTTCATCTAATTTATACATCAGTATGGAAAATTGGTAACGTGGGTCCTTTAAATGTATATGCTTCCTGGGTATGTGTGTGTGGGAGGAGCCAAGAGTCAACTATTTAATATATAGTATATACAATAATATATAATATAATATAATATATTTAATATAATATGTATTAATATTAATAATACATATATATATGTATATATGAGAGAGTGCCAAATGTCAGTGATTTAGTAACAGTGTAACTTACTGAGTACTCAGTAGAAAATATTTTAAACATTTTATGCTTACCAATAAGAAATTATATTAAAGCTCAGAATATTCTACTTATTGGTCAGTCACTGTCTTCAGTTAGGAATAAACTTTTAGTAACTGGTATTTTGTCAATCCTTTCTTGATCACTAAAATATAATACTGTTGGTCTCTCTCTCCGGGTTCCCACATGCACCACCCTGTCGGCGGCTGGATATCCCACCCACCACAGTCCACCCCATTCTCTGGCCAGGAGAATGGGCTCAGACTTAAGCGGCTGGAAGGTGCTGGCCAGAAGCAGGGGGTTCTGTGACTTCTTGGGAAGCCGTCCACTCACAGACCTGAGAATAGTGGGGTGCAAGAACGCCTTGGAAGCTGAGTGTGGTGAACACAATGCTCAAGTTTATTAGCAGCCTTTTCCCTGTTTAAGTAACTTTCCCAGAGAAGGTGGGGTCCCAGTATTATGGGTGGGGAAGCCTATTTAGCATAGGGCAGGGCAGGGGCACCTGGCCTGGTGGTCTTTCCAAAGACAGAGGAAGGTGCATAATTCACCACAGGGCAGGCAAAAAGCTTGCCAGATTTGTTTCCTTATGTTACTGTGAGTAGCCTCCAGGGCTTAGAAGAGAAGAGCTCACAAGGCGTCCTGCTAGCCCACCTGGGGAGGACGAGGCGCCCTTTTGTGGCTTCCACTTGCTCTTTAGCCCCAGAGGTCTACAATTCCTCCTTTTGTTTTCGTTTAAAAAAGGAAGGGTTATTGTAGCTCATTTGAAAAATTTTGGGGCATTTAGTCTGCCTATGTGGGAATGGTATAACAGGGACTTGTGGAAACCCCTGGGGGTTCTTGGAGTTAGGTAGGTGTCTCATAACAGGTGGTGTGAGGGGAAATCCAGAGAGAGAGACCAACATAATACTGCACTTCATTAACAGTGAGCCTTTGACTTTATAAGGAAATACAAAATTAACATAACTTAACTAAAATCTCACAATTTTATAGTTGTACAATATAGCTTTGTTATATGCTGCAAAAACTGTAGCTATAAAAAGCTTATTTAATATACTTAGTAATTATGGCATATCATCATCATCATCATGCTAGATAAAAACAAACTCTATAAAGACAGAGGAATTCAAATTTACCCTTCCACTTAGGACTAAACGCTCTGTCCTATGGTGAGTGTAGCCAGCACAACAAACCAGCATTAAAAAAAAGAAACACTATATAGAGTAAATACCTCACCTCCCCCTTTAAAATTCCACATTACAATGGCCATTCTCCTTGTTACAGAAGAAATTTACATGGTGAGATCATAATGAAAATCACTTTAAATATGACTCAGCTATTAGAAATGTCAGAGTTAAGTACAGGAAAGTTTCATTCTGCCTTTAATGCTTGAGTGAATCTGAGTGTCACCTGTGAGAGATTTGCTTTTAGTGATCAGATTCTTCTGTATTTATTTCTGTAAGTAGATTTCTGTAAGTAGATCTTTGGTGTCACATTACAAATATGGGAAAGTTATGATAAGGTATCACTTCATTTCCATGTAATATTAAGTACTAATCCTGGGCAAATGGAAGATTTGGACTATCTTTTCCTCCGTAAATTAAAAAAGAAAGGAAAAGAAAAGAACGAAGAAAACATTAGTCAGAATCTAGACTAAAAAGATAAAGACATGAAAGTAGAAAAGAAACTCTTTAGGAAGATGCAAGAACTAGGGGAGCAGCAGGCTAGTAACAATGAGAAGATGGGAAAAGTATTACACATGAATGAAAACGTTATGATGAAACTTTTGTTTTTTATTTATTTGTTTGTTTGTTTATTTATTTATTTATTTATTTATTTATTTATTTATTGGGTTTTTCAAGACAGGGCTTCCTGTTGTAATTCTGGCTGTCCTGGAACTCCCTCTATAAACCAGGCTGGCCTTGAACTCACAGAGATTCACTCTGTTTCCCAAGTGCTAGTATTAAAGGCATGTACCACCACAGCGTTGTAAAACTATTTTTTGTATAATTATTATATACCAATAAAAATAGCACTAAAGACCCATTCAGATAAAATGTTACAAAAGACATAAGTAATTTCTGCCTAAATGCTTCATTAATATATATGTAGTTAAAGCAAATTTGTGATTGTCACCAAAACTTTACCAAAAAAAAAAGTAAGTAGCTATAATGACTTGAAAGCATTCAAATAATCATTCAAGAAATATTTAAACAAAGCTGGAGTTGTAACTCAACTCAATGTTAGAGTTCTTGTGTAGCATGTCCAGGACCCTGGGTTTCAATATCCAGTAAGGCATAAAGGGAGCAGACGTAAAATTATTGAGTATACTTGCTACAGGATATACAGTCTAACAAAGGAAGATAGAGTTCCTGTTCTCTGAGAAGGTGAAATCAAGTGAGAACATCAGGAGTAAAGAAACAAACAATAGTCTTGAGGCAATATGTGAAACAGCCATGAAAACAGTATACCTCAGAGGATTCATCTGTAGGCCCCTACTAGAAGCTTTTCAGATAAAAGAGATAAAAGGGAATACCTAGAGAAAAATGTCTTCTATGTTGACACTTAAGGAAGGCAAAGAGACAACTAAACAACAGAACAGAGCATCTTAGATGCAAAAACAAGGGGGATGTTCAAATGCCCAGGGACAAAAGAAAGTAGGGTTTTTGAGGTAAGTGAAAAATAGAATATTCAGTTGACAAAGCCCAAGGGGGAGGAGATTGGTATAGAATACAGGAAAGAGACTAACAGAGTGGGGGACTTGGTGAGATGTTTAAAGCTCATTTTCAGTGGACCATTTGAAGGTTTATATACAGCTATTTGAGGTCATGTTTCCCTTGAACTCAAATAGCCATTCTGCAAACCTAATAAGCTATTCATTTTTTACCCAGCACATGGTTTCAAAAACAGCTCTAAAATTATCTCATTTCTCACAACACACTTGCAAATTGAAAGAAGCGTGAATGAGCACATGTTTCTTAAAACCAAAAGAAAGATGGGGAACTGAACAGAAAGGGTAATGAATGTGAAGTATTAAACCCATAGATGTAGGAAGGGCCTTTACATTTGTACTTAGAATCATGTGTTAATATTAATTTAATTATTTCAGCATTTTGCACAAACTTCCAGCATTATCTACTTAATGGATTTAATTTTATTTCTGGACAAATCGGGTCCTTTAATTAGAAAACATGTGGGATATCGTTTTCATTACAGCATAAAAGCCTTTAATCTCAGCACCAGCCTAATAACATGATGCTGTTATTGGTGCAACATTCAAAATCCATCTCCAGACAAAGCATGCAGCTGAAATTTGCCACAGTATTAGGAGACCTAAGTTAGCACCTGATGTTATCAGAAACAATTTCAATTTGCTCTTTTCAGTATTTTCATTTAAAGAGTTGAATTTGTTAAGAAATGATGGAAGGAAGGCTGATGTCATAGTTTCAATCTGCATAGGTGTCATTTAGTTTCTCTCAAAGAAAATTCTAGTCCAGTGCTATAGCCATATTGTAGCTTCAGAAGAAAAAAAATTAAACTGCAGAAAATTGGTGCCTAATTTCACTTCTGTTTCTAATTAGGCATTACTTCTCCCTGGTGGTAGACAACAGAACAGCCGTTTCTGTAGACGACAGTTGGCTTTGTCTTAGTTGAGACATTTACAAGCGGTTTTAGACTACAGAGCTATATCTGATAGAAACAAAACAATAGGGATCTAATATAGATGAGCAATTTGTCTATTAGACACAATAGTTTTTCAAAATAATTCATTGACTTTAGATACTAACATTCTAAGAACCTTATACCATTTCAACAATTTTGATAAATCATATCTAAAATATATATTAAAGTATGCTAAAATCCAACATCCTCTTTATTATGATTAATACCATAAGTATGAAAAGTTCTTATTTCAGATTAAGTAACCATTGAATGTTCAACCCTACATATAAATAACACATGCTTCCCTCAAGGTTCAGTGAACATCTTAGAAAATGGGGTAGAAAGGTTGTAAGAGCCAGAGACCAGGGAGGTACAGCAGCTAAACAGTGTCTTCCAGACATGACAGTACCTTTGCTCCCATAAACTCACAGCAGCTATGGCACAGCATCAAGCTGGTCAACATCCTGGCATGGAATGGGGAGCTCATGAGCTCCCCACCCCCAGCTGTGGAAATATTAGCAGTTGGATGCTGGAGGAAAGAGTTTCCTCAGGGATGTGAGCATGGGTAGGTCAATCATGTGCTAGTCAGTGGCCCCACATCCATATTTACATGGACAACACAAATTGAACTCAATGGGTTATAAACATAAAGAGGACAAGAAGTCAAGAGGAAGAACATAGAATAGAGTTGGGGAAGGGCAGGAGGGTGGTAGTGAGTATGATCAAAACATATTGTATATGAGAATGAAACTATCAAAGAAAGAATAAATTATTCATTTTTCCAACAATATCAAAAGAGAATAAACATTTTTATCACAATGATAGTTTCTACCATTACAAAAATACAAAACATCAATTGCATAAGATTCAAAAGCCCACTGTTTTCAAGATCTATACAAGAAGCAAGGTGGAGATTCCAGGCTCAGTTCTTCACAGCAACAGCACCGAGGATTCTCTCAGCCAAAGTATGCATGAGGCAACATGTGAATGATCCCAAAACTAACTGGGCTTCACATTCTCTATTAATTCTAAAGCTATAGCATATTTCTACTATAATTCACTTAATATTTTTAATTAATTCACCTGCCTTTTGTTGGAATATATTTCAAAATGAAAGGTTACTTCTCTAATAGAAAATTAGATATTAAAATAACAGACATATATAAGTAAATGCATGAGAGCTTAACACTTCATCTCTGAAGGACCTAAAGTTATCTCTTTTTCTGTGTTTTAAAAGTTGCATCAATAAATAAATGTTTTTGTTTAAATAAGAATTCAAAGCAAAGTTTAAGCTACAGCAAGAAATTCATAGTGAGTGACCACTCACTGAGTTCTTGGCCATGGTAAGGTGTATCTCTTTAGAAGTTGTCCTGTGGGCTATTTGAAAGAATTCTTTTTCCTGCTGGTCCTCAAGTTATATGTGGAGAGGTAATTATTGTCATCAAGAATACACAAAACAATCAAACTGTAGGGAAATGATTTTCACAGTCAAACTGCTTTGGAAGAAAGTGGCTGTACAGGTTTCATGCCCTCTCTTTTGGCTGAATCTTTAATATTCATAATCTTTTAAAAATACCTTGCATAGAGCACTGTTACCTGACAAAACCAGAAAGTCACAAGATAGTTATGTCTAAGCTATTTAAAAGTATGCAAAGGCAAAACCCCTCTTTCAGCTCTCTGTTACCTTCTTATAAGAGTAATCCATGCATTTTTGTTATGCTTCTTAATGTTTTCCTAACTTATTCAGTATGATAGACATAATATGTAGTACATAGTATATATAGTCTCTGTGTATACGCTTTATAACAAGATCTATATGAGTTCATATAGAGAGATGATAAGTATTACATAGGTATACATAGAGACAGAGATAATACAGATGGCAGATGGAGGTGTAGATAGTTGGGTGTTAGTTTATAAAAAAGAGTCTCTAATTCTTATTTCCAAAGCTGTCTTAAACCAGATATAGTGGTGTATGTCTTTAATCCCAGCACTCAAGAGAAAGAGTCAGGTGGATTTCTGACTGTGAAACCAGCCTTATCTACACAGTGAATTCTAAGCCAGCTATGTCTGCATAGTGAGATCCTAGCTCAGAAAAAAAAAAAATCTTAATTTGTTTATTGAAAAATTTCAAACCACTTATCAATTAGAATTAGAAAATTTCGTATTTTCAGTCATAATATTAATATAAAAACATACATAAATATGTTATTAGAAAAGTATAATATCTTGATATGCAAGACTTCCTATCTGTTATGATTTGAATGTGACAGGTCTCCTATTGGCCTACGTATTTGAACATAGTCACCAGATGGTGGTGCTGTTTGAGAGGCTGTGGTACATTTGTCCTACGTGTAGAGAGCAATAAAGCCAGACCTTGCTCCCAGTCCCATTTTCTTCTTCCTGGTTGGCCACCATTATGTGACCTGCTACTGTATGCAATCATGAACAAAGACTGGACCAAGTCCACACCCTGTGTTCCCTACCATGGTAGTTAGAAATCTCCTGAATCCTTGAGCCCAAACAAATCCTCCCTGTCCTACAGTGTTTCTGTTAAATATCTTGTCACAATGGCAAGAAAAGAAATTAACACCAGCGAGAAAACGTGGTCTAACTCGGAGCTTGTTCTTAATCTTTTGAGAGAGTTCCTCCTATGTGAGAAACTTTAACATGTTCCAGGCTGTTTCACAGAATTCATTTATTTTTGAACGTAATGTTATTTCCTTTCATATTTTGCACATGATTACTGGTATAAAGGTTAATACTTCATATGTTTATAATATAGAGAAACATTGCTAACCTCATTAGTACTAATAAATTTAGTGGGTATTTTTTTAAACTGACACAAAATGGTACCTGTCATTGGTATGCTAGAGTCTTTTATTTTCTAAAAGATCTGCATATCAATCACAAATTGCTGTTTTCTGATATTTAACTTTCCTTTGATTTTTACTTTATGAATCTGGTAGTTTAACTAGCCCACTACTAAATAATAAATAAAAAATGTCTTTTATGTCTTTAACTTATTGTATATGTCTTCAATATTACCTGACAACTTCATTTTATTTTTTTAGTTTAGTTCATGCTCAGTTTTTCATTTGATTATTGCATGGAATTTCTGACATTCTCCAATATTTTACCTTCCTAATCCCTGGTTTATGACCTTGATCCATATTGTGATTGGAAAACAGAAACAATTAGGAAAAATAAGGTTTACTTTTTATAACTATCTACCTGCTACCTTCAGGCATGGCTGAGTATTACAACGTTTATTTGTTTATTCCCATTCTTTTCGAAGCCTCTTCTGGATAGGTTTTCATCCCAAGTGCTACATTGAAACCTGCTGTCATTAAGTGCACTGGAATCTGCCTGACTTAAAATTAGATGGCAGAGCCTCATTTCTCTTCTTTCTTAACCAGCAGCAACACTCCACAGTTGACTGCTTTTTCATTCGCTGTGCACTGTTTCCACTTAGCCGCAGACCCATCAGTCTCCTCACTTCCCCCTCCTGCCTCACTTCTCTTTCTCCTTTTCTGGCCCTTCTTCCTCTCCTAGTCATCTAAAGTTTGGGTCTGCATGACAGTTCACAGCCCTCTTTTTCTTCCCCAATTAAGTGCTTTTGTTGGAGGTGAGTGTGAGTGTGTGTGTGTGTGTGTGTGTGTGCCTACACGAGAGTGTGTTTATGTGCATGTGCACACATGTGTGTGCCCGCGCACGTGCGCATGCGCGCATGCATCTTCATGTGCGTGTTCATGTGTATGTTCATGAGTGTGTGCATACATGTGTGCATGTATGTGCACACATGTGTGTCTGTGCATGCATAAACAGTTTATAGATAGATACGGATGATACAGATTAAAGAGAAGCAGTTATATGCACTGATCATTCCTACTCCACTCCACCATTATTCACTGGCTTCCTAGTTACTCTCCTGCTTCCACTCTTCCCTTTTTACCCAATCCAATACGATCTTTAAAAAAAAAGAAAGAAAAATCACTTTATGTCCCATCTCTGGTCTTTCTTTCCATAAGAATGAAATCCAAAGTCTTTCCATGTGCCATGATGACTCTGTGGTCTCACTTTTCCCCCACCCCTCTCTTACTCACACAGTTCCAGCTGCACTGGTTTTATTGCCATTTCTAGATAAATTATGGTCAGTTATGATTCTGGACTTCTGTGCTTGTCATCTCTTCTACATGAAAATATTCCGCTTACCATCATGGTGCCGTTATTTGGTTAACTCAGGTCTATGCTGAATATTCTATCTCTCTAATCACCCCAATTACAATTTAACCCATACGTTCATGATGCATGACTCTTACCCATGACCCTTTTCATCATCTCCAGCCATTTACTATCATTTACTCTTCCCATCTTTTTCCTTTGTAGAATATCAATTCTACTAGAACAGGAGTTACTCCCAACTCACCATCACATTCTCATGTCTAAGAACACTGGATGATATGCATTAGCTAGTCAATACCTGTGAGTG